>JAUBOC010000037.1:19724260-19735579 GCA_032275365.1 Anablepsoides cearensis | reverse complement strand
AAAACACTATATTTGCCTATTTCTCCATATTCCACTTTTGGACTTAATCCTCGTTTTGATGTGATGGGTCACATATGACAAGGCAAGCTTTCTTTTCCTTTTAACTACAAAACTCTCTATCACTCCATAGGCTTCACACACATACACCCATATACACACACACACACCTGCACACCAGACCATCTCATAACCCATGCTCCTTTTGCCATTTCTCATTCCATTAAACCTTGAATTATTCAAAGCAGATGAAATTGATTTCTTGATAGTTTAATCGCAAATCAAAACCGAACCGTGGGCCCAGTTCGTTCCCTTGGGACAATTTTTGACAATCAAATATTCATGGAGAAATGAAATGTTAGCAGATCATTTCCGCTTCTAGCTGATTAGGCAGACACAATGAAATTCAGATTGGAGAAAAGAAGGGGGCATGGAATTAACTTATGCCAATGTGCTACAGGAGGGGGAAAAAAATTAAAATAAGATCAGATTTTCAGGCTTGATTCTGTGAGCCCTGCATAGTGACCTGTCTTTTTTTTATATTTACTTTAAACTGATTGGTTGCAGACAAAAATGCACGCCAACCAATAGACATGAATGAAGTGGAAAGCATTGATTCCTCTGTACTGTAGAAAAAAACAAAAATGCAAAGTTTATTGAAATAGGATATAATCAATATAAAAAATAAATAAAATGAATGAACCATAAGATAAGGGGGGTAATTATTTTAACGTTTGTGTTTTTTTACTTGTCTCTGCTTGTTCTGATGGCAAGATGAAGTATGTAGTGCTACATTTTCTTTAGGTTTAAATAAGAAAGAAAGAGAAGTATGAACAAATGTGAAAAGAATAAAAACAAATGAGATCAAGAAGCTCCATAAGAAACAGCACAACAGGTAAAAAAAAATGTAGTACATCTGTCTGCTTGTCGGCTAACTCAGATGAAAACAGTCTGTCTCCAGCTGTATCTTCTCAAAGCAAAGGATGAGTTGCTCACGTTGACATGTAGTGCAGTAACATCGGATGCATTTAGTTCAACAGATTGCATTACCACTCCGAACACTTCTGTGCACAGCTGCTTCCATCTCCCTGCAGCAAGTTTTTTTTAGGCATTATCTTACAAGAATCACAATCTTTGAGATGACTGCAGGAGTTTTTTTTTTGTTTGTTTGTTTTTGCATTTAGAACACAAATTTTTAAGTAAGATTTAGGAAATGATAATCTGCTTTTTACTAACTTTATGGGTTATTGCTAAGCTCAATTTATTTTAATTGTGGATTATTTTTTCCATAAATTGGATGACAAAGTGAAAAACTTCAGAATAATGTGAATGCGCATGAGGCACGATTGTAAAAAACAAAACAAAAAAATAAATAACAAATTATAGACTTTTAACCACAATGCGCAATAGTCATTATGTCAAAGTTTCAGAAAAAATAAACATATAAAATGTTCATTTAAGCACAGAGGTGATGATTCATTATTTGGGTGGATGTTGCAGACAGACTTGTTCCAGTTCAGTTTTTACCTTCAAGAAATGATGGCTTTAAACTTGAATCTCATTGTATCAACTCAATTTTACACACAAAAAATACTGACATGGGTCTCTTCATACCCACATTTATCCACTTTGTACCCCTTCAGCCCACTTTTGTACATTTCATACACTCTTTGTCACGACTTTGGATCCACCTTCACAGCTGATGACTATAGTATAAATATGAAGAAAAAAAATCAGATTGCATAAATGTAAATGTAAATATGTGAGTTTTAAAAACTGATAGTTAAGGGTACTAGAGATAAATCACTGGTAAAAGTAGAAGTGCTATATCAATACAAAAATCTTATGAAATAGCTTCAGGTCTCAGCCAGACAATACCTAAGGGATTAAAACACGTATTATAGGAAATAAGTTATCCCAATTTGTCCTCTGAAGGACAGTGTATTGTACGGTACGGTTCTAAAATTGGGTCAGAATGAGAAATAGCTCTTGGGAGTTTTCATCTGTCCTGGTCTTCCACTGAACACAAATCCATTATTTACCTGCAATTGTTTCTGCCACAGGGGGATTTTTAAAGCAATAAATACTGTATGTTCTGGTTGCTTACATGAGATTGTAAATTTTACCTAAGTGCCATTTGTGATTCCTCTGCTTTCTTTAACCAAAAAAAAATAGGGATCACCCTCCAGCGTGCAATATATTATGTCTGTATAATAAACGAGAGTTTTCTGTTTGCAGTTTTAAAATAATGACTTGTAACATGGAAGCAAAAATATATAAAGGTTTTAGCAAAAACAAAAAAAGAAGGTAAAAATATGAAATGGAACACAGTTTCTTTTTTTTTTTTTTGATTTCAGAGATTTTCTTATACCATAACCATGTCTGCTGATGACCCATATGGTAGACGATCACCCGGAGAGGAGTAAGTGCACTCACTCCAGTTGTTACAGTTCTCACCAACACACATCAGCTGCTGATATCTGTCCAAGGTTAGAAAAGTGCTTGTGCTCATGGAAAGTATTTTAGGAGGCAATATCTGGCTGTCTGAACTGATGCCAAGTGGACAAACACACCTGTGGGCTGCAGGCCAGTGAAGTTGTGCTATTCAAAATTAAAAAGCGAGGGAGCATTTTTTTTCCTGTTGTGCTTACATTTTGGTAGGCGCTTAATGATGCTGAATATAACAAGGTATTTGGTAATTGTACTGACTGATACTCCACTGCCATCAAGTGGAGCTGAAGGAGACTGCAGGACCTGAATGGATTGTGATCCATAAATTAAAAAAAAAAAAATAAAATCCACTTGAATAGCAGGGTAGAGCATGTTTTCAGTACATCTTACATTATCATTTATCTAATTCATTTTTTTTATCTTGAACTTATTTAAAATGCTTACATGATCAGGTCCATCAGGTGTTAGTCGTTTCATTCAGAGTCACAGGTTAATTGAAAAATGTCCAAGAGATTTTGCCAAAAGTCTTCAACTTGTGTAATTTTGGAATGCTGGTAATTTTGAAAGATTTGTGTTCTCAGCTACTGTAAGAAAAAAAATAAGACATGTCAAAAAAGAAATCACCTTGAAGCTTTTGCCATAGAACTTAATTAAACACATTGGGAAAACACATCTGCCCTGACATGTCTCATAAATCCTTAAATCTGATGGTCAGAAACAGAAGATCAGGCAGGATTTCAACTAAACCGTATAAAAGCAAGAACCTTCATTTGTAATAAGTGAACAAAAGAGTTACAATCATAACAATCTGTGCGGGACACATGGCGTCGCTTGTGGGGGAAAAAAAAGACAAATGGTGCATAGCTGTGGTTGCTTTGATGAAGATAGGTTTTTATACATTATACAATATAGTGTAGGAATCTACTGTTCTGCATAAATTTGTATTCTAGAAAACAATAAGAGATGATCAACATGTGATTGTCCACATATTTGAGCTCAGTTTGATCAATGCATCTTTATCCACTGACTGTACTATAGACTTTATGATTGTATTCAATTATATCATTTCTTAAAAAGTCAGCTCTGGATCCTGTTGTTTCAGCTAATCACAGACTTAAAGTTAACCTTTAATGTATTCCTAAAGGATTCTTTGTTTACCCTGCTGAAACTGTGGACATTTTCATGCTATATGACATTCCTCTGGTGTATTGCATGAAGACAACTTTTAGTCATCACCAACCAAACACAGAATTCAAACCCAGTAGTTACATTTTGCTATTGCTCATTTAAAATAAGTTTATACAGCTGAAACATAATGTTCTGAGGTGACTGGTTATGTTGTCAGTGACATGAATACAGGACTCTGCTGTATCAAAATGAAGTCCTGTACTTTTTAAAATACTTCCCTCCACTGTCCTGCTGTACCAATCCTGACTTGGATATCAACAAATCTGCCCCTGACTGTCCAATCAGCTGCCTCAACTTATTTTGGGGATGATTGACACAAACTTGGAACGGTGAGTCCACACAACCGGAGCTTCACTCCGCTCAGTTTGGTTCTTCTCCAAACGGCACCCTGCTGAGGGCAACTTGGCAGCAGGCACAAATTCCTGCTGAAATCCTCCGCGGTAGATGTCACGTCGCCTCTTGTATTTTCTCTGCAGAGACAGTAATCTCTTATAACAATGGGTAATCATCACTGACGGGGCACTGCACTGCATGCAGAATTCTAAGAACTTTGTTGTGTAAAACTTTTAATCGCCATTACAGGAAATTTTTGTTATATTAACATGCATTAATTGCCACCTATAATCAATAATTATTGTTGCTTGCCCTGCTCTTTACACACACCACTGCTGGTAATAAAGTTGGTGCTGTAACAAAAAAATAAAACACGATCTAAAAAATGAGTTAGTTGTAGAGCCTCGCATTACACGAAACATTCAAGTGAGCCTGCTGTTGACTGTGAAGAGACATGCTCCCTTTTCACCCCGCAGGAGGGTGCTCCTCCCCTATCCTTTTCTGGCTGTAACAAAATCAGCACAAACGCCTGATAGAGATCCTACAGGCGGCTGTCTTCACTCAGCCAAGAGTGGTAAATGGGATTGCACTGAGCAATTTGCCCCTCTATCCCTGTAAGCTCACATCAGCCTCTCTCTTTCTCTTCGTTCTGTTTTTTTTTTTTTTTTTTTTTTTTTAAGCTGAATCCAAATCATTAAGGCAGCAAAAATATGGTTTTGGCTTTGAAGATTTTGGCTTTTTTTTCCCCCTAAAGGATTACATTTTTGGCTTTGAATATGCTTTTTGTTATAGGATGGACTTATTTTACATGTCTAAACCATGTCAAAATTACAACTAGAAATTTAAAAATGTTTAAGAAATATCAGCAACTGGTGGTCTGCTGTATTTTTTTCAATCATTAAAAAAAAAATTAATATAGATCATCTGCTTAAATTGACACAAAAGACCCACCTATACACCTTTCAGTTTGCTAACAGGCTATCATGTTGTCAGTCGGGGGAAATGACACTTTTAAAGCCTCAAGGTTTTATCTATCACAAGTCACGACATCTGATAAACGATCTGCTCGTTAAAAGGTTTTGAAAGTATAAAACAAACTGAAACAAATCATATACACGCCACCTGGATTTAACTCTATTATCTTTATTATCTCTATTTAACGCTATTATGTGGTGCTGCTGCAGTTGGTCAGGTCTAGGTTCAGCAACAGTCTGTGCTCAAAAAATGAGGTCATACCTGAATATACTGAATGACCAGGTTAATCCATCAATTTTTTTTCTTCCCTGATGGCACGGGCATATTGCAAGATGACAATGCAAGGATTCATCAGGCTCGTATTGTGAAAGAGTGGTTCAGGGAGCATGAGACATCATTTTCACGCATGGATTGGCTCCACCAGAGTCCAGACCCTAACCCCATTGAGAATATTTGGGATGTGTTGGAGAAGGCTTTGTGCAGAGGTCGTAAGGCTTCAGCATGGTCGCTCTGCAAGCCGACCAGTCGACGCGCCGTCACGTGGTTTTTCGGCGTTCAATTTCGCACATACCTTTCATAGCTCCTCCGACACCCCGTGCCGAGCTCCTGGGGGAAACCCCTCCCGCTGCAGCATACGTCACTGCATGGGATTTCTTCCCGGTGGAGTGCAATGCGGAAAATAAAAGTCAGAGTGTCGCGACGTTTTCTATCCACAAACTGGTCCCAGATTAAGTTCCAAAGTTTTTATCAGTCAGATTTCACTGTGAAAAACGTCTGTTTTATCCTCTTTTGTGAGTTTCTGGCCGTTTGATTCTCTTTTTAAATCGCTGCTTCCTGGTACGGCAGTCCGCTCTGGGAGCGACTTTTTTTTCTTTTTTTTTTTTGAAGCGAGCGGTTGAAGCAAAAGTCTGAGCACTTTCAGCACAAACAAACACTCCCACGAACTTCTGACCAATCACACAGTATAGTTCGTATCTGTTCTTATGTGAAGAGGGGATGAAAAGTTCGACTCGCGGGTTGCGACAAGAAGTGCCGAAATTTCAGCAATGCAAACAGGATAACGTAATTTTCGTCATGAAACTGCGACATTTCGGCATGATTTCGGCAGTTCGGCTGCAGCATGCTGGAACCTAGGCTCTACCATCATCAAAGCAACATTTTGGTGAAAAATGAAAGCAACACTGGATGGAAATAAATCTGGTGACATTACAGAAGCTTATTGAAACAACACACAGAGAATGCGTGCTGTAATCAAAGTTCAACCAAATATTAGCGTGTGTGACCATTTTTTTGGTGGCAACTTTTTTTTTTTTTTTTGGCCAAGCAGTTTATGACTCATAACAGTTTTAATGTGTCCTTGATTTATGTACCTAAAACTTAACTAAAATGTATAATAAGGGTGTGAAACACTAACTTACTGCTTTAATTACCATATCAAAGGAGCCGTTTTGGCAGGTGGATAGTTTGCAGGATTGGGACGGGCGACGACGACAATGACAAGGAAGAAAACCTGAGCAGTGATCTCATAGAAACAATCCCTGCTTCCCTGAGAAAGACGCCATTAACTCGAATCAAGCTGACTTCAGAAGTAATCAGCTGTAGATGTATATCCACTGATTGTTATTTGTAAGTTTCATTAAAATCCCTGTGGTGGTTCATGAACAATTTTGCTAACAGACAGATAATCACACACACATACACAGGAGTAAAAACATAATCATCTTTGTGTCTTTAGCAGCAGGCGCTATTTGAAAAGAAACGGAGATAGCAGAGATGATATAATAACCCCTGGCAAACAATAGAAGCAACATTTAGACATAAATCAACCAATTTCTGAACAGTTTTCTGCTTACTGCGCTCTGCAAATTGATTTTGGTCTCAGAAGCTCACTTTGAAGCACATATCAGTGAGGATGATTCGAAACTAATCCGTTAAATGATGCCGCTGCATGGCCAAGTTTTCACATTCGTGTCTGGGCCTGAAAGGCAGAGAGGAGTTAATCTGCAGTTCGGAAGCATAAGGCCAGTTCATCACACACAATTTAATACAGATAGGACAAGAGGAAACAAGTATGAAATGAATCATGAGGATAAAAACAAAACTGTGCTTTCACTCCAGTGTGCTCACAAGTCTGAAAGTCTGAATGCTCTGTGCACTATTCAGTCATAATGTTCCGTGAAATGCATTTAGAGAAAGGTTAACAAGGAGAAAACATGGTTTTATAAAGCTTGTTTTGTCTCCCAATGACAGATGTTCAGTTCAATCATGACTAAAGTTTGAAACAAACAAACCTGTAAAACTAATGCAAAAATAACCTGAAGCTTCTATGTTAAATAGTATTTGATTTATAAACATATTTTTATGTCCAGACACCCACTTTACGGATGGGGGGTGGGGGGTGGGGGGGCTCATTGGTGGTCCCGATAGATATCCCTTTGTCAAAACTAAAAAAAAAAACAAAAAAAAAAAACTAAAACATGAAGTTTCTATGTTGATTAACTTTTTATAAACATTTTTGTATGTCCAGACTTCCCCTTTTTAGATGGAGCCCCCTCACCAAATATGGGCTCTATTGTTAAACCATTGGCTGGCGCAGTGTAGGTCAGACGCATCTACATTCCTGACAAATTTCATGTTAATTTACATGTTGATGTACATTTTTTGAAAAGTATGCAGGATCCAAGGTCCAAAATCCACAGTGAAATATGATCTGTCAAGCTTAAAATGTTGAAATATAAATGCTTAAATATAAAAATAAAAGCTAAAATAGCACAAATTATAAACAACTGTTTTATTGAAAAAAAAAGTATAAACGGTATAATAGTGTGAATGTTAACAATTCACTTATTCATTCATCAAGAGCTGCTGTGGAATTTATTAGTTGACTTTTGCTTGTGTGTGAGAAAAAATACAAATGTTTCTTCCATCAAGCCTGTGTGAAAAAGGGACCTGCAGACAGATAGACATGTGAGTAATGGAAACAGACACGTGCTGTAGAACAAACTGCAGTAAATGAGGAATGCTGTATGACTCTGTGTGAGCTCATTCAGCATCGACATGCAGCAGACAATACTCAATTGGTATGCATTATGACTACTGGCAGCGAGACACACTGAGGGAGGACATCAGTTTGGGAAAGTCAAACGTCACAATGTGTTATCATCTGCGCTGCTGATTTTTTTCCCCTTTTTTTGTCTTCTGATATACATGAGACAAACAGTGGGATTGAACAAGCATGAGGGATAAACAAGTACTGATCTACTGTATGTATTATATTCAGATAACATATCTGTGCAGATGTGTGTACATGCAAATGAATCGATATACAGTTAGAAATTATTTATTTGAAATAATTTGGTCTATATTGTGTGTATAAATAAATGTCACACTGATTTATAACTATGCAGTGGGAAGTTTTGTTTTTTTTTCATTAGAAAAGATGGGTTTCAGCATTTAATTTACTAAAACAATGAAAAGGGAGATGAGACTGAGCATGATGTCATATTTTTTGTACATTTGTTTTTCTGTTTTCTAAATCCAATACAAATTCAAGCTGTTGACATTGTGGTTGTTCATCTATTTTTTTTTTTTTTACATTTCTAATGATCACATTGATTAATGATCTTTACTTTTTCATATTGTAAAGGAAAAAGAGTAGCTGTAAATTAGGAGTAAAAGCTTAAAGCAAAAAAAGTTTTAATGTAAAAAGCTAATTAAAATGTATTTTTTTGTTTGTTTGGTTTGTGTTTTGTTGTTTTTTTGCTTTTGTTTTTTATGACAAGCATTTCAGAATCTAATTGGGCTTGCTTTGAAATATGCAACTGTAAAACAAAGCTTTTAAGTTGCTTATCAAAAGCATATAAGCTATTTTGCAGCAACTTCATTTTGCACTTTGCCATGAGGCTTTAATTCAGTTTTAACAACGGCTTATAAACGTATTTCTTTACCTGTAAAGAATACGTGCGCTTGAGATCGTAGAATAAGTTGGCAACAAGCAGCGAAAAGCAGCAGTGAATATGAAAAACAAACCGCAGTTTTATTGTTTCAAACCAGGTTTACATTCTTTTACCTGTTTAGTATAACAGACCCATTAACCAGTGGGTTATTACAAGCTAAACATGTGCCAAAAGACGTCATTTGTAAATTGCTACTTGTTGCTTCATTGAATAACCTAACTTCACCTGGGAGAGTCTGCATGTGACACAGAACCTGCTTTACCTGGTTGTTGCGCTCTCCTTTCTTTGCGCTTGCAGGGACAAGATGTCCTTCTCCTTTTTAGGACGCACAAAATCTGAGAACAGCTTAGAAAATATTTTTGTGTTGTTGAGGTACCTGTGTCATCAGTGCTCTTGTTTTGTGCTAAGAAGTTAATGTGGATTTATTTGACCAGCAAAACATGCAGTTTCTTGGCAAATATGAAGGATTTATACATATAACTACTTTATTTTACAATGTTGGCTATAGTTTATGCACAAACAGGGACAACTTGTTCAGAACTGTTTTGCATTAGGAACGCCTGATCTGATTCAATGAGCTGTCAACCTAAAAGGACTTTACAATTTGTTCCTAAAATTTATAGAATTTTTTTTTTCTAGTTTCATTAGTGCAATGTAAGATTTATTTTGTTGAAACATACCTCTTGCATCTGGGACCAGTGATCCATAAAAGGGTTATAATGCAACAATGTTTTGGTGACTTATGTGTTAAAGTAATGGTTTTCAGCAGAACATTGCCCAAAACAATAACTGCTATGTGTTGTATGTATTTGCACTCATGGTCCAATTCAGACTATGAAACAGATTAAAAACAAATTATGCAATATATAGCAAACACAGTTGCATGATTTATAGAAGGCGGGAAGTGTTGGCACAATTAGCACAGTAAACTGTCACTTTCAGGAAGTAAGTTTCAGCGATTTTGCAATTAACCTCTTTCTTCCAAAGCTAAGACGCTTCTGCACCTCTGTCAGATCCTTCAACTTCAACAGGAATTCCCTGCCATTTGTCTTGATTTGGGTTTGAAGAAGCAGCAGTTTGAGTAGATAAGCTCAGATTCCCCTCACCTCAGACAAATCCCCCTGCTCCCTTAGGGGGATACCACAACATTAAATACAGCTGTCAGATAAAATGTTACTTGGTTTGCCTCAAGGCCTCCACTCAGTTTTATAACACTGGCATCTTTTGGGATCTGCCAATGAATCACAGTAACTCCCAGACTGGTTTTAGCAAATTGAAAAAAATAAATAAATAAATAAATAAAAAATCTTTGTCATGGTTGGTAGGTGTGGAAACATTTTAAACAAAGGCTGTTGCTAACAGAAAATAATAGTATATATGATAGGTACTGGTATCATCACAAGCTCTGCCAACAAAAGATTAATGTTAGTTGAGGTTCTTTCTTAAAACCGTTTCATAAAATGGGCGAAGAAACGAATCCATTTTTATGCTGCTTCTGGCCATTCATAAATCACTGACGGAAAAGCCCATGTCCTACACAGATGTGAGTTTTCAGAAATTAAGCAAGCCTACCAGAACCAAAAGAGGCATGAAGCAAAACATGTTTGACATGTGACAGACCTGATTTTCAAACATGGAGATTTAACTCGGTTTAGTGGTTTTCTTTGTAATTAACTATTTTTTTGTGACCAAATCCAAAGTTCTAGAATGCTGGTTCTAGAATTGCGTCACTCGTGGTTCTAGAAATGGGCTGCTCAAAGTGGCAGCATGTTGGAGTAGCTGTTACATTCGATCTGAGATTTTCTTTATAATATTTTTTAATTACGCTTTTTCTAGCTAAAAAATGCTCTTTTTTTGTATTATATTGCCTCTGCTATTAGATGCTGTGCAACTAGAATTATTATTGCTAACACCTATTTTGCTTTTGAACATTTGCTGTGATGCATAACAATAGCAACATGGTGGTTTGTCATAACAAGGAGTGGCTGATTAACATCTCAAAAGCTAAAATAATACCTTAACTACAGCATCAACTGCAGCCCCAAATCCCAGAAGAGTTGAGAAGGAGGCGCCATGGTTGCAGAGTAGGAGCAAAGAGGAGAGAGAGAAGAATGAAGTTCAAACCATCTCTTCCATCAATCATGATGAACAATGGGACATCATAGAGGGACAAGCAACATTTAAATTCCCTTTGGAATTAATAAAGTATAATTAAATATATAAATTGAATTGAATTGAATTGAATTGAATTGAATTGAATTGAATTGAAGTGAAGTGCATTATTCCCTTTAAAATAAATCTGTTTTTTAATCTGGCAACCGAACAGGACACATTCTTCAACCGTCATGATTGGTGTCTGTGTTTATGTTTTATTCTAGATTTGTCTTGTCATCTGTTTTCTTCCTCCTGTCTGCCTTTG
>JAUBOC010000037.1:19708151-19718556 GCA_032275365.1 Anablepsoides cearensis | reverse complement strand
GTTACGTAATACAGTAGTTCAGAAAACAATATAGAAAATTGAGAAAACTGAATGGGTTGAAAAATATGAACAAAACAAATTCAACTTTTTTGCAATTTTAGAGACTCCAAATGCACAACAAAATGCATTTAACATTTAAAAGAATGTGTCCTGCAAAATTGCTGATTTGCTTTTTCTCTCTCATCTTTTTATGATTGATGGTTTGCTTTGGTCTTGGTTCCATCTTCAATGAAGAATACAGTAATCCTGCTGCAGTGCAAACCAAAAACATAAAAGTTGGATTGGTGTTAGTGGGGCAGAAACATTTGAATCCCAGTAGAAACAGCCGTCAATAACTTGGTCCAGACATTTGCTAAAGAATTTTAGGAGCTAAACAAAACAAAAGAGCTTTGCGGAGGAAGAGCAAAATTTTCCTCCCATTTGTTTAAAGCCCTCTGTATCCAGGGCCAGATAGTGGAGCAGGTTGAGTCTTTTAAATGCTTGGCACAGAGCTGAACTGCTCTCTCCTTTTCCCAGCATGTAGACTCCATAAATAAAAAAGCCCAGCAGCATCTCTATCTGCTGAGAAAGTTATCGGTCTTTAATGTTAGTTAGCAAATCACTGTTCACTTATTAAATACACCATCATCTTCAGTGACTCCACCTTCTAACAACCATACAAAAAAGGTAATCTCAAATAATAATCTGCCCAGAAAAGAACAAAATACAAACAAAATACACTGGTTCACCTCAAAGTCTTTGTAATCAGGATAGAACCCCTAACACCATGCAGTTTCTGCCATAAGGTAAATGTTACAGATTCTCACTATATAATAAATAAAATCATCTACAAATGTACCTACTTTAATAAAAAAAATATGTTGGTTCCAGTTTGTTTTTAGGACATATTGACCAACCATTAACTATGTTTTTGGCAATGCAAAATCATGATGCATATTAGGCCTAAGAAAACGGAACAAAACAATTATGTTTAAGTAAATCAAACTGATTATACAATGAAAAATCAGGAGATGATATGACAAGTTAAAAAAAGCAAAAATGTATAAACGTCATTTAAAATAAAAGTTTAAATGTGGTCTTAAAATAAAAACTAATAAAAAAGTATATATATTTTTACCAAAAATGGCAGAAATTAAATCAATTAAGAAAACCTGTCATTTAATTTAGGACCCTTTGCAACGTGCAAAACAGAGTGATACTGGTCTCATAATTCAGTAGTTTCAGTTTGGATATTTTTATGATTATCTGTCTGAACACTGCATGAGACAACAAGTCTATTAGTCATTTTTAGGCACAATCACACATGACGCTGAAGGAAGGGTAAAATGTGGGATATTCGCTGGTTCTGTTTTTTTTTTCTTTTCCTGTTCGAGTATTATGTCATTTTATCTTTTAGAAAGCAGAAGGCTCAGCTGGATGATTTCCAGCAGCCAGCCACCAGCCGCTGAGCTCACAGTGCTGATGCTCGTGTTGTCTGAACAACAGCCTGAAGAGTGATTCACTGGGCTGCAGCCTCAGCACTGATCACTGTGGGTCGTTAACACAGGCAGCTCGCTGAAAGACGGGCAGTAATGATCTGAATTTTTCCTTCTTTTCTCTGTGCCACACAGCCTAATTAGCAGACATAACTTAGTATGAAACAGCAACGACCCTGCTACTGAAAAAGTTTACATTATGTATTTTTACCAACCTTCTTTAAAAAAAACATCTCCATCTGTGTCACGCCCTGAATATGTTTCTAAATACTATTGGGATTAAGGAGGTTGAATAAGATCAGAATGCTTAAGCTTGTATTGCCAAGACAACACTGCGCATAAAAAAAAACTACATTGGATAATCTATTGTATTTGTCTAAACTTGAAGCTTGGATAGAAATCATATTTTTTTAATTAGTTGCGAACAACAGATCACTCAAAAAGGTTATATAACCAGTGTGTGTTGCCAGCATCACATAATCATTTCCAAAGGAAAAGAGAGTGTGGTGATAGTTTCAAATAATAAGATATAAAGCTGAGCAGACATTTTTGTTTTTCTTCCTGAGAAAATGTTTTTTTTTATTTTTTTGGACAAGGTTACAGAGAATACACATAAAAACAAATGGCAATTTACCAGAACAAATCGCTTCTTTACTCATTTTAGCTGAAGCAACAGGTAATGAACAGTGCCATCTATTGATAACACTGAAAATGGAAATATAGCAGCATAACTAACCAGCAGATGCAAACTCAACCAATAATATTCAGCACGAGAGAAAAAAGAAACATAAAACCACCTATTTAAACAATTCAGCAAGATTAGTGTTAATATGCAGAATAAGGCAAACTGACACCAACCTGTTACTGTTGAAAGTTAAACAAATAAATGTAACCTGTTGATGCAGAGATTCTTTATTTGATACAGTTGTAGTGTTTAATGACAGCGGTCACTTGGCAGGTGCTCGTGCTCAGGGATCCATTCTGACCGGCTAAAGCACTCTGCAGCATTCCTGTCGCACTCACAGATGAACATCTCGCATTCGTTATTTTTGTCTGAAGAGGAGAAAGTACAAATTTCAATCTTAGAGGGCAAGAAAATCTCGGTGTAAAGAGGGAAAATAAAAAAGTATTTTTTAAGTCAACTCACGTGTGCAGGTTATAATTTTGTTAGCTGCATCGCAGGTGTAGTCATAGAACTCAGTATAAGGGTTGTCCAGGATGGGCCAGCACTTTGGATGCTGCATGGCATCACTGTAGCACTGATCGTGAACTTGGCAGCACCTACAGGTCGAGACAAAAAGGTTAGATGTCCCATTCTCGTACGTACCATACCACTTTAAACAGCGCAAGGCCAACCAAAGAGCTGTACAATAGACAGAGACAACAGGATATAGTTAAAATTATAGTCAAAACACAAATCAAAAAATGGAGCATTTATATTTACAGTACATATAGAACATGGTAGATCAAGGACCTGTCACCTCTCAGTTTAAGACGAGAGTTAGGGACCTTCAGAAGCAGCTGATCAGATGATCTATATGTGAAAATATGAGATGAAAGAATCATGACCTGTCCAGATCATCAACAGGTGTGCCAGAACCTCCATAGCCACAGTAGCAGCCATAATCAGAGTAGTCGAGCACAGGCCAGCTATCAGGCATCAGACACAGGATCATCCTTCTAAACTGAGTGAGTGCCTTGTAGTCCAAAGAGTGGGCTGCAACACAGGAGCATGGCTTAGATCGCTTAAAAAAAAAATGCTTTTTGTCATCTGTACTCACCCACAGAGAGGCCTACAGCCAAGAGGAGGAGAGAGTGCAATGCATTCATCATGGAAGACAGAAGGTTAGACGCAGAGTGGTTCTCACGCTCAAGGTAAAAGCCGCTTTTTATACACCGAGGGATGGAAACTCCCCCCGTCAGCTGCCCATACACCGCAGGTTCACAGCCTGGCACGCAGACGAGCAAAGGTGAGAACCAGACTTTTTTTCTCACGCCTTGAAGCCACGTGCCTTGTTGCTAAATGGACTCTTACTGACCTTAGCCACCAAGCCGTGAGGTGAGAGAAAAATGTGCAACAGAATCAAGTTAAAACACAGATTTAAGAAAGACGACACAAATGTGAGCAGGTGCAATGCTACCAAGATGGTTTTGTTTTGATTCAATTCAGATACAGAATCCAACAGAAAACCAAATTATGTGCAAATTCCGATTTTTACAAAATCTTTGGACCACAATCAAGAGAGATATAAAACGTGCCAACTAAGTAATAAAATATAAAGTGGCCAAATGTATAAGACTGCATTAGTTTTAATGCTTTTGACATTATGATAAAACAGGTAGCCCCTTTCATGCAGTAAGTCTTCCCTAGTTTCAAACTAAATGTTCAGCTAATATTTGTTAAATTTTATCGAAAGTTGGTTCCTTTTCTTTTTTCACTACAGATTGTTTGTGTAGGAGCCCTATTATTCCATTTTTTTTTCAAGGCCACAAACTCAATAAGGGTTTATGAGTTTCTCAGAAAAAAATAATAAAATACAACTCTTGTTGATACTTACTGATTTGCAAATGTATTTAAAAGACACAAATCTGACCTGCTGCAGTGACAAACTGACTAAAACATTTTGAATAGTGTTTACAAGAACTTGAATTCACAGTTGGATTCCATTTAGTTATGCATTAGTCATAAAAACTGGATCCAAGGCTAACTGATAAAGCACAATTTTTTCTTATAAGCCTGTTCATATTTTTATTACAAAGCATTGACGTCAAGCTTCAAAAAAGACAGACTGCAACAGAAAGGTGCTGTTACAATATCTGCAGATTTATTGAAGGTGATGTGAGGCAGAGTACACACATTTTCAAATTATATATGGCACGAAAACAAAAGTTGATTCAACTAAATGGAACCTAAAGTCTATTAATCAGTGAATACATTTTAGCCATGAATAAAACAAAGAAATATGGAATCTGAAACTTGTCTTAATACACACACAAAATGTGGTTTAAATGGTTAACAGCATTTTAAAAGGGCTTATATTATACCAATTTTCAAAATAAAAGTATTGGGAAACCAATACAACAGATTTATAAGTTTATTTAAACTTAGATATGAGACTCCTTTAATTACAAAATAAAATCTACATTTACTTCAAGTATTACAATATCAGTACTAAGAGCACAGCATCTAACACACATGAAACCTCAGCCTCTTCTGGTCTAAACAAATCTTTAGGAATAATCACCATTAGAGTTAAGAGTCCTGATTTTGAAAAATTTGACTCATTTGTCTTGATTTAGTAATAATACAGTAATTTAGTTAAATAAAATTAACTATCATTTGAAGGTTTTTAAAGTTGATAAAAATAAAGACCATAAATTGTACCAAATAATCACCTGGTCCACTTCCAATCAGTGCTTTCACTTTGGTTTTAGGCATACTTTCCCAATTAGACCAATCATGGACTCAGGAAACATCACATGACAGGAATAAAGCTTCTAAAGACTGGCATTGTCCTATGACACAAACAAATAATGCTTTACTAACAAAGTCAGCAAGAATTAACGTGACGTGATCTTTTTGAACAAAATCATAACGTGAAAACATTTAATTATCAGTGCAATGTTACATCTACTGCCTAAGAACTCATTAAAGTTCAGTCATATTCCTCCTATTCTGTCAGAATGTAAGTGCATCAACTAAATTTTAAACAAAACAATCTTCTGTCTTGACTGGAATGGTTTATACCAGACACCGCAGCCAACTTCAAAAGAAAAAAAAAAGTGCTATACATAAAATAAACCACATCATAACGGATATGAAAAGATATATTACTCAGTACTTCATAAAATAAATCTGTCCTAGGTGATCGTCACTCAATACATTTTACTACAGCTCAATATAAATACAAGAGAAAAACAAAAGAACTACTGCAGTGTATATTTTCAGTCTTGAACCTTCACATTCTTGATTGTAGTGCTTTCACCCTCACAATTGTAGCACAAATGTCAGTAGCCGTACTCATACAAAGGTCTTTCAGTCATATTTTGTCAGCACTATCAGCTTTTACATTTACTTTCCTGATTCAGTCAAAAATGTCATTATTGCCTGTGTTCTACAAGCGAAGATATTGCTTTTGAAAAAAATAAAAATTGAAAGTATAGAGGTTGGGAACTAAAAGAAACTGATTATACAGAATGAAATTATTGTGACTTTTGCTATCTTAAATAGAAGTAGAGTATCTGGATATGCTGAATGTACAAAGTAGTGATCAGTAGTGCTTGAAAACTGTGCAGATTTTGTAGAATTTGCTCTTTTTCTTCAAAACTATCACCTTTTTACCAGAGATATGTGATCAGGCTTTTATTAAGCATTACTTGTCAGAAAAACTTGTACGGTTAGAGAATGTGTTTATCACGTTGTTTGTTGTAGCGTTTGTTTTTTTCAGATTTAATTAAAAAAGGCCATTTCCTTTCTCTAAACAAAATAATTCATATTTCTACTCTAAAATGTCATATTATTAACTTGTCAGAATCATATTAAACAAACTGTGTCTAGACAGCTAAGTTTTATCTGCAGGAAAGTAATTTTCTCCTTGCAGCCCCGTCAGACATTTAGTATCTTAAGAAGCTTTGCAGATTTTTTTTTTTTCTTTTTTTTTCTCTGGCCTCACTAAATGTTACACGTATTGGTCTTCGGGTGAGCTTAGCAAGTTGACCAGTATACACAATCTATTTATTTTTAAAGACTTCATCCCAACTTCTTTAAGGATTATAGCTGTTTCTGCATCTGTCCTGGGGTGCTGCTCTGCAAACACGCATCTACTTGTCATAGTGTGTTTCTGCCACTTCGAGGCAGTAACAAGCACATGTCAAGTCCCTATGGAAAAAAATATGTTTTTGAATGCACAGCTTTAATTTAAAATCCTTATTTATGCTCATTTTCTTTGAAATAAACTTGTCAGTCAGTGCTAACTTTGAAACCAATCAGCATTTGATCTTCACATGACATCATCTTCAAAATCTCTACAGTGTTGAAGAATTAGGCAAGTTTGTTATTAAGTGCCCACAATCCTTCACTCTGGATACCTGACATGTGTCTTACTGTCCCTCCTTACACATATTTATCACATTGCATCAGCTACAGGAAAAAAAAAATGTGTATTTTTGGTTTTCATTATACAGAAAACTAGAGTTCTGTAATTTTCAAGCACCACTGAACATGTTGTTGTATTAGACAGACTAATGCATTTGACTGTTGACCTTAAAAAAAATTAAAAATAGGTGCAAAAAAGGTTGACAGTTTAGGCAAAGTGTGTCCAAATTTTCAAATACTAATTGTAATGCTAAAAAAAAATCAGTACCCCATAAGACATCTTTATAAATCTGTTAGTTCTTTTGTTCTGGCCGTTTTATACGTACCATTAGTCCTACTTCATATACAATCTCAAATTTAATATTTTAGAGAATAAACACCATTTCTATTTTATTTCTAGAAATTAAGTTACAATGTTATAAAGCTAAATCATTCTAGCCTCCATCTCCTTCAACACAACTTCATCAACAGTTAAAATGAGAGAGGTATAAAGCTGAGCTTGCCTGGTCTCCATTTCATGATTAAAAACAAACCAAAAAAAAAAAAAACCAGAGGTAATATTTTGCACACTCAGTGTAGCACACAGGGCTGGAATGTCTTGCAATCAGATGGGCTTATACAGTAAAGTGGTGACATACTTCTTCTTATAGCGATGTGTCGCACTAAGTACCATCACACCATCCTGTGACAGAACAAAAATAGCATAAAAAGAAAAACATATGAATTAAAATGATGTATCTTTCTGGGTTGTCATATATGCATGCAATGTTTTTTTCCTCATATTTCTTATAGTCTTACAACTTGGTCCCACACAACAGCAAATGTGTTAAAACTCATAAGTCTCCCTTCATAAAAAGACAAGTAAAGTTTTAGACGGACAACCTTATGTTCACTACTGTGAAATCACCAAAAAGTACAAGATCTTTGAAAATGATCAGTCTTGTTTTAGGGTCCTAAACTGACATGCTCCTTTACCTTTAAACTATTTAATTTACATCCAGAATGAATACTAGAGCTCAAACTAGAGGGGGCTGTGTTGTCGCAAGATGGAGAAAGAAGTTTGGACAAAAGGTGACGTCAATTCGAGGAACATTTTTATGAAATGAACTACCACCAAATATCTGAGACTGTGACAGTTATTGCATTTTTTAAAATAAACTTAACGTTTTGCATAAAGAAAATCAGTCATGCATTCATTCGTAAAATAATATAACCTGTACCTTGTTGGACAGTGTTAAATTTTTTCTGTTTTGTGCACTTGTTTTAAAAATTGTTACTTCTTTATCTCCTCAGGACAACAGATGAGGTTAGTTGTGCTAATTCCAGCACATTTATATTCACAGATTGATTAATGTGCATTGTCTTTTTAAATAAATAAATAAATAAATAACAAAAAAAAAATCACATTTTGAATCAGTTAACAATAAATTGCCCCTAGGTGTGTGAGAGCATGAATAGTTATCTCTATGTGACACTGTGATGGACATGGGACATGTCCAGGAAGTAGCCACACAATCACTGCTCACAATAGGCACCAGCTCCTCTACAACCCAGAAAGGTAAACGTGGGTAAAGAAAATGAATGGATGGAGGGATATTTTCAAACAGAGAACTGCAACAGACTGTCACCAAGCAGCAAAGCTTGATGGTGTTTTTGGCAAGCTGTTATCAAAGGTGGTGCCTTCTTATGAAAAGTTGTCAATCATTCGATAAAAATGAGTCACCTAAAAGAAAATAGGTTGTAAAAAAAAGAGAGACTTCATAATTAGCTCAGTTTACAGTTAAACAATGCGTGACTCATTATTAATATGAAATTTTCCCATTTTCCAAAACAAACATTCTGCATATTCTTCAGAACTGCTGACAACCAACAATTTAACTTTTATCTTGAAGCAAATCTTTTTCTTTTTTTTGTGTGTGTGATGTTTATTTTATTTCTATTGTTTGGATTTACCAACATTTGCCAAAAATCTGGGAGCCGACGTGACAAAGTTATGAGAGCAACATCTAAATGTGTGCAATATAATTTTACTGTTATTTAACCAGGGTTACATCACAGATCTCGTTTGAAGGGAGGCCTAAACCTATTGTTCATGTTTTTAGTCTGAAGAGGAAACTGAAGTATTCAAAGAAAACCCACATTAGCACAAGAAGAGCATGCAAACTCTGCACAGAAAGGCCCCCGGGTTCAAACCGGGTACCATCTTTCTGTGAGACATCAGTGCTAACGACTGAGTCGTCTTGCTGTAATCTGTGAGACATTTTGTTGTTGGTGTTTTTTTATTGTGCATAATTAGATGAACTTCATTTTCTAATCTCATCAGTACATTTTATTTTCCTTAACTGAACTAAAACAGTTTCAGTAAAGCAATAAATGTTGTTCCCAAACTACCAGTGCATCTATGACAAATCTAAATATTCCTGTTATTAGCTGATAACTTGAAAGCTAAAATGGGTCTTTCCCTGACCCAAACATTGCTGTAATGTATCTGTTTGCTGCACTATTTTTGAACAAAGCAAAAAATAGCACATCATGACATTAAAACTCAGTAATTGAGGTCAAAGCTTATAGAAAGTATTTAATTTAACCAGTCAGTAATCTTAACCAGAGTCAGTATTTTAAAAATGCAATGCAAACTTTGTTCTATTTTTGGCTATATTCTGCATCAGGCTGCAACTGCCGTCTATGTATGTATTTATCTTGGCATGTGCAATTAGTTTGTTTTTCCGGTCAGAATGTCATAACCAGGGTACTTATCTGTCCTTCAGACTGACCTTTTAGCAGTTTGTTATCATTGTTAGCATTCCACTTATGTAATACACTCTGCTAGCTATGTGCAAGCTTGCTTTACTAAGTAGAAGTGCACACTTTCTTGGTAAAGATCAAAAGAGCTGGAAATCTGGCCAATTCTCACAGAGATTTCCAGCAGTGGTTTTTTCTAATGGAACCCATAAACTATTAAAACACACACACACAAGTATTGTGGTGTCATTTAATCAACTAGAAACCTTACCTTTATAGAAAGAGCATAAAGATGGTTGAGCATAACATGGTTGGGCTCTGGGAGTAATGCCGGATCACACTGAGTGCGGGAAAAAAATAAAAACACAAAGAGAAAAAAGAAACAAGAACATAAAATGACTAAACCAGTTTAATATTACACAGGTTAATTATATAATTTCAAAAACCTAAATGTATTTTATTAATAAGAAAATGTGCCAACAGTTATTGAAAAATTGCTAAAAGCCCTTTCACACTATGGTGTTTTAAACAACTAAGGCCAACTTGTAACAATTTTAAAGACAACTACGTTGAAGATGGAATTAAAAAAAATCAAGTGGAAGCATTTACAGTGGAAAAATCAGAACCACTCACAGAAATCCCAGTGTCTTTGTTCAGAATGACCTGGAGGAGGTGAGGAGGGAGTATAGGTGGAGACTTAATCTTCTCATCCTGTTTAGGAACATAAGCATCCTGGTGGTACGGCCCAGGAGGAGAGCTGGAGAGGTCTGATGAAACAACAGAGAATTAAAATGACAAAAACATCACCGATGCTCATCTTCTCCTGCTGCATTCTATTTATTCTGAATTTGGCTCCTCCACCTCCATCATGTCACGAGACAGAAATATAATTACACTTAATAAACAAGAGCATTAAGTCATCACTTATGGGGTGTGTGACCGAGTGTCCAACTCTGACCATAATAACAGGAAAAAGGCTATTTGCCATCAAATTGCCCATAAGTGACAGATTCTAATCCAGGGTTTCCCCTACATGTAATTGATCGTGGCGCACCGCCACGGCTAAATAGCAGCCGCCACACCTTCAAGAATG
>JAUBOC010000037.1:19683239-19696658 GCA_032275365.1 Anablepsoides cearensis | reverse complement strand
TATGAGGGGGTCCCTGGAATATTTTTCACCCTTGTAAGGGGTCCCCAGACCCAAATGTCTTGAGAACCCCTGCTCTAGAACATTTTTGCCAAGACTAATGTTTAAATCTTTAATCATGAGGTGACTCGTGAACGTCAGATTTGGGGTCTTGTATAATTAGAAACTAATTAGTCCTCTTCTGTGAGTTCAGACTATTGATTAACTTTTAAGTAGAATCCTAGGTTAGTGTTTAATGTCTTAAGCAGAATCCCCCCCTTCCCCCCACCTCGACCTAGAACTCCATAAATCCCAAATTTTCACGTTTGAAAATTGAGTTGTCACAGAAAAAAAATTACCTTAAAACTCAATTTGGCAAACGTGTCAGTAGGAACTTTGTCATTCCAAGGTGACACGTTAAAGACTTATTTTACTGTGTAGAATCTGAGTAATAATTCATGGTGAAAACAGAAAAAAGTTATGAGTGTTGAGGTGATAAAAAGTTCTTTTTTGTTAAGTAAAAATCATTGCAGGTTCTGTGTCTGTCTCTAAAAAAAGGGCTGCAGTCTATCAAGCTTTGATAATAAGTTTGAAACCATGTAAGAGATGTCAAAAACCAAAGATCCTAAATGACAAGACTCGCAGAATGTGGAAGATGAAAAATATTTTTTAAGAGAAGAATATAAGTTCTCCAAACCAACCTTTGTTTTTTTGAACAATACATCTATTTTGTTTCAAACAAACTCCAGCTTTCTATTGATCCATTCATTCTCTTTATTATTTTCTTTTCCAGATCTCCATGGAGCTACTTTTCTTTGCATTGTTTTACTTTAGTTTACCTACTTTAAGAGATTATTTCATGTTCAAGCAGTAATAATATAATAATTCTTTATACAAGGAACACTCCAAAGAAGATTCTGAACAAGTGTAAATGCCTAGTGTTTATTTCAACATTGACATATCTCTCCGACTAATACGTTTCAATTCACTTTTTATCATTTATATTACATACAACCTCCATAAACACTACCTACACAATGGCCAGTGGTTTAAAGGGAATTTTCATTTACACTCTGTAACCTTACCCAATACCTCATTATACAGCTTTTCTTAGAAACATTTAAAGTGTTTCAGCTCAGCAGCAAAGAAAAAACAAATGCAAGTCTCAGGTTACACTTTCCTTCAGTAACTCATTACAGTGATTATGCCAAACAATAGTTATACTGCAACTCGTTCATTTCTCACAGTGCAAATAATGTGACTAGAACAGGACAAGCGATTGGTTCTAACCTTATAGTGCAACTCTGCGAGCACAACAGGAGCGATATGCACTATACGGTAGGATATATACAAGTCACTTACAGGGTTAACGTTCATTAATGCTCACTTCTTTTTCACAGTTAGTAATTTAGAAGAACACAGACTTGTCGGTGAAAGTGGGAGAAACCGAGGATACATTATAAGATACAGGAATAAATACAGCTGTTTAATGTTCTTAACTTATACTGGTGTGTATAGCAGTTTGGTGAATAGCATGGATTTGCAAAGGGTCTCTGTGCAGCAGTGTGATGAAAATGATTATTGTGAAACACAATTCCGATGCAGTGTCGTTGAGTTTAAATAGCACATGATGAAGCCCAAAGTGATGAATGCTTGAAATAGTAATAGCTGTCACACTAATGCACCCACTTAGAAAAGGTGTGTTATGGAGCTTACATGGCCTTGTGCCACTTTGAGCAACCTGGGTTTTTTTCTCTGTCTGTGAAGTTGCCCGGATTTTCAGACCTATCGCTTCCTAATTGTGAGTGGGATGGAGTTGATCCCGTCAGATTTCCTACATGCTGTAAATTGGAAACTCTCAAAGTTTGGACCTGTGACAGCTGCCGTCACTCATGTTGCCTGTCAAACGTGTTGTGCGCCGCCTGTGTTTTGGTGATGAAGTGACACAGAAGAGGCAGAGTTTCTCTTCGTCGTTCCTTCTTCTTCTTCTACTCCTCGGTGCTTCAGCCAGTTTCTTCAGTTTCAGTCCTCAGACATCCCATCAGCACGTCTTGTCTTCCCCCCCACCGCTCCTCTGTGAACTCTGTCACTCTTCCTCTCTCTGCAGGCTGCAGCGGAGGATCTCGGGACTATAGGGGCAACCGAATGTGCATGGCAGAACTATTGGGTCGGGCAGCCAGGATGTAGATGGCACTCTCCCTTAAAAAGTCTGCCCAGGTCACCGGCCTGTTGAATCACAATTAAATGCATTACTTGCTAAAAAAAAAAAAAAAGCATTCTGACTTATAATGGTTAGGTACATTAAACAGGATGCTTTTTTTGTATGCCAGAGCTTGGTTATCACTTTTTGAAACACATTTTCATTATGTCAAGTTGTACAGATATACAGTTATATAGAGGAATCTCTGGGATTTTTTCAAGTTTTACATTTGTTTTTTTTTTTTTCAAAAACAGAGTTTTAAATGTATTTTACATCTCCGTAGGATGTTAAAACAAACAACAAAAAACATCACATAACCATTTTCCAACCCAATCTGCTGCTAGAAATAAGTTCTCCCATCCACCTTTCCTTTCCGCCTGCACTCCGCATCCAGATTTTTTTGTGAAAATTACGCATTTTTGAGGCTCATTATACAGGTGAACGTCCGGAGGGGTTGACGTGTAAGCATTTCCACAAAATTGTTTATAATAACAATCAATTAAAACAGAAATAAAAAATGTCCAGGTCTTGGATGAAAGCCGAAAATGATTATTTACTAATATTTCCCATAAAACCTGGTCTAACTCTTCCGCTAAAGCGTAGCATTTGCTTGACTAGAGCCAACTATCGAGTTTACATACAAAACATTTAAAAAACCTGTTCTGCACACAGAATACAACACGTTTTAATTGAATGAAGAAATTTCATTAAAGCGAGCGCCGAGCCTCTGTTTTATGGTAATATCCCTCTTGATGGTTTGAAAATTAAGTTATAAAACTGAAACATGCTTAGATAATTAGTGTTCAGCCTAATATTACTCTCCTACGTAGCTTACTTTTTGTGATTAGGGATCCCTGGAGCCAACTGGTGCATTAGCTGCAAAACCATGTAATGTTGCTTGAAAAAAAAATGTCTCAAAACTAACCCATTGAGGTTTTGTCGTCATGCTCTGGTAAGAAAATTTTCAGTTGCAAGTTTAGTTTAATGCGAGCAGTTCATCACTGTCCCTCTGAGGCTCTTCCAGGTTGTATTTTTCACTCAAAATGAACGTGGCTCACAGTGACAACAGCTAAATGAGGAAAGTGAATGTTCTTTAGATCTGGCAACTGTCTGCGGAGCTCCTTTAAAAATCAAACCATGTGAGATCAAACCTTGTGAGAAGAGAAAAAAAAAGCCTGAAAGACTTTTTTTTTTTTTTATCAATTTGACCAGGCACCCCACTAAAAATACAAAAGAACAAACCTGCTTTCATCAGTCTTGCTCCTTTCGCTGTCAGAACTGGCTGGGCTGCTTTCACATATGGGCCCAACATGACTTATACTGAACCGAAAACAGAGAAGAGAAGTATGACAGACATTTAGGACAGGTTGATATCATCCAATAAAGACAACTCATTGCACTAAAGTAAAAAGAAAAAGATGCAAAAAACATACATACATATGTATAAAAAAAACAAAAAACAAATAAGTAAATAAAAATAGGGCAAATGTTGCAATAATCTCATTGCATTAATTTAAATATGATCAGTGTTTAAATGTGATCAGTTAATAATCTTGCAACAAAATTATGAAACAATATTTTCTCTGGAAGACTGCTGTTGCCTATATCCAAGTTAAAAATAATTTCAACTTGTTTTATTTATTTATTTTTTCAGTTTTAGTAGATGCTCTTTTTATGTCAAAATCAGCTAAATTAAGTTTTCTAAATATAGCAAACGGGTCGCTTAGTAAAGCCTAATAAAAGCTAATGAGTAAACACATTTTTTGGCTGTAACTCTAAAAAAGATAAGAAACACATGTGAACTTGGAATCAATTCATTCCACTATAAACTCTCAAAATAAAACCTTTTTCACTTTTTTTCATCATTCTTCATTTTCATGCTGTGGATCCTGAAAACAGATGATTTTAACTTTCTGTTTTGTTGAGTATTGATGGGATTTCATTATAAATTTACCTGATGAAGACAAATCATCCTCACAATCTTCATACATTTACCATTTCTTTGGTAAATAATAAACAAACTATACCTTTTGTCACTCTTTTCTAGCTAACCAAAATCATAGCTATTTGTTTGCTATTTTGGACCGTATCGGAATTCAATTACACATTCACACCTCCCCAAACAAACAGACTTTATATACAAACAAAGTAGAGTTTTATTAAAGTAAAAGGAACAGGACTGGTGTGAACTTAGGGGACTAACTTTGTAGGATGGCTGCTCTAACCACTGATCCACAGCCACCCTTTTGATCATATCAGGCTTTTAGAGAAACCCATTTAATTAAAACAGGCTTTATTTGTAATCCACATAGTCAGAAGCTAGTTTAAATGTAAGCCATGTCTTTATGTAACATAACCTGGGGACACAAAGATGTTGCACTCTGCTCACTCAAGGAACTCAACGCAAAGTCATGAAAACAAGTCCAACTAAATCCATACAATACACTGGAACGATTGTCTCCTGAAAGGATGCTTGTTTATAATACATGTTTTTGTCTTTATTGCCTGATATTATTGACTATGACTCTGCAAATAAAGTGCATCATCATCACCATAAATTAATATGAAAATGTCTGCTTCATTTAAACATTTCTTAGCATAATTTTGGAAACAAATACTCTTAAATTTCCATCTAAAGGTCGTTTTAAAGATTCTATGTTTGCCTTATTTAATCATGTTTGATGACTTTTACTGACTACAGCCAATCTAACGTAGGGCAATCCCATGAGTCAAGTTTCCAAGTGGTTTTCAGCAGGTTCATTTGTGTGCTTTCTTTACATTAAACACTTAATTTTATTGGCATATCTGAAAACTGCACCATATATAAATCTGGGTTGCATTGTTCATGCTGTATTTCATACTTTGCAATGAGTCCCTGTAAACTTCATCCAGGACTGCATGCATCTTTGATCAGTCTATGTTCAGAGTCATTTTGGACATAAGAAGTTTTTTTTTTTCTGATCTCTCTGTCCTTTCTGAATCTAAATCAAGAGTTTGTCTGAGAATCCCGGTGGACTGTAGAGTGCTGAAAGCTGTTGAAATGAGGAAAAACGAGACGGGCCATGCAGCGCTGAGTCACACTCACCCACAATTCATAGGAGAGCAGAATCCCATGAGTCTGTGGGGATAGGTGAGAGGTATGCAATGGGCACAGCACAAGAGGTTGAACAGCAGACAAGCATGCACACACAGTTAGACATCAGTGAAGAGGAATGCACTTGTATTAAAGCACAAATGTGAGGGTTTTGGATTTGAACACTTAAGCCATTTGCGCTAGACATGACCCAAGGGTGCACTTTTGTTGAACATATATACACATTTGTTTAAATAATTCAATATATTTTGCTTCTTGAATTTTTACATAGTAAATAAATCACAAAACAGTTCCCCAGCGAAACCTATTTTGGTTTCAGTTCAAAGGTTTTACGGTAATACTAATGATTTTAGTAGCTGCGTTTCCATTACAAATGTGCGCAAAACTTTGTCGATATTTTGTTAATGTCGAAAAAACACAGTTTCGCAATTGCGGTGTTTCCATTAAGAAAAAAATGCTACTGAAATCACGCATAAATACGCTTGTTCTCACGATATTCATGCAGTGGATGTAAACAATCAAGCATGTTGCTACCACAACACTAGTCTGCGTCTTATCGAGGCTTTCGAGCGACAAGCCCCTTATACTTGGGAGCGGATATATGTGGTGTTTTTAGGAAATTGTAGTCGGTGAGTTTACTGCTACTTCCTATTGTCTTTTTCTCTTCATTGTCTTTTCGCCAGTAGAAAAAGCCGGTTGTTGATCACGTAACTCCTGTGATGCAAAAAAAGTGTTTTCATTGAAGTTTTGCGAAATACACCAATTTCGATATGGTCGAAAAACCACCTCATCCTAGCGCAAAACCATTTTTGTCGAAAAACAGAAGTTTTTTTCAAAAGTGACAAGTTTCCATTGAGCAAATTTATTTTCAAAATTCCAATTTGCGCATTTTCATGGTCAATGGAAACGCAGCTACTGAATACAAATACCTCCAATAAGTAATACAGGAAGGCTATCCTCTATTGTTTTAATTTTATTCTACTTTACTTGTTATAGATAGCTCTATAAACTAACTCAGTTGGAGAAAGAGCTTAATTCTAACTAGTCTGACAAGCTAACGGCTACTTTGATCACGGCCCCTCTTGGACTAGCTATTAGCAGGCCAGAAATGTTCAAAGAGCTTCTACAACAGGGAAGATCATACCTTTCCACAGAACTCCACTTCAGACAATCTGAACTATCCCTTTAAGGCTTCGACTCAATTTTTCTCTTTGTTGTACTGTTGCACCAGATTGCTTTACCTTCAGGTTCTGTCCCTGCTTTACTGCTCTCTGAAAACCTAACTTAAAATGTGATTTTTTTTTTCCCCCCCTAAGATAGTTGCATAAAGTTGCCCCTCACAGGATGTGCTTGCATGAAGCTTAAACTGTGAACATATGAACATACATATACACACTATCGGCATTGTCTTCTGCAACCAAAGAATATCAAACATCAAACTGACTGCTTTGAGCCTTTGCCTTTGATATAAAGAGAGAAGCTGGCTGATTTTTAATTATTTCTCAACTGGATACTATTTAAATAGACTGGGTTTGACAAAAAAGCCTGAATGTTCTATTATTTCTACCCTTTATTTATTTATTACTTTTGCCGTGGTGAGAATAGTTATTACATTCTGCATTGGACATCATGAAAATAAGAAACGAGCTCTTTGTTCCTTCATTTATCTATTTCAACTGAATGCTTTTCTGTTGTGACAAAAAACAGCATTATTATATTGTCTTTCTCTGCTGCAATCTGGTCAATAATGTAGTTTTAGTGGCAACAGGAGCATGACTGGCAAGCAAAATATATGTTTGGCGATCATTAAATAAACAACAAAAAAGACAGGGTTAATTGGGTTCACTTGCATGTGACAACTTTGAGTTTTAAGCACTGGCAATAAAAATCAGCTTTATTAAACCTGAGTTCCCTCGTAAACACTGTAAAACTATATTTCTGCAGATGTATGCAAGGATTTGACTTTTGTTTATATTTTTCAGTCTAACTACAAAAGCTAAAACAGCTCAGCTTTTTTTTTATAAAAGTACTGACACAGTGAAATTTAAGGCAAAACATTAAATAAATAATTGCAATTTCAAGTCTGGAATAGGGGGATGCTTTGAAGCTGTTTGGTTAGTACCATTCCAAGTAATTATACAGCAGACCAAGCATGCAAAAACGTATTGATGCACCAGTGAACAATTAGTTATTAACATGGAAAAAGACAATAAAGCATCATTTGTACACAACACAATATGATGTGAAAAACCTATTTCTAAAAGGGTTGTGGATGTCATTGAAATGACTTTTAAACTACCTAAACCTGTTTTCTTATCATGAATATTATGGAAACTTATAGAAATAAAGAAATTTGAATAAAAGGTTTTCTAAAAGGAGAGGGAAAAGTGTTCATTTTCAGTTTGCTGCCCACAACACATTAAGAAAAGGTTGGAAGAGGAGGAACAAAAACGTCAAGCTAAAACAATTAAAATACTATATGATGTTTCTTATTATCGACAATTAAATTAATGTGCTGACATTGGTCCACGTGATTGGAAAATACAGTAAAAAACACAAATAAACAATCAAAACACTCGATCTTGGACTATTGGCAAAGCCATCTGGCCAGCACTTCAAACCTGTTAACCTCCGAAAACATTTCCATTATAGTGAATTGCAAAACAAGACACATTACCAGAAACACAAAAAAATCAAATAAAAAATGAAAGGTTAAAATAAAAAAAAAAATGTCTGAATAAATTGGGAAAATTGCCAAAAATGAAAAAAAGAGGCAATGCATTCTCCTATTTTAAATTTGGTTAGTAATTGAGAATTTGCATTTATATTTCAAAATCCTTTTATTTGCTACCTATGTATTAAATAAACATTGCAAATACTTTACAAATCACTGTACTTTATTCTGTTTTAGTTTCCTCAGAAGCAGAGTGGGACAGTTTGCCACAGACACATCGGTGAACTCAGCTATCTGTCCACCAGATGAAGCCTAATATGTGACGAGGAACAAACACAGCTTGTTATTTTGCTTTCTTCTATCTGCCTCTATTTTCTAAGCTGCACCAACAGTTTTTCCTTTGCTTCTTTATTTTCAATCTACCAGCTGCTGTCTGCATGCAGATTAGATCCCGTCTCCCCAAAGTCTTGGCATTAACAGTGACGTGTGGCATCCTCACCTCACATTGCAGGACTGAGAGTCTTTGAGTTTGTGGAACCAGGACTGCTGGGCCTGGCGGCTTTCTGCTCTTGTGATCACACCATTTTTATCCAGGCCGAGGAAAACCGACCTCGCCTTGTCTCTTTCCTTTGCCGTCAGTAGACGCACCAGAGAGTTCTATTAAACAAACAAAACAGAAAAAAAAGGAAATAATCCTAAAAGTGAGTGAGCCTACTGTACGTGTATTCATTCCATCTACCTTCACTTCCATCCACTTTCAGTAGCAAAGGAATTATTTATGGCTTTTTGGTTTAAACCCTTCTCAATCACATTAGTAATGACTGATATAATCTGCAAGTGCTGCTTTACCCCAGAGATGCTTATTGTCTGCTAAAAGCAATTTTTATCCCCTAGGCCGTACAAAAAGACCAATATTAAAAGCGTTCTGTGGTTCTCAATGACAATAAAACGACTAATAAGAACAGCTTGAGACAAGCCAGTACTTAAGTTTTTTACACTTGATGATTATCAATTAGGAGTGCATTGTGCAATCAAAGAGAATAAAATGCGGTCTACAAGTTTGTGATCTAACTAAAGTGGTATGCATTTCTTCGAATTGCAACAGGTCCGGACTGGTGACAAACACAAATCCCAACATGCCATTCCCAATTTAACTCTACAGTTAATGGTTGAGTTTCAGAATCAGAAGCTGGAGCAAATTTTAGGGTGATGTGATGCAAGACAACCAGGAAGGGTGCAACCTGTGTTCTAGTTATCATGTTTATTTATTGTCTTTATTAATGACCAAATACTGTACCTCAGAGCGAAACTTCCTCAAAACAGCCAGAGACTCATAGTAGAGAAAGTCTGACCACTCGATGTGACCCTTCTTCTCGGGATCCAGAGAGGCAAATTGGGCCAGGACCTCCTCCTCCTGCTCATCACTCAGGTCCTTATCAAACTGCTGCTTGGATACAAAGTGGCGGTACTGCAGCAGCTCGTCCGACACCAGGCACGACTCTGCGACAACAGGGGACAATTCATCACACCAGATCAGATCAGGCACTGTGTAGGCTCCTATAATTAGCTCACGGTGGTTCATCTTTAACAGAAGCAAGATCACCCCCCCCCCCCCTCCACTGTGTTCCTGCCATAAAATAATAGTTTGAACCAACAAGACTGAAATAGGACATTCAGGTCAGGAATGCTGAGACTAAAATCATAGACCAGGCAATTTATCGCTGTAATCAAATGTAGGTTCAAAGCCATGCTAACTGACTCACCTGGGATGATTTTGCACTGTTTGAATGTCTCCATTAGACTGTACATCTCTTCTTCTGTTAGGAGAAGATTCACATTGTCCTGCAGGGCAGAGGGAGATGAGACAAACGAGTTATAGTTGGGAAAAAAGCAACACTTTTTAAAATGAGTGTCTTACAACTGAAAATTTGTCTGTTTATCAGTCAGCTGCAGTAGCATGGTCCCAAAAATTATTTTTTAAATTTTGACATTAATTTTAATTAGATCACTTTTATGCATTTTAAAATGAAGCATCAATTTTCTTCACTTCTTCACAACTACTGTTAACTAGTTGTAAATGGCTGCAACGATACAGAAAACTCGCAATTCTGTTCAATATTTTAGTGTTCAGTGTCAGTAGCTGTGTTTCCATTACAAATGTGCGCAAAACTTTGTCGATATTTTGTTAATGTCGAAAAAACAGTTTCGCAAGTGCAGTGTTTCCTTTCAGTAAGAAATGCTATTAAAGTCACGTGAATACGCTTGTTCTTGCGATAATTCATTACAAACATGGCGGCAATGGATGTAAACAATTATGCACATGGCTACCACGACACTAGCGATAAGAGGAGATGTTGGCCTCTTATCGAGGCTTTCGAGCGTCAAGCCCCTCATACTTGGGATACGTATGTGACGTTTTTGGGAAATTGTAGTCGGTGAGTTTACTACTTTCTTTTACAACTTCGGTGAATTTACTACTATTTCTACTTCCTGTTGTCATCTTTTTCGCCAGTAGAAACAGCCGGTTCTTGATCACGTGACTTCTGTGATGCGAAAAAAGTGTTTCCATTGCAGTTTTGCGAAAAACACCAATTTCGATACGGTCGAAAAACCACCTCATCCTAACGCAAAAACATTTTGTCGAAAAGCGGAAGGTTTTTTTCAAAATGGACATGTTTTCATTGAGCAAATTTATTTTCGAAATTTTAATTTGCGCATTTTCATGGTCAATGGAAACGCAGCTAGTGTTCGATATTTTTTTGACGCAAAAAAAGAGAACGTCCTATGCCCTTCTTAACTTGTAATTTACTGAAATTAATTATGAACATTTGTTTAACCTCAAAAGTACAGTTCCTAAATTAAATCCTGCTGAAACAGCAAGTCTCTCAGTGGCTCTGCGCTCGACAATGCAGCTTATAAGTGGAGTAGTCGAACACAGATCCACTGAGCCTTCAAAACAGATCACCTTCAAAAGACAAGTTAATGAAATACATTTTAATAATCTGTATTGTTCCATACAAGTATGTATTGTATTGAGCACTGTGTTGAACAGTTACAATTTTATCAGTTTTAATAGTTTTGATTGATTGATGATGAAATTGATTTCCTGTATATAAATTATTGCACAATAGGGTAAAAAAATGCATAGCTAATGGATTTTTTTCCATTTTTATTACCATCCTTGAAAACTACAGCATGTCTGATATAAAAGTTTGTGTAGCAATTATCTTTTCCCATCTACTTCTGAACACAAATAACAAGGCAAAATATGTGACCATGTGTTTTCATATCATATCTATGCATAATTTATCAGAAAAGTGGCACAATAAAACTTCAGCAAGGAAAAAAACAAACAAGGCAAACAGAAAAAAAACATTTCTTGTTGTTTTTATTATCTTCTGCCTCTACTTTTGGGGACTAAAATGGGAATACACAACTACTTGCTCTTAAAAAGAAACCAGAGAAATACCTTAAAGCTAGGCAATTTAGAGTATGTTTCAGTTTTTCTTCCAATCCAGTGTAAAATAAATTGCATGTTCTTCCCAAGTCTGATCTGTTTAATGACACCACAGTGTGATAAGACAATGAAACTCAAATTAACCAAATTGTGAAGTGTAACAAACCTAATGTTCCCTCTTTGGTACCCTAAGGAGGGACACATGGTCTCATTATATCAGCCAGCAGGAGCTGAATGTGTGCACCAACACGTTGCTTCATGCTTTGCTGCTTTTTTTAACCTGTCACCAAGACCACAGTAACTGCAGACACCTTGTCATCCTACTGTCCACCTGCGTTTACAGACTCTTAGTGTAGCCGCTGCGCATAATAGTTTGTTTAGTTACAATTCTCTAAATGGTAACCAATCCTTCCAGGGGATAAATGTTTCTGAATCATTTTTGCACTTTTGGAAGCAGATAATAAAAAGGGGAATTTCATATCTATGGGGAAACACTTAATCTCGTACTCCTTTCCTCACTTTTCCATTTATTCATAAAACTACAAACCAACACGTTCCATATCAGGCCCCCGAGGCTGTTCCAAAGTCAATGAAATCATCAAATGAAATACTAAATCTGGATAAGTGCGTCTGTCTGTGACACACAGATATTAAGTATCTGAGCTGAGAAAACTCAATAAAGATAGACCATAGACTGGAGACCAAATGGTGTTAACCAGTAAAGATGTTCTTTTTTTTCTTCCACATTGTTTTGGGCTTGTACTCCAACAATTTGATGAAGTTTTTTATCGTAAAAAGCTGTTCAAAAGCCTAACGGGAACAGATTTTCAAGAGGAGAAGCCAGCTGAGGAATGAGCCGTAATATTAACTGTGACAGAGTCTTCTGGCCTTTTGTGTCTAACAGAGCAACATTTTTCATCAGTGACTTTGTTATTCCCACTCCTCAAACACATGACATCGGTTATCGAGCCTGAAATGCTGCAGATGAGCCTGAGCCACCAGTTCGCTCCATAAGCTTCATTTGAGTTCATTTAAACCTGCTTGTGTTAAATCAAATGTGTTATCTTTAAAGCGCTGCAGGTTGATTTCTGTCACCTCCTGTAATGGAAACGATCATTCTTCTAGGAGCGAGGACAGTTTTTAACTAACACAACAATATACTGTACTGTACGCAATCTCATGAAAATTAAGAGTATTGCCCAAAACAGCTTTTTGATGTATTAGTTTTATATTGTATCTAATATTCACAATTCTGAGTTCATTAAACATCCATCTTCTTGTGAGTTGAAAACGATCAGACTGTCATCAGGAAACCGTTTCCTTCATTTGCTCTTTTCGCCCGACATTTCTGCGCCTCAGTAATCAGATATGTTCATCAGGCGTCACCCCTAGCAACATCAAATGCCAGCAAAACAACCAAAGAGCCCATCTAAAACAAACGCTTTCATCATATTGCTTTATCTGTACGGTAAGGTTTTAATCCATCTCATTTAAAACAACCTTAAAACTGACTGAAGGGTTTATTCACTTACAGGCGGCTGCTGGAAAACATGCCCTCCAGCAAACAAAAGACCCTTTGGGGAATGAAGGATAAAAAATAAAAAAAGCAAAGTCTAATCTTATGCGTCCCGCCTATATTAATAGTTGTTTGAGACTGTGCTGTTTAGAAAAAATGATCAGTGATGGGTTGAGAACTAGAATGCTATAAATATATAACTAACATTCTCAAAGTCATATTTAGAAAAAAAATAATTTAATATTGTCCAAACTTGAGGAGGCATATTTTCATGTAAGCAACGAAACAAATGGTTATGAAAAATTATCTAATCTCTCTTTTTTAAATTGATTTAAAGACAAACATTTTTTTTTGTTGTTTTCCAAAATGACTATTTGTCTGTTTGTAGCATATATGCGAGAGATTTTATTTAACTGTATGTTTGCATACAGATTTTATTTAACTGTATTTAACTTTTATTTGACTGAGATTTTATTTAACTGTATGTTCCCATATGAGAAAA
>JAUBOC010000037.1:19647005-19657784 GCA_032275365.1 Anablepsoides cearensis | reverse complement strand
ACATTTTGATACCTGGATCATCCTGATATCATAAGCTTATCCAGAGATATGACTTAATTTGTCTTGTTGGTTACAATGATACATTACTGTTTAGTCTGAATCCTAATTTTATGTAAATTTATTGAGTAATTTTTTATGTCAAACTGTATTTGTATATTAAGATTTCCCAGTTGGAAAAAAACAAAATTAGGTTTGTTTGTTTTTTTGTTGCTACTGTTCAAAAAAGTGCTTCGATATATTTTTTTAGGATTCTATGACAGACGGTTCATCCAAATGATACATTGTTAAGGCATTCATTATATTGACAAAATGCAACATTTTGCACACGTTTAAATCAAAACCCTATATATTCCTGTTTCTCCACATCCATTTTTGGACTTAATCCTTGTTTTGATGTGATGGGTCATATATGTATCTTTTTATTTTTTTCTTCCTGTGGCAGCTGCCACCCCATGCCACCCATTAGAGCCACCACTGGCTGAGAGGCAGGACTTCTTCCAAGACTAATAACAACAAATTCAGCTTGTTTGTGAACCTCTGAGAGAGTCGAGTCAGGAGATAACAACAAAGATGCAGCCTGCTCTCTCTGTGCAGCAGGAAAAAGAAAAGTGGAGCCGAAACTAATATCTGCTGCAGAGATAGGCATCGAGTCCAAGCCGTTCTCATACTTACTGCATGATAAGCTGATGGGAAACCTATAATGACGCACAAGCGCTAACTACAGCATGATTCCCTCGCTTTTAAATCCAGTCTGTGTTCGTTTTATTTGCGCGCTGCCGTGTTCGGAGCGGAGATAAGAGAGGAGAACTCCTGTAGAATCGCATGCATCCACACCCAAAATGATGCTGACCTAAATATTCTTTCCTTGCAAGCATATTTAATGAGGCTTCCCTGCAGAATCACCTATGCAGAACATGAAACCGAATATGGAGCAGCACGTGCATTTTCTTTTTCTTTAGAAAAAAAAAAACTCACCGTAGAGACTGGTGTTCACCGAGACTTACTGGAGACTTTATCCTCAATCCCGGCCGTCCAGCATGGCAACACTTCGCTCAGATGAAGTCTTTGCTCGGCCCGTCTGCAGCCCCGCAGGGGGGGGTGTGGGGGGGAAGAGCCGGGGAGAGGAGGGGGATAGGAATGGCACAGCAGTTTAGTCTGAAGAGAGATTTTACAGCAGCAGCTGCAGCAGCAGCAGACGCTTCTCTTGTCCCCACCAAAGCAAGCAGCGAACAGCTCCGGTGCTGAAATCTTCCTCCTCCTCTTCCTCCTCCTCCTCCCTGAGCTACTCCCTCAGCATCTGAAGAGACGCGCAGCCTGCTGGCAGGTCAGGCTGGATGCGTCCTTTCTGCGCGCCTCACAGCAGGACACTGAAGTTAAATACCGGATCTGTGACCTTCATATTTACTCTTCCTCTTCCCTCCTGATCACGCAGGTTAATAACTTGTGGGGTTTTAACTGCAGGCTTCTTGATTGGCCGGAAGCTCTGGGACCAGTGACGTTTGGAGAAATGCTTCCTCCTGACCAATTAGTCCACATACACACATGCATGCACACACACAAACACATGCACACAAACAGAGCAAGTCAGTAAGGAGTCGTTTTGAGAATGAGGGAGCATCTTGAAACTGGGTTTAAATTGTGGAAAAGCTTTTAGATCACACAAAATGCCTCAGACGCAAAATGCGGTCTGAGGGCCAAACGTGGCCCTTGGACCTTTTCCAGCTGCCCCCCCCCAACAGCCTTAGATAAAAACCTAAAATAAAGTGCTTGCATTCCTTTAATAATGCACATTGTCTGCAGCCTTTCATGGCAGAGTTTCAGGACCAAGATGTTGAAAACTGAGTTTCAGTTGTGCTGATGAAAAATGAGAAACAATTATTAGGGATGCACGATATATACTAAACTTAGTGTAGTGTCGGTACAGTTAGTGTTGGAACGGGTCAGTTTGGGTGCTTTTCCATTGACGTTCCAGTCTGGTTCCAGTGGGTGTGTTTTGGGCGGTTGGTGGAGGTAGGTTTTGGGTTTTTTTGACAAAAAAAGTTAATGCGTAAAATGAGAGATGGAAACACATTTGCCAAATAAGTTCTGAAATTTAAAAAAAATTGCTAAAAATTTGAATTAAAATTGGATGGAAACACAGCTAATGTCACTGCTAAAATTAAAAAAATGGCGCCTCGAGTTGTTGTTGTAAAGGCAGCTTAGATGTGACTCCACCCCCTAGCCAATCAGTGACAAACAGTGTTCTGACGTGACGTCTCATTTTGGTGTCGGCTGTTACCGCTTGGAACCACAACAAAGTAAAAAAAGGGGCTGGTTCCATGAATCTGGCCTAAAAGAAATGGCTTGGAACTGTACCGTAAGTGGCACTAGTGGAAAATGGGCATTATTTACCATATAAAAAAAAGACCCAAGTGTGTTTGTGCGTATAGTTATAATATAATTTGTGAGTTTGTGTAACATCGGTAAATAACGGTTATCGGCCATAACAGCAATGATTATACTGGATATTGATATCAGCTGAAATTTTCATATCAGTACATCCCTAAATGATCTGTGTTGATACTGGATTGGTGAATACTTTGTTGGTCCCTTAGAAAACTTATTTTAATGTAAGTACCTGGTATATCCCATGAATATATCAGGTGTATACCAAGTAAGTCCCAGGTACATCTCAGTGTATTTCTGTCCACATACAGTATGTATTCTGACCAGCTTCTTGAACATCATCACAGCTCAGAAAGGTAAATGTAGGGTCAGTTTCATTAGAGTATATGGCTAATGTATGCACACCTGAATGCACCATGTCTCGCTTTGTTGTTCCATAGCCTCCTGCTTCAGATGGAGGCCCATGCATCATTAATGACAGGATAAGTGCACACCAACCCATGGGTCTTATAACATGCTGGGGCCACTTTCCTCACTGGGAGGGAAAAGAAAAATATAATCAGCTTCAGTGTTGGACTCCTCACCTGCTGGTCAGCAGTTTTGTTTTAAGAACTTTTTGTTTGTTTGTTTGTTTGTTTTGTTTATTTGTCTTGAGCACAGATTTTTACATTTTAAACTTTGTCTGTAGTTACATAAGTGAACAACTTTGAGAGGCCAGGCCCAAGGCATTCTAACTATTTCTGATGCCTTGTTTTTTAACAAATGGCCTCTAAATGAAGACAAATGGCAGAGGTGGCGTCAAGCTTGGAACCGTTCTAAAAGAAGGGTTAGACCAGGAAACCAAACAGTAATGGCCCCAGTTCCTCTTTCAGGGAAGTCGTAATGGTCTCTTTGGAGCAGTCTGTCAGTATTAACAGTCCATTCACAGCGTAGCTGCATTCTTAATGGCATTACAATAGATTGGGAGTTGGATTTTTGGAGCACTGCAATCAGGGCCTTTTCAGCCCTGAATTACTTTCTCTTGTGAAAGGAGAGCAGTGAACCTGATGGCATCTGGTTGGCCATTTTTTATGTTTGCGGAAATGTGCTTTCCAATTTCGTTTTGTCACTTCTTGCTTCTTTTATATAGTAAGGGCATCCATCAGAGCACTGTAGTTGTCATTTAGTAAACTAACCAGAATATCTGGATAGACTCTGCACCAAACAAACGTGGTTCCTTAAAGTTACCAGCAGTTATTGTCAGAAATGTTGCTTCATTTCCATGACAAAGCTTAAGGTGCATATGGAAAAGATGGTAAATTTAATTCAAAAACATTTTTTTTACTTTATTTTTAATTTTTACATAACTTAACATCCCCCACATTCATGAATATGGAATGATATGCCTAAAACTGTAAAGAAAGTAAAGAAAAAGAAAGAAAGAATTAGATTGTGATTAGTTATTTTTGCAACTAATATTAAAATATGTACATATTTTTAATTTGCATTGAAATCCTCATTTGTCATAACCCCTCAAACTCCACCATGTTACCTCTCCAACCTGTTTGAATAACAGGACAGTCCCAGAAGTGTTTAATGTTTAATGTTTAATTTAATGTTTATTATTCACATTAAGGGTTCAGACTCTCAAATCTACAATTTCTTTTTTAAAAACTAGTGTCATTCACACATTGGTTCATAGCTCAGCTTTCTAACACCCAGATCATTCCATCCATCCGTAAACTGTTCAATCCATTTTAGGATTGCAATAATAACAGCAAGGTCAGAGACACCCAGGCATCCGTGTGGCCAGCAATTTGCAGCACCTCCCCCCCTGGGGGATCCCCAGATGCTCCCAGACTAGAAATCTCATCACTCCCACCACTTCTGGTTTGACCCTCTGCCAAGCTGGCTGCCGTAGAAAATCCTTATCAGATGCCCAATTCACATCTAATGCTTTCTCTCGGTGTGGAGGACATTTGGCCCTCCTGGAAACTTCTGAACTTCTCGCCTCATGTCTGCGAGTAAGCTCATCCACTCTGCAGAGTGAGCTGATATCAGCTGCTTGCCTCCGCAGACCTGTTCTCTAAAAGCTCTTAAAGAGGTCATAGGTCAAAGTAGAGACACGGACAAAGTGATTCATCAAACTCTTTACCTTATTGTTCAACAACCCACTTAACACTTGATTAAAATATATTGATTTTATCTTGTCAAAGGCCTAATAAAACATTTCTAAAACTTAAGAAAATGCAGATATTAGAACATGATACTGTGTAAAATATAAATGTAAAAAATGAATTCAATATTTGTTTTATTTAAAGGTTTTCGAACAGAACACTGCTTTGTGAGCGTTTTAAATGTCTCTGGATTTCTATCCCACAGCCTGCTGCCAAAATGTAATCAGTTATCTGCCTGTGCATCTTTGTAAAACACTTTGACAAAGTGGCGATGAAGAAGAAGACAGAGTCATTTGGTTGCAGGCCTGCCACCGAAGCACATCTGCTTTCTGTCACGTTGTCGTGCTAATTCAGCGACATGTGGCTTATAAGCACAGTTGGTGTGATTTTATCCAGATGCTCTTGCCAAGTAATGTCGCGCTAGCTTCCTAATCAAATAAGAGCTTACACAAAATCTGTTCTTTTTTTTCTTTTTCCCCCTCATCAGTGGACTTGCTCCAACAGATGGAGAGTTGTTTACCTTTTGGGTTAGCTAATTACACATGTCACACAAGCTCAGCCTTTTCGAAATTAATTTTAAAGCATGCACATACATGGTCATTTTCTCAATCCTTCATGTTAATTAGCAGTTTATACAGGCTGTCTGTTTGTTTTCCAATTTGATGTCTTAATCTGGTGATCTGGATTTCTCACTAAATTTGACAATGGCCCATTATTCAGGATTATACCTCAGATCTGACAGGCTGAATTTAGTATCAAGTCATTGTGGACCACTAGGATCCATCAAAGCTATGAAAAGAGAGAGCAAAACTCAACATCTGACAGCTTGAGCTTTGAATTTAACTAAACTTGTCACAGGTTTTTGCCTATTAGGGAGAAGCAGTATGTAACTTCTGTCAGCACACTAAGACAAATCACTTTGTTTAGTTCTCACATGTTGTAAAATATAAAGTAAACTTCCTACAATCATGGCAAAGTTGACTGTTAGCTCTACAGAACAATGTTGTGATGCTTTGAACAATTAGAACATGGTGTTTCCTGGGACATGCTGCACCAATTAGCAGAATCAGCAAAGCAAACTGAATTTTTCAATCTGTAAAAAGAAAGCTTTAAGTCACAGATAAGTTTTACACATACAGTATGCTAGATTAAATCACAAAAAATGTACTATCCTTACAAAGGAAACAACAAATGTTCTTGTAGTTTCAGGAGCAGAGGAGCCTTTTAGCTCTTTTTTTCTATTTTTGTCAAGTTTACTGAGCTGTAACCACTTGTATGAGGAAGATTAGCTTTAGCTGCCTTCTTAAAACAGCTTGACTCAAGAAGTTAATCAGCAATGTCCATCAAATGCTAGGCCTCTTCTTGTTAAAACAAATTGGCATTTTGATGAAAAGCCTTCCAAGAACTGCATGCACTTTTTCCTGATTCCAAATAATGATAGCTGATAGAGAAAATAACATTTGCTAAAGTGATTATGCCAGTTTTTAAAAACAGGAAACATTTAGATCAGGGTTGTCAAACTCCTTCTCACACTACAATTGACTGATGATTTGAAGGGAGTATAGCTGCCATCTTGAATTCTGAACTCTCCCACTTTCTGACAGGGAATTCCCATGTATGATCGACATGCATTATGGAAGATGTAGTTTATGGTCGAAGCTGGCTTTAAAGCAGCTTATTTTATTACTGTGCTATCCAGCTAAACTTCTCAGTTACTTAAAGCCCATGGCTCCGAAGCAGGACAATAATTATTCTTATACCTTTTAAATTAGTTTATTTTGTTGATTTTAATCATAAATTAAAATCTTACAATTGGTATAAGAAACAATTTTCAGATTAAGTAAAAAAAAAATAATAATAAATTGCGGGGGGGGGTCTCGGCAGTCCAGATGGGAGTCACACGCAGGCCACATTTGGCCCGCGGGCCTTCGGTTTGATTTGGCTTTTCAAAAGTTATACTTTATTTTCCTCAGCCACAAGCTGATTCTTCTGCTGAGGGCTCTGAAATGGCCTAGCAGGGCTTTTTAAATTAAACATAAAGCGACAGAAACAGAACATCTGTGACCACTAGAGATCTTGAGCAGAGTCAGGTGCAGATTTCCTCTTTTAGAAAGCCAAACAGAACTTGTGAAACTTTTCCATATGCTGTTGTTTATGTGAAACTTTGATATGCAGGTCAGTATCTGCGCACTACAAGAAAGGCAGGAATGAATGGAAAAGCCATTATCCGTGCATATAAGCACCACCTTTGTTTATTTCATGAGCAGACAATCAGCCTGAAATTAGTGCTAGATGATGTTTGCAGTGCAAATGACTGTCCATATTTCCATGGCAGCAGCCCAGCAGAGCATTTAGGAATGATTTAGTAGTCGATAGGACGCCCTTTGTAATGGAAACGGGGTCTTGTTAGATGCAACTGATTGTGAGAAGATCACAACAAGGAGCCTGTCGGCTTCAGAATCAAAAGAAAAGACAACAGTTCTTGCTTTTGGAGCGTGCCAAAGAATTAAATTCAGCAATAGAGAGCAAGTAATGATTTGTTAATTTAAAATACAAATGGCCAAAAGAAACTATTCCAATGCTGCAAATCATCATGCAGATTTATTTGCTTTTTTTTAAACAGAGTTTTATTTATCCAAGTCAAAGCCAGTTCTCAATGCGTAATGAACAGCAATCATCCAGCGCTGAGTTAATTATCAGTCACAAATAAATATGTAATTGAACTTGTGCGTAGATAAAGAAACAGGGACCCGACACACCCATTTAGAGGAAAGTAATGAAAACCAGGCAGCTGCAGGCAAAACACAATGTCAGAATGATCTAATTATTTCTCCCCTGCACATCCTCCACAATTATAGTGCAGCTGCCTCCCTAAATTACTGGATATGTTAATATGGATAATGACTTATGTTGTGAATTTCACAGACGCACAAAAAGAAGTCAGAGTATGAATGGTATGTGTAATCAAGGTTAGTTTTGTTGAACAAATCTACAATCAGTGTTGTACAAAGTACCTCAAAGTGATACTTAAAATTACAAGTGTCTATACCATAAAGGTAATGTTTTTTTTAAGAATAGTACTTGAGTAAAAGTCTTAAAGTATGACATTCAAAAAGTAATGTTGTCTTATAAAATGTACATAATAAGTATTAAAAGTAAAAGTCAGTATAAAATGAGTGGTTAGAATATCCAAAGTTATATTTATTAAGAGATGACCTCCCAAACAATATTTTTTCTAAAGGCCATAATGTCTATGATGTCATGACAATGTTGAAAAACTTTGGGATGCACTAGTTTACATGTTTTACCTTCATATATACTGTACATCTGCCACGTTCATCTTCATACTAGACTACATATGTCTGACATGCCATGCTGGTGTTTGATGTGATTTATGACATGTGCAGGTTTGATGGACTGTGTACAAACCAATCAGGTGTCAGAATTGTATATATTTATATTTATAGTTGAATTCACTCTAGCTTTCTAACACCCTGATCATTCCATCCATCTATAAATCACTCTAATTTATCTGGATAGGTTTTAATTTAATTTAATTTAATTTAATTTAATTTAATTTAATTTAATTTAATTTAATTTAATTTAATTTTAAAGCCAGAAAGAAAACAAGCAAAAAAAATCTACTTCCTACCTTTTCTAAAAATGTAAGGAGTACACAGTACAGATATTTATGTGAATATGTAAGGAATATAGGAAAAAAGTTGGCTGAAAATAATCACTCCAAAAAAGTATTGATAACCAACATAAAATACAGTAACAAAGTATTTGTATTCTGTTACTTTAAACTCTATCTACAACGGGATATGTGTTTTTATTAGACACTATGCAAATTTATTTCCTTCCAAAGTCTCACATTTCAATGTTCAACACATAAATTAGATGATAAAATGTCTATTGTGATTGTGTTACTTATTTTTTATTATCCTCTGAGTTTTTGCTGTTTTGGTTGGGTTTGCTCTTGGATTTAAAAAAAAAAAAAAAAAAAAACAAAGAAAAACTTTAAAAATAAAATTTTGATGTTCTCTGCTATACATTTTAAAACAATTAATACTGTTTTTTTTTTTTTTTGATGGTCCAATAATCACCAACACCAACTTAAGCAAAAATGTAACTTATAGTTTTACTCTTCTTTTAATAAATGACTAAAGATGAAAATTGCAGTTCCTGTAAGAACTCCTAACTTTGTGTCTTACTTACCACTTGCTGTTATGCCTTTAATTGACCAGGTGAGTTTTCACAACACAGCAACTTGATCACCATCACTTGCATCTGGTCAGAAGAATAAACTGCCACAGAATTTTAGTTTCCTCCAGCAATTCTAAGACACGTGGTGACACTAATCCAGAAGTGGAGTATACAACATCACCAAGCTATATTTAACCCACATGAAAAGATTTTGTGTCCTGTCAAAATCTAAAAAGACTCACTAAACTCCAAACTGCCACGGTGTATCATTTTGATGCCTGGCTGCTTGCAGAGGAGAAAGAAAACCTGGAGATGACACCCTGTCATTAAACATAAACACCTTGGTGCCACATCACGGTATCAGCTGCGGCACTCTTATGTGCTTGAGGAAGAAAGGCATGCTTAGCTTGCATGAATAAATGATCAAGTCCCTGGCTTTAGATAAAAGACTCATGATTTTGTTCACAATGAAAAGGTACGCAACCAGTGGTTGCTACATCCATGTTGCAAGAGGCAACTTTTGATCTGATTAATGATAGGCCGGCACCGGTAACTGAGAGGCCAGAACTTGCAAAGGAGAAGAAGACTATTCATTTGTGTTAGCATTGGAGAGGCTAGCGACTAGCATGGATAAGCTGCCATTAGCATTGGAGAGGCTAGCGACTAGCACTGGTTGTGCATTAGTCACAATTTTGGCCCTCATATTGCCCCATAGAAATAGTTCCTTATGGTCAAGCCTTAATGTGAAAAAGAAAACAAATTACAGTCGAGGATGTTTTTGTTTCTTGGGTGAAGGAGATTGGGCTGTCGCCAAATTGGCGGCACGGTATTCAAAAGGTCAGGAGGAATTCTAAATGTTACTGTTTATCAAGTCTCGGGCAGAAGAGCTAAGCACTGACAGAATTAGATAAAGGAGAAACCATACATTACTTCTATGTAAAAGTTCACAGATCAGCACATTCATTTATTTATTTTTAAGCTCTGTCCTCACAGATTGATTTGACATTTTATTGAAGCTGATTTCTGACTGTCCTGTGTGAGCTGTCATCTTCTGTGTCCTTGTCTCTTTGTAATCTGTCTGTATTATGCTGTGAAATGGATTGGAGGGGTGCGTTAGACAGACAGGTACCAGAATATTGCTCTAAACTAAATCAAACATTTAGAGATCAACATTTCCAACACTCTCTCCTTTATGGAACTTAGATGAATAATGTATGGCTGTAGATACATAAAATGTAAAGGAATACTATTTTTTGCCATTCAAACATACAAAAGACCAAGCTCACCTGCAGAGACATGTTTTTTATCCATCCCTCTCTGCCCTCTGTGTGCTCTGATCCCTTTAAACCAAAGAAAATAAATCAAACAGATAACTGCAGTAGTGGCTAAATCACATCTTGTGTCTGGTTCGACATTTGCTGTGCTTCTGTTTAGAAATTTAAAACAACTGAGGTAATGGAAGCCATTATTCTAAGCAGATGCTTTCTGACCTTGTTGGACTGAGTTCTTTGGTTTATAGCCAGGGGGGGGGGGGGGATTTTCAATACTTTCCACAAAGTTGATTTATCCTAGTGGAGCCCCAAGAAAGCCAAGAGTTATTTTAAAGATCATGAAGTTTCTTATCTTTTCAGTGGACTTGGGTTTTCACAGGAAAGATATTTGGAGAGAATTGGAAACACATTTTTATACTGTTTATTCTGCTGGACGAAGGATCTTTACAAGATAATGATAGTATGATGTTAAGATTTCAACTCTGGTAAGTTTACTTTGCTGCCTCCTTTCTCTGCTTTGCTCTTTCAGTTTGCATCTGTCTGACTGGACACAGAAACACACACACACCCACACAAACACATGTTTGTTCTTCTATCCTTATGGGGACTTTGCATGGAATTTCATTCATTACCAGCCACACTGCAAAAACTGTCCATCTAACCAAGTTTTAAAATCTTATATCAAGCCAAAAAGTCTTTTAGATCTTGTTTTGAGACTGATTTACTAAACAAGAACTGATTGTGTCAGAATAATAATCTTG
>JAUBOC010000037.1:19616914-19629606 GCA_032275365.1 Anablepsoides cearensis | reverse complement strand
CACGGACTTTAAGCTCCCTCCAAAGATTTTCTATTGTATTCAGGTCTGGAGACTGGCTAGGCCACTCCAGGACCTTAGGAAAACCATCTGGAAATTAACTTATCTCGAGAACTGCTCCTCGTTCTTTTGTGATGACATAATACGTCATTATCACGAGAAAACAATTGAAAATCTTTATATGCAGAAAACATCCGCTCTCGGCTTCCGTACATTTGCAACATTGGTTTCATTTTTATACATATAATCAATCAAAACTAATAACTTGGACCTATTAAAACAAGCTTTTTATAAATATAGTCTTTGAAATGCATCCTATTGTTTTTCCCCTAGTGTTTAGTAGCTTCTCTGAAAGAACCAGAGGAGTTGATGACATCCGGATGATTTTCTGTTGGATCCTCAGTGGAAATCTTAAAACCTTTTTATTCAAACTGAACTCAAGAGTGCAAACATCAGAGAGCAGCACAGCGATGTTTCTTTTTTTATCCTCATTACGGGAATTGTTCTGAGTATAAAAGCTGCTGCATGTTGAAAGTGGTTGGATAGCTGTCCAAAGAGTCTATAATGAAGAGCAATTAGAGATGTTTAGAATGGAAGCTTGGCATCCATTCTGGTGTTTTCTCATCCAAAACAAGGACGACCTCAATAAAAACTACAGCGAGGTTCTTTTCATTCTGTGCTGCTGGAAAAGTAGGTTTTCTTAGTGGTTTGTGCATTGATTTCATACTTAAAGATTGGTTAATTTATTTTACGTAATTAAACATTTCATCATATCTAGATTATACAACAGTGAACATTTTTGTTTTTCACCTCAGTTATGTACCTCAAACAAATTCAGTGATTTTTTTGAAATATTTTTTTACAAGAGTACTCATTTGTTTCTATTAAAATAAATAAGCAGACTGTCTGTAAACCCATCTGGCTCTGCTGAAGCTCCAGCTTAGTAAGTCTTTGCTGGCTGCTGAACTTCTGCACATATTGCTTATTGAAGATGCTGTCATTTTAAGAAATTGTTTTTTGTAATAATACAAATAATAATAATAATAATAAACAAAATCAATCTAAGACAGAAAAAAAAAAAAAAAAAAAAAAAAATCTTGGTTAGAAATGAAAATACAGAAAGCCAATGTAAATAATAAATGATGCACTTTACCAAATGAGTTTTAAAAACTTCTGGCAGTGACTCTGTAATCCATTAGGGCTTGGGTTAAAAAACAAAAGCCTAAAACGGATTTTAATGCTGGACAGAAAAGTGTGTTTAACTGCGACGACAAACACATTTAAGAGCTGAAGCAGCTTCTAAGACACCTGGGTGAAATGTTAAAGATACTGCCAGGCTAACGCAAAACGTAGAAAAGATTTATTAGTTTTTACAGGATATAAACAAGAACAATTAGTTGATTTAATCACATGTGAAACAATAAAATCAGAAAAATATGCCATATCATCACACTGACAGCGGCAGCATCACCTGGGCTGACGTCGCCCTTAATGACTGCTCCCCTGGATACAGCAGCATGAGGAATTTCAACCTGAGCTTAGAACCATCACCACCACCACCCCTTGACTATTGTGCATTAGCTAATGAGTTTAAGCTGCTGACCACAGCTGCACTGCACTCAGATATTTTACCAGATACCAACTTAAATGTGCTGCAGAAATAAATCAACTGAATAATACAGAAGAGGATTAGGGCCACAGTTTGGGGAAAAACAAAACAAAAACGACATATATCAACATATTTGATTAAAAAGAAAAAAATATATTGGTGATTTAAAAAAAAACAACATAGTAACATTTTTAAGTTAGAATTCAAAAAATTTTAGTTAAAAAAACTGCAACTGTGTAAAATCACACACAGTTACATGTATTGGCAGTACCCAGAAAGACTAGGTATAAAATAAAATATAGTACAAAAAATATTTTAAAAGTTCATTCAGCAGGCTTGTGTCAGTCAGGTTGTAAAGTGTTCACTAAATTGAGAAAATCTACTTAAAAACTGAACTGAAAATGAATGTGGAAAACAAAAGTGCAATTTTAATCAATTGTTTTTTGACAAAATCTCTTCTTTTTTTGACCTGCAATAAAGTTTGTTGACATTGCTTTTATAATCAAATATAATGCAAAAAGGTGAAAGCCCCATAAAAACATTACAGTTTAAGTTGATTTAAATGTGGACATATTTTTTACAACTAAGGCAGGGAAGTAGTGCTTCAACCAAAAGGATAACTTTAAAAAACACTCATTGTAAAGTCATAAATTTGCAGGTTTTTCTCATATCAATGGTTAATCTGTCCTTACTTTTAACATTTCTAAGCAAAATTTATAAATGACTGCCAACAACTATGTGTTTTTGTGTATTACAGAAACAGCTTTAAATAGAATAATGGTGCCGTCCATAAAAGATGCACGTGGGATCGAGAAATTCCAAAATTTTGATATATTAGTTCTTATTAGGCCCTGTCATACTATAACATTTTAGACAAAAATTTTCATAAGTTAGCATTAGTTAGCATTAGTTGTCAAAAATGTCATAGTGTGACAGGGCCTTTACACTGAATGGGAACGCACAATTCAGAATTACTTATCACCACATGTGGAAAAAACTACTTGAGTACTCGTTCAAACTGCATAATCTTTTTTTATGTTTGATTTCAAAATTTGCAATAAGTACCTTCAATCAAAAGTTTGAACACACCTACTTATTTCTGAGGCATATCCAATGTTGGCACTGGAGTGTTTGAGACTTTTGCAGTTTTCACTACATGCAAACCCGGCTGGCTCAGATGGGTTTCCTTCATAAGTTAGACAATATGAGAAAATATTCATTAAATGCTCATGTACAATGCAAAAGTACGTTATTAAGTTTTCAGTGGAGGTGTGTTTGATCATCAACCATGACAATCATTTTTTGTTTTTAACTTTGTTTCATTCATCCCGGTCATACTTATGAGTTTTTTTGCGGCACTGATACAATTCTGGTGGATTCCAGTAAAAAAAATAAAATAAAATAAAAAATTAGCAGCAACATTGTTGCTACCTGGATGCATCAGAGATGAGTCTTTTAAACCAGCGGCCCACGGCCACATCCACTCTCAGCACTAACGTGACACCGATCAGCAGGGATGTGCTGCTTACCAGGAACCCCAAAGCTTCAAACATTAACCTGGAAGGACAAAACAAAACATGCATATGATCAAACTATTTCAGCCAGGTTCTTTTAAATCTATTCAAGGTACTGACAACATAAAAGAATTACAAAATTAGGCTGTGAATTTCAAGGAACGCTTAAACTCTGTTATGTGAATTTACAGAATAATATAGTGGCTTCCAGTTCCAGTGGCCATATTCTCTCAAGTCATTACTATCATTTAGTTTTTGTGAGTTGAAAAAAAAAATCCATTCAGGCACTTACTTGGGTGCAAAAACCTTCCACACCATTAAGTGTCTCCTGAGAATAGCAGCAGCACAAACTGATGAGAAGACCTGTGAAGAAAGGTGAGACCCTGTGTGATGCACCACTGAATCATATTTACTAAAGAACATGATTCAAAAAAATAAAAACATTATCTTTAAATAACACCTTAATACCATCTCATTTTCTTCTCAGCTGAGTCAAGTCTTACATTAGTGAGAAAAGAAAAGAGGTGTAAGAAAACACAGGTTGGATTCCCGAAGAATACAGAAACCCAATAAGTTCTTAGTTAAATGTTTATTTTCAGATCTAAAGACTCCATTTCACCCTCAGAGCCTGTGTGTGGACCTGGTAGTCTAAAACAAAATGGCCCTGAGCTTACATGTCCAGACAATCCATAAAAAACCTGGTCACACCCCTGGGGATGGTTCCTCTTTTGTCAGCATTGAAATGTAAACAACTATATGTATATCCTGCTGGAGTGAGGCACATATTATCACTGTTTAAAGAAATTGTATAGGATTGTTATGTGGTCTGGGCAGATTTTATTTATTTATTTTTCCAGATTGTTTTTGTATATGGTTAGATATTTTTGGTCCCGGGTTCAAATCCTGGACGAGCCCCCATAAATATGTTATGGCCCAAAAAAACTAAAAAACAGAAGGGTCACAACATATTTAGAGAGGACGCGGAAACAGAATTCAGGTTCAAACCTTTTGGTTTCATTATTTATTCTGGTCTTTTGACCTTCCCGGAACCATGCTGGGAAAAAATGGAATCAAAACCTTGCTGCAAAGGAAGGAAAAAAAAAACATGAACCCTTTTCTACACATGCCCAAACGAACCAAAAACCAAAAAATAAATAAAACGTGCCCAAAGCACTTAACAAAGATATAAGACTGTATCTAAAATTCAGTTAATCAATCACAAAATATCCTTCAGAGGAAAACTTGTTCTACTTTTCCACCATGCTGAATCTTATCAAACTGAACGAATGAGAACCAACCTGTGCTCCAAGAATAAAGAGGTAGCGCGTTGAGAGTTGCAGAAGAGCAGAGCTGAACTGCTGAGGGTTTTCTCTCAGCCTCATTTCCATCACAGCGTCCTCTCCTTCCTCCCCACTTCTGCTCCCACGCACCTCACGCACCAGGGGCCAAAAGAGCAACAATGGACATCCCACTGAAAATAACAACAAATAAAGAAATACATTCTCTTTATTATGTTATCACCCTTGCTATCAAACAAGCTTTTTTTCCCGAATGACTGATTTGGTTAAAAAAAATACCTGCAAATATAATATGTGAAGCAAAGGTGTTGAGGGTAACCAGTAAAGCAGGTAATAGGGTGCCTGTATGTCCATCAGGAAATCCCACAAAGGCAGCGCCCCACTGAATGGAAGGAAAGGTGGGCAGGTGACCGGTGGCATGGAAGAACTGTGTGACGGCTAGTGACCACACCACTATAGGAGTCCAGGGCACGGTAAAATCACCTGAAGGATACAGAGTGAGGTGAGTGAGCAGCTTGCTTTGAACTATGAATTTGAAAGTGTATCTGTGAACATCTTACCAGAGTGAGCGCCATGCATGCCACTAAGTGTTGTGGAGGAGGCATGAATGTGTAACAGAGCTCCCATTTCTAGTAGCAGCAGAAGGAAGGACAGAGCCATGCCCTCTGGGTGCAGCAGCAGCAGTCCAATTCCCAGCATGCCACAGAACAGCAGCACGGGGGCGGAGTAGACTGTTCCCAGTCCGTAGGCCTCCACAGTGGGACGGTTGTCCGCCTCGGCGCCTCCGCTGAGCTCCACGGCGTCCAGGGAGTGACGCATGCGCTGGTAGATCTGGGGGATCAGATGGCGCAGCTCGGCTTGGGGGCTGATGCCGGTGCTTGCTCGATAGCGGGGCGGGGGTACGGTCGAACTCCTGGATGAAGCTGCGGTCCTGCTCTTCACGAACACGGTGACGGGATCCAGCCAGATCAGACCCAGGCCGAGTCCCAGAAGACAGAAGGCGGCCCTCGGGAAGGCCAGCTGTGCCATCCGGATCAGCTCGGCCAGCTTCCTGAAGCTGTCCTCCGGAGTGGCGCTAACTGCCCAGTGCAGCGCCAGGCACACAGACAACAGGGGTAGGATCCAATGAGCTGTGAAGGCAGTCCCGCTCGAGGAGTTGAGATTACCGTAGTGGCACAGGCAGTGTCTCAGCAGATATGTACAAACGCCAAGAGAGATGACAGAGAGAATGTAGTACAGGTTCTTCAGCTGGCTGTCCTGCAACCGTGAAAGTGGAGAAAGGAATGGAGACGGCTGGCAAAAGCCCTGCTCTTCTCGGCAGCCATGGAAGGAGAGGGAAAGGTACATGCTGCCAATAAGAACTACAAAGCAAATAAGAAGGGTGTTGTTTTCTTTCCTTACTGCTGACGGGGATAAGACTGGGGAAGGTACCAACCCGGCAGACTTAAGAGGGTCAAGGCTTTGGGGTAGAAGCAAATATTTCCAATTGAGATGGATGGGGATATAGAGGACCAGTGAGAAAACTAGAAAGGTTACAACACGGCCTTCAGCAATCACGTAGCTGTCAGAGAGCAAGGCGGCACAGCGTAGAAGCGGCACCACAAGAGGCGGGACGAGGAGGCGGCGCGGGGTCAACCACCTCCAGAGTTTTGAGGCTTTAGCTCCGTTCTTCGACGCAGCGGGGGCTTTGAGCCGACAAGCTCTCCAGAAGAAGGGAACTTCGGAGCCGAGGGCGCCAGCTGCCAGGCACCACGCTGCCTCAACGCAGCCCCGCGTGAGCAGCTGAGCGGCAGCCGCACAAACGCCCACTGTTACCGCCACCGCAGCCGGAGCCCTCAGTCCTGAAGCGTTTTCCCGTATCAGCAGCAGAGAGAGTTCAGACATTGCGAAACACACGAGGCAGGCAGATGCCAGGACGGCTAATCCTGCTGCCATCTTTAGCGGGTTGAATCGAGCCCAGGTAGCTCGGCAGGTGTCTCTGACAGAGGTGAGGTAGACCTGCAGAGAAGAGGCCAGAAGCGGGGAGGGTGATCGACCCTCTTTAACAGAAGTGAGGTACTCAGAGGAGAGACGGGCAAATTCCTCCTTCAGCTGTGAGAGGCTCTCTGGTGGGATATCTTTGGCCATACTAGAGTACGTCTCCAGGAAACGGTTAACCTTTACAAACAGACATAAAATTGAAAACAGAGATAAGGAATACCATTATTTAACATGCTTCGGGATATGTGAAGAAAATAATCTCGTCTGGGAAAAAACACATTAAAAATTGTGTTTCTTAACCCACTACCTGTTTTGCGTTGATCCACAGCGCCTCCAGCTGGCTGAGACCTCCAACTGCACCTTCTGTCTGCTCATGCAGGGGGAACAGAGGCAGCAGCACCTGCCCCACACTGCTGTAGGGGATCGGGATTCCCAACAACAGAGCCAGGGTGGGCACTAGGTCTGTCTGTGGAACCACGTCTGGTTCATTCTGTGAATGTGAAGAATTCGAACAAGTGCCACGTTAGATCAATTGTCCATGTTTCTTATAACCAAAACTGCCACAGTATGTCAGTAAGAATTTATGTTTAAAGTTAAATATTGCTGTGACCTGGGAAGACATATACTGATTTGTACAGATCTTGTGTTTGCTCAGTATTAGATTATGGAGCAGGAGTGGGGTTACTGTCATCAACCCTACAGTGAGAAAGTTCAGTACAAAGCCCTGCGTTATTTCTGAGGTGTGCATAGAAACACCCCTAAATTGGCTCTATATGAAGATATGGGATGAGAACCATGTGAAGTTATATATATTGGAGATATGGTGAGATTGTGGAACAAGTTTATTAATATGTCACATTATAGATTGTATTTCAGTTAAGGGTGTTAGATTGTGGAATGGTCTTGATAGTGAGGTGAAACGGTCTAAATCTTTATTTGTGTTTAAAAACAACTTGAACTTGATGTTGAAGTGTTATATTACTGATTAAGGTGATGTTCTGTTTGGGGATTCTTTTGTTTTTTTCCTATATGCTGACAGTGGACTTGTTTGAAATTTATTTTATGTTTTAGGTAGGGGTGCAACGATACAGAAAATTCACGGTTCGGTTCGATACTTTAGTCTCACGGTTCGATATTTTTTTGATACAAAAAAAAAAATTTCCATGCCGTTTTTAACTTGCAATTTATTGAAATTAATGATAAACATTTGTTTAACCTCAAATGTCCAGTTTTTAAATTAAGTATTGCGAAAACAGCAAGTTTCTCAGTGGATCTGTGCTCTAAAATGCAGCCTAGGTGGAGTAGTTCAACAAAGATCTACGGATCCTTCAACACAGAGCGTCTTTAAAAGACAAGTTGATACAATGCATTTAAAAAATCTGTATTGTTCGATACAAGTGTCTTCGGTACGGTTCGGTTCAGTTCAGTTTGATACGGGTACATCATGTATTGTTGCATCCCTAGTTTTAGGAAATAGGGGCAGAAATTATAAGTTTATACTTCTTTCTGCTCCTTTTCATTCATTTTATTTATTTATTTACTTTTTTTGTTTTTTGTATGATTTGTTTTTATAGATTATTCTTTTTATTTTATATTGTTTTATGAATGAATGAATGAAATAAACTTCAAACTAAAAAAAATAGAGATTAACAAAACACATTTTTTATGGGACTTCTAATAGGTATATTTGGAGTAGACATATTGAGAAGATATTTGGATTTTCAGTATATTTATAGAAATAAGTTCAGATATCATATTGAACAAATTAAACTTTTATTTTGAAGTTTATGAGTGTAAATGGGCTGATGATATTTTACATAAGCCAAAATTACAAACATTTATGACAATTTATGTTTAAAGAATGTTAATTGGTCTCTATTTGCATTTTTGAATATATTTGTGTCTTATAAGCCCATGTGTGTTGGGTACCTTTTGTGGAGTATAACACGTTGATAATAAAAATTACTTACTTACTACTTAATGAAGAAACAACACATGGAAATCCTTTAAATGGTATGCTCAAAATATGTAACTATTTAATATTACAAATAGCATAGCAAAAGTTTCAACTAGTAAAGAAAAATATTTTTACCCTAAAAATGCAAAACTGAAATAATTAGTTTTGTGAGTTAAAAAAAATAAGGATCCAAAATTTAACTGTTCAACCATAGACCTACAAAATCCTTCTTACTTTATAATGACAGTTCTTTATAGAGGCATTCTATAAACTAACATCTTTACATCTTTTTTACGGAAAGCTTTGGTATCATTTCAAACATTGCAAATCAATGTTTATGACTGAGTCTTCATAAAAACCTTTACAAATTATAATCTTTTTTTTTCCTTTTTTAATAATCTAAATATATTTCCCAGAACTTAATTAGGAAGAGGTTTTTTTTATCTCACTTTTTGCTTTACTAAATCACACGTCAGTTTAAAGATTTTACAGTCATACTTTAAACATATGTCTTTCTCTTTTTATATGATTTGATTATAAAGCTCCTGCGCTTACCTGAGACATTGGTGCTTGAAAGATAGGGGAAGGACTGTAAAGGAAGAGAGCAGCATCGGTCTCCTTTTGACTTTCTCCGCCGTGATCTCCGGTATCAGTCATACCATGATCTCCCATCACCACCAAGAGAGTGTCATTCTGCAGGCGGTCAATCACAGACCTGTAAATATGAATGGAACAGTCAAATTGGGGCATTTTTTTAAGGGTTCTGTTAATAAAAATAAAATTAAAAAGTTCATACTTTCACACCAATTGGATCTAATAATCAAACGCTTATTTTAAACAGCAAAAACATTCTAGCTGAGAATAAAATTTCAAACACCAGCTAATTTCTCTCTGTATGTATCATCTTTACACAGTTCTTGGTAAAGTAATATTTCCTCAAACTAAAGACAAACTGTGAAGGTGAAATGTATGTGGAAACTTTGTTTTTTGTCTGACCTGATGACATCATCCATCTGGGTGAGCTTGTCAGCCATAGCGGGATGGTCGGGGCCAAACCTGTGACCACAGTGATCCACCCCAAGAAAGTGGGCAACCAGGATGTCCCAATCATCACCCACCACTGTTTCAAACCAACAGAAACAGACACACATATATAAATTAAGTGCAAGCAAATAAAAGCATTAAATCTGTACAGAATAGCTGTTTAAACAGAGGCTTCTGCTGTAAATGCGTACTAGTTGTGTAAAGGTGCTGCAGGATCCCGTTATCCACAGTGTGCAGATCCTTCACGTTGAAAGAAGGAAAGGGCAGAGAGCGGTAGAACTTCTTAGGAAAGAGATTCTCCCAAGTGTCATCGCCCATGAACACCACTCGCTTGCCTGTGATGGGATACGTGTTTCACAAGAATAAGTAAGTTTGTTTTTTAACATTGATTATGTATGCAGAAATAAATCAAACATATTAAATAGATCCTTGATTTGTTTGTAATAGTAAAAAACACAGATATCAACTTTTAAATGAGAGAACTGCACTCTTTTTGGACAATAGATGGATTTGCAATGGAAACAACTAACCCGTTTGCCCAAACTGGTGAATAAGATTGTCCTCCAAGATGGCACTGGATGCAAAGTTGTTACCCACATCCACAAAGGTCGGCAGGGATCCGGTTGTGAAGCCCTTGATTCTCTGCATCGTGGTCGTGGGTGGGTCCGCTCGGAAGGGGTACAGGCGGCTTTGGAGGGGCTTGGATGAGACACTCTCCTCCAGCACAGGCAGCTTGTTCTCATGGGGTCGTGGCGCCGTGTTGCTGGGGTCAAAGCGGGCGAAGTCGATCTTCAGGGCGTCGATGATGAGGACCACAGCCCTACGGAACCTCGGTTGGGCGCGACAGAAATCCACCGGTTTCTCTCCGGGATACAACACGTCTCCGCAGGTGCTGGTCCTGTTCACCTCTAGCCTCACCAGCAGGAAGCCACCCACGAAGAGGTAGATGCCCACAAAGTACACGGCACACAGCCAGAGGAGCAGGGACAGCACGGGCAGTCCATTCATCCTAAACGAACAGGTTACAACAGATAAAGGAAGAAAAAAAAATCACCGTTCATCATTTTAAGTCAGTAGATGTCTGTAAGTAACAACTTTTAAAACCGGCGACTTGATGGAAACTGTACAGCTCAAAGAAACAAGTCAAAGGTGGCGACGAAGAAGCAGGTAAAACAGGTAAAAGTAGCTATCATTAATTTAATGGTAAGTAATGCTGTTAGCAGGGCTAGCTCGCCTCGCCTCCTGCAACTGACCTTGTTAGCTGTCGAGTTTCCGTCCTCTCTCGGCCGGAGGGCAAACGTAAATGTGTGTGTTAATAACACAGGAGTACAGGTGCCTCAGGTAAACAGAGAACGTAATGCACGTTCACCTTCATTGGGACTGGTGCAGTGAGCTTACAGGAGGTAGGAACCTTTGCGTACTGGGAACTCGGCGGAAATTCACGTCGGACCGCTTTTTCCACAACACCGTTGAGTCTGTGAGTTTTTTATTCCCTCTACTAAGGCTTTCAGGTAACTCATACTTGTATTTCGTAAACAAACGTAAATGTTAACATAATACGGTCACAAAACGACATATTTAACGGCATATACTTGCATTAGTTTTGTTTATTTGAGCAAGGTTCAAACAATATCACATATAGCAGCTGCTCTTGCCTTTAAGTTATCGTAGCGGGCATAAAAAATTAAGCAATAGAGAAAATGTATGGAGTATCCGAAATGCTCAAATTGTTGATTAATTTTAAGAACTCTTAATTTTTGAATGTGTTTTATAACACGCTAATCTTTAATGTTAGATGTATTAAATTCTAGAAATGTAAATCTAAGATCTGACTTTGTGTATGACATTAATTAAAATATTTTTTGTGATTTGTCATCACATTACTTTCAATTTAGTGTTGATGAAATGTAGTTTGCCATAGAAACATTAAAGCAGCTACTTCTCAGATGATGTAATTACATCAATTACACTTTAATTTATATTGTTTATTCCAAAGGGGTTATTTCACCTGATCAATATATGTAGTGTCTACAAAATATACTTTAAATTAGAAAATCTGTTTACAAACCATGTTATGGTTGTTTTGTTTGTTCAATTTTTTGTCAACAAATTAAGCTACAAGATACACAAATGATTGTGTAATTGACCACATTTAAATATAACATGACTCAACCTTAAACATTTACTCCTCCTTTCATATGATCACATTGTTTTACCCATTAATTTTGCTCATAATTGAATGTGAAAGATTTATTCTTTTTTCAAAACATTTCACCAAGATAAACAGAAATTTATATTTTAACCTCTTTAAAATATAAAATAACAGGTTACTTAACAAGCCTTCAGCAATTATTAGGCATCCAGTCAGATGTGAAATACAGAAACTCAGAATCTGGTCCCAAAGAGTGCGAACGTTGTTGAGTTGTTGCAGCAGAAAATGCATATGAACATGACATGCTTCCCCTGAACTAGTTTTGAAACTAACACTTTCACAGAACCTCAATGTGATTATTTCAGGCAACCTTGTGGGGAGTGGGGGATTACAATAAAAAAAAAACAGAATAGAAAAAAAAACACATCAAAGACAATTTTCTAGTTTAAGTTGAATGGTAAAATGTCTGTTGGGAATACATATAATGCATAGAAAAGGTTGACTGGGCCAACATTTCCGACTGCTGAGAGGATTTTAGTTCCCACTCAAACAATAACCTAAAATAAACAGCAGTCAGGGAGAATCCTCTTAACAAAAGATGAGCTATCCTACGGGCAGGACATTGGACAACTTTAGAGCATTTGTCTTTTCCTTTTCATCTTGTTAGCAGGTCTGAACACAGCTCACAAAGCAACATGTGGACTAAAACAGCTTCTTCTGTTTTTTCATATTTAATATTCTGAGTTTAGTCAGTCCTCTGGTCTTCGGGGATTGCCGACTCTTTCCAAGAGTCCTCCTTTTTCTCCTCCACCACTTCTGGAGATGGGTTTACCTTGGCCAGTGTACTGTAAATGGTCATAGCCTGAGTGGCAAGAAAAAGGAAACAAGTTCAGAACTATTAGTGTCATAATTATGAGGGGACATGGGGAAAAAAACATCCTACTATAGTTTATCAGGATCCTGAGAAACTTTTGCAGGATCTTACAAAAGTAAGTCAGGATCATTTTATTATTTTTTCCCCCTATGTACCCTTATGGTACATAATGATGTGTGCTCAGTCCAGTATAAATACAGGTGCTGGTCATAAAATTAGAATATCATGAAAAAGTAGATTTATTTCAGTAATTCCATTTAAAAAGTG
>JAUBOC010000037.1:19580372-19595335 GCA_032275365.1 Anablepsoides cearensis | reverse complement strand
TTATTTTGTTGCATTTAATTATAAATTTAAAGTTTACTATTGATATAAGAAACAATTTTCATGTTGGGTAAAAAAAATATTTTTACCCAACGGGCCTTGTATTTGACACATGTGCCCTAGACCCTCATTGCCCTCTTCTGCACTTCCCTCATTTATCTACTGTCTTTGATTATCTTTTCTCGTATCTTCCTTTTGTTCACCCTCTAGATGAATCTAAACTGCCACAGCTGAGAATATGCAAATGCCTTTGTTGTGCAGCTCCTTTCATAATGAATATGCCATTCTCTTACTGTCATCAAGCTGTTTTTTTTTTAGCTTTTTCAATAGCTTGTTGAATGAAACAAGGCAGGGGTGGACTAAATCATAAAACTCATCAAAAGGTGGCTTTTGTTATCAGTGGATGGACCTGAAAGAAAATTCTGCTTAATTTGGTGTGAAATAAACTCCTATTGGAAAGGTTTTTATTATTTCCCAAATACAAAGTTACTGTTCTACTTGTCTTTTTATTTATTTAGATTGACTGTTGACTAGCATTAAGCTCTTACCTTATTTTTATTTTATTTATTTGTTCCCCAGTGAGATCAACCGGCTGGACCTTGGTCTTATTGTTGAGGTTTGGAACAAAGGTCTCATTTGGGACACCATGGTGGGAACAACCTGGATTCCACTTGAAAGCATCCGACAGTCGGAGGAGGTTAGAATGGAGTTTTTCACAAAAACACATGATCTAAAACTCAACAATTCTTAGACTCTAATTCAATAAGAAAAAGAAAACAGTATTTTCTTTATAATCATCTCTCTAGAGTTTGTGTGTGGTGTGACTTAGAGGTTAACCTAAACATGGAACAGATATTTACAAAAATCTACACCAATCATGCTGTCTCAATGTACCATCGTTGGAAAATAACTGATGGTTAGGAATCGAAAATTGATGACCAATTATTTATGTAGAAAAATATTCATGTTTTTGCAGGAAGGCTCAGGTGAGTGGATTTTCTTGGACACAGAAGTCCTGATGAAAGCAGATGAGATATATGGCACCAAGAATCCAACGCCTCATCGAGTACTGATGGATACTCGCTTTGAGCTGCCTTTTGGTGAGTTTTCCTGCCCCCAAAATGTCAAATAATAAAACTTAAGAAGAAATGTCAGTAGACCTGTTCATGTCCAGTTTGTGACGTAAGCGATTGCTTTTTTTTGCATATTGATTGTGTAACTGAGACCAGATCACATGGATAATGCATTTGGTGACGCACTTTTATGCCAGTCACAAACATGCACCGTTAGACCTGTTCACTTGTGATTGGATCAGCTATAATACATGTTAAAACCAGGTCAGAGCAGCCCCAGTTTACTTAGTACTTTTTTTCTGAAATGGAAGGTCAAGTATCTCCTCTCTCTACCTCTTCTGTACTTGACCACGTCTCATTATACCACAGTTTTTTATTGCTGCCACTCTATCACCAGCTCAACCCGTGTGATCAAAGGGCATCAAATTTATAGCAGGGGGGTGTCTGTGTGCTGAGGGGGAGGCTGCTGCTTTTTTCTGTTTTTAGAGGAGGCCTTTCAAGGTGTTCATGTGTGTTCTGTGCCACCAAAGCCATTCATTAAAACTGTAGGCCAGTGTGGCTTTGAAGTCCTGGCCTTTGTGTTGGTGGCCTTTTAATGCACATCTGTCCACTGAGCATCTTAAATCCACTCTAAAAACAGGAATGATAGTGGTTCATTATGAATTCATATACAACAGTAACAATATTTAAAATGGTGAACAATGTTGAAAAAATAATATAAAATTAAAAAAATTTCTTTTAGTTTGTTAAATACAGTAAAAAAATATATATATAGACGCATAATAGCTATGCTTATATTTTCAGACTAGTTTTACATCTGTACTCCAAAGTAGCCTCTGAAAAAATTAAACAGATGGGTCTGAAATGTTAATTTCATGAATACTTTACCACCAGACATTCCAGAAGATGAGGCACAGTATTGGACTGGCAAGCTGGAGCGAATCAACATGGGAATCCATGATGAGGCAAAGTGCACTTTATGAAATAATCTCATTCTTTTTTGTCCTTTTTTAAATATGCAAAATGACTACTACTGCATTCATTTGTATAATTCTAATCTTTATTTCTCTCTCTTCTTTGCAGTATCCTCTTCAGGATGATGATCAGAGGGGCCCACTGCCATTTGCAGCCTCCCAGTGTTGTGAGTATCTTCCCCCTTCTGGACACATCTCCCCCTCTAGATGGAGCCACATTATCACTGTTAAAATGAAAGCTCTGTAAATTCTCAGTTTAGTCTGTTCATAATGTTACACACTAGCGGAGACCCTAGTGTTTTGCATTGGAGTGAAAATATATTAGAACCACTTATGGTTCCCTAATTTTCACACTTTTTCAACACAGGGGCGTTGTTTTTTACACAAACCCTGGCTCCTTGTGACTTACCTCTCTGTCTCACTTGTAACATTTGCACTTTCACCAGGCAACTATTTCGGATGGGCCAACCCTCAGAGTATGTAACATACTTTAATGAAACTCTCTCCCTGGCCAACCCTTGTTCCTTTTTGCATGTTGTAATGGTGCCCATTAAAATGAAATATTAAAAAAGCCCATGCATTATATTCTCACTGCCTGTTGTATATCACAATTTTACTTGCTGCTTTCCTTGATGTCCTTTGGCCCTTTTTATTTCCTGATATGCTCCTCTTCTCTTAATGGTTTTATAACATGAGTGGTTCTTTTTTCTGAAAAGACAAGTCAGGATGAAATAATGTCATCCAGACCACCTCGGATAAACCTAAAGAAGGCTAGAGGATTTTAGGATTTCAGAATCACGTGTCTATTTGATGTCGAGAATATATATATTGCCACACCAACTTTCTATTTTCATGAAAATTTCTGCTTAAGATCCCCGATCCTCTGCATTTATGTGAGGGCAGCAGGTTCTATTTGCTAATATATTTTCAGTCTTTAATTAGGAGAGATAAGAAGGAGCCATGCCAGAGTCTGGCATATTTATGCAAGGCTCCCGCTGTGTTTACCTTGATGAAATCACTGGTTAATTACACAAGGTGGCTACTTGGTAACACTGTGTGTTTCTACTATGATCTGGCTGATCGTTTTCTTCTCCACTTGGATATGAACTCTGTCTGCGAGCTCAAAACTTATTTGCTTTGTACTTGCTGTTACATAGTTAAATTCATACTTAAGGTCTTGTAAGAAGTTCCTGTTCTGGACATTAACAGAATCCCTTTTTACTCAGCACTGAATGATGCTAATTTATTTCTGCGGGGCTTATTATTTCATTCAGCTAAAGGAAATTAAGAGTTGTGTTTCATTGTATCATCAAATATTACTTATTCAACATTTCTTCCTGTTGCAGCATTGGATGACCAGGACAGTGCTGTGGATGACCGGGACAGTGATTACCGCAGTGAGACAAGTAACAGTTTGCCTCCCCGTTACCACACAACGGCTCAGCCCAACTCGTCCATGCACCAGTATCCCATTGGCCCTCGGCCACATCACCTCTCAGACTGCTGCACAGACTCCATCCACAGTTTTGATCTGAACTACAGAGACCAGAGGGGAAGCAGGTAGACAAACTATAGGCCTTACTATATCAGATAAAGCATTTATAATATTAAATTAAATGTTTTAATAGTTATAGGAATTATCATTACTTCGATTAGCAAGTCTGTGATATAAATTGCCTTTTTGCATGAGCTGCAATCTTGTGAATAAAAGAAATTTGCACCAATGAGACTACTACAGATTTGTAGGCTAATTGAGCCAGATCTGTATATTTCTACTTTGGAAAAAAAGGAAGATTTATTACCAAGTAAAGCTCATTTTCTATTTCCTTTTTGTTCAGTGGCTCTGTTGTGTTTTTACACTTGGTGGTTGTTTTCATGGCTTTGATTTTGGTTTTGTCCTACTGCAAAGAACACCTCTGTGGTACATTCAAAGAAAGAAGTTCGGTGACAAAAATATCACTCTGTGTAACTAAAATATCTAACAAGTTGTCTTTGCAATAATTTTCTCTACAGGTTAAAATTGTTTTTGAATTTTGTCATTTCAGGCTGCTAGATAGTTATTGCTAATCTTAGGAAAGCTGTTTCACTGTCACAAAATGGAAATGCCGATGGGCATTTTTAGTTTTTTTACACTTGCATGCAACTGTTCCTGTTTTATGTCTGTCTGATTTATTTCACAATGCCTAACTTGTCTTTTTTTTGCAATCTTTTCTTTTTTCTTTGCTTTCCCTCTGTCTTTTTATCCATTCTCATCCCCTTGTTAAACCTGTTCCTTTACCTAATAAGAGCCATAAATCAGAAAGGAAGAGTTAGAATAATACCTGTAGATTCTGGCATGGGGGTTGAAGATTGGGAAAGTAAATACAAAGGGCAAGGAAAGCCTCAGCTGAGTGACTTTATAGATGATGAAGAAGACAGCATAATCTTTCGAATGAGAAAACCCTACCCTGAGCCTTCAAGCCCACCAGTCAGTCAAACTAAGCTGCACAGTAGTTTCTTGCCTGCCACCTACCCTGAAGGATATGAGACTATTGATAGACGCCGAAAGAAAAAGATAATGGACCCAAAAGGACTTCTTAGAAAAGAGACGAAAAATGAAAGAGAAGAAACTTCACAGCCTGACTCTACACTGTTCCACAGGAAAAGGGGCGAAGATTTAATGCATCAGGTAGCAGAGCTGCAAGAGGAAGAGGATCGTATGACATCAAGTCTCAGGCCATACAAGGATGAACTTCTGTATAAAACAAGGATGTGGGCTAAAAATGATTTGGACAACACTTTAAAGAATTACGTGGCATACAAAAATGACCAAGATGGTAGAACGGGAGCCCAGATTGATTTTAAATCAGAGAACTGTCAAGATTCAAACTACTCCTCAGGAGAGAAAAGTCTTGATGCCTTGATGACTAAAGACTTTTACTTGGAGAATACAAGACATTACAAAGAACGACATTCTTCCTCGTATGAGGGCCACATGGAATTTTTGCAGGGCCTTGGTGAGAAGAAGTGTGCCACGTCAAAATCCAGCGGATGGATTTCAGATGCAATTCTCTCTCCTGTAGAAGAGCCAAGTGATGAATATGTAGACACAATGGATGAGCTTCAGTGTCTAGTTGAAACTGTTTCTGAGTATCTTGCTGAAAAGGAGGAGGAGATTAGCAAGTATGGTTCTCTTCCTAAGTCAACCAATTCAAGGCTATCTTCTCAGGGTAGTAATAGAACAGATTCTTTTGGAGAGGAACCACTTAGTTCAAAGGATTCTAGAGGAGAATCTCAAATACAACCACCTCCTGATCAGGGTGTTTTAGGTGTAAAACATGCTATGAGCTCATTGCTTAGTTCTTTCACCGACAAAGTTGGAGGAGGTATCAAACAACCTGCTCCAACTCCACAAGTGCCATCTGCACAACCTTCACAATCTGGACTATCAAGACTTCTGTCTTTTATTCCTAAATCAAACAGCACAGCTCCTGTAGCTGTTGTATCTCCAGTAGAAAGTTCTCCTGAAAAATCCTTCAGTTATTTGCCTTCTCAGTTGATACAAGCCAAAACACAAAGTAATCAGGAATCAGAAAAGGCAACAAGAAGTCAACCCCAACCACGTACAAAAGAGCAAACGCCTGATCTTGGAGCTAAACATCAAAGTGCCCCAGGAAACTCAGTTTTGGGAAAACTGAATCCTTTGAAACTGTTTTCAGCTGGAGACAGCAAGACCGGTTTTGAAGACAAACAAGGAGCAGAATTTAAATGTCCTCAAGAACTTAAACAGTCAGATGAAAAATGGGCTGATAAAAGTGTTAATCTAAGTGAAAAGTCAATGACGTCTGAAACCACTTTCAAATTAGTGCCAATGAGTAGTTCATTCTATGATAAACCTTTGAGCCAAAATCATGGGAAACAAAATCCAGGGATTTACAAACAAGATCATTTTCCTCTTCCAGATTCACAAAGTTGTACAAATCAAACTGCAAACACTGGAATTTTTAGCCCTTTTAAGAAGTCATTAAGTTCATTAATTACTCCAGCCAGTATAGTCCCCACTCACAGAGCTACCCCTGTGGCAGTTTACCCAGTGTTTAGAAACAAAGATGAGCCCCAACTAGAGAAACCAGTGAAAGAACCATCACTTAGTGGTAATCCTAAACAACCTTTTCTCTCCTCTGACACATGTTCCTCTCAGCAGCATCCAAAAACAGAAGGGGGGCTACTTTCTAGTTTTTTTAAGCTTTCATCTACTGAAGACATAAGTGCCTCTGTGAAAACACAGAGTCATTCACAGGACTATCATGAATTGCCTTCATCAAGCTCCACTATTGCACCACATAATTCTGCCATGCCCCAGGGAAACACTGAAAAAGGATGGTTTTCCAGCATATTTAACCTCCCCTCTTCTTCCACTGGTTCAAACCCAAATCCTGTTCAAATTTATCAGTCTCAGAACAGCAAAGTGCCATCTGGACCACAATGTGCTTCCAATTTGGAAACAAGACGAACCTCTCATGGCATGCAGCATCAGCATTTCAGTGAGCCTAAATCACAATACTTTACCGCTGGCCCTTTCAAAAGTAGCTCTACTGAAGACATTTCTTATATTGACTCTAATCATCCCAAACAAGGTCTGTTCTCTGGACTACTTAAATTAGGTTCCAACACTGACCTTTCCAGTACTGTGCCACAGCAGGCAAACAGTCAGTGTACCCAAAGCAAAAGTGCCTCACAGATCTCTCATCAATCTAGTCTGCATCAAAATTCTACAACTCCACAAAAAGGTGGTCTTCTCTCGGGGTTACTGAAATTTTCATCAACGGACACCCTACAACAAAATGTACAGTCTTCTGAAGCTGACAAGCAGAGAGACTTATCGGGCAGCAATTCTCATCAACAGAAAGCCTCAAGAGGAACTCCACAAACACAACCTCAACAAAAGGGGCTGCTGTCTGGCTTGCTTAAATTTGCATCTTCAGAGAATAGTTTAGTCAGTCAAACAGTTCATGAACCTAGTAGTGTTCATAATATTCAACAAGGCAACAATATGCAAAATACTCAATGTCCAAGTAGCGGTTCTCATCTAAAGAATAGAACATTTAGCCAGCAACGTGTACAACAGGAGGCATACAAACCAAGTGTTACTCGACAACAAACTGTACCTCTTCAACAACCTCGATCACAACAAACAAGCCTTTTATCTGGTCTTTTCAAATTTGCTTCAGCTGACAATGTAAACATACAAAATCAGCCATCGGTGCAACAGGGTAGAATTCCTCAAAGTAAATCCAGTCATAATCAAACAAGACCAAGTAACATTCCAGGTTCCCACCAAAATCAATCACAAAATACCACAACACAGGCAACACAAGTAACAGGCCTGTTTTCTGGACTTTTCAAATCATCCTCTGAAAACATGACCCAACACCAACATGATAGTACCTATGAGACTCAAACCAATCAACACATCAAAGTGCCATGCACCCAGACTTGCCCAACACAAGAAGAGACAGCAAGTCATTCTGGAGTGCTCTCTGGATTATTTACCAAATTAACAAAAACTTCTGAAAGCACACACACAAGTTGTCAGAAATCAGCAGAACATTCACCACAACAAACAATCACTTCATCCACAATGACAATGCAAACTCCATTGCAAAATCACTCTCTTCAGTTAGTTAGTAACTCAACACAACAATCCTTGGAAGTACATGTAGACCAACAAAAGACCACAGACACTGCCAAGCAAGGATTTTTATCTGGACTGTTGAGCAAAAATGTTACAGAGTACCCTTGTACTAATAAAGAAACAAAGCCCTATCAAATTTCAGAACAATTTACCTCCTCACATAAGGTCTCAAGATTAACTTCAGATTGTTTAAAAGGCACAATCTCAGAAAGTCCAATGAATACGTTGCACCGATCTGTTTCAGAATCTTTGAATCCAGGACACAGTAGGCATGCTTTAATTAGAGCACCAGTGTCAATTCATGCTGATAGCTTAGACTTGCGAACATCAACTGCTTTTGCAAGATCTCTCCAGTGTCAAGAAACTCACTACTCATTTAGTACAGGTAATTTATCTCAATTATACCACCCTCACTCACTTCTACCAACTAGCCCAATGGCCCATAGCACAGGAAATATCCACTCCTATTTGCAAACGCAAACAACTTCTCCATTCATGACTTTGCATTATATAGATGGAAGCAGTTCATCTTTGCTTGGAGCTAGAAATCAGAATATTCATCAAGGTCCGGTAACTGACTGTGAAATAAGTCCCACCTATGATGAAAACCAGTGGATTCGTGAAAGTGTCCTTTGGCAGCAGTTTCAAAACGAGTCCTTGAATTATCCTTATCAAGGAGAAAATCAAGACTATCAACAATTCTGTGAAGGTATGCCATTGCCAGAATCTACATTTCATAGCAGCTATAATCAACCAGTTGCCCATGTTCCTTGGCAAGCTGTTCCATGTCACCAGAACCAAATGGAATCTTATCAATATAATGGACAAAGTAATGATGTTTCATATGCCAAAAGTAAATTATGGAGGAGTTATGAAGATTTGGAAGACACTACATATTCACCTAATAAGGAAGGTGCACTAAACTTGACGAATAAACTGAGCAATGCAAACTTTGTGAAATGGCATTCATTTAATGATGGTAGTTCTTACAGCTTGAATGGGGTTTCATACTATGAAGGCTATTATGAAGAGAATGCACCAAGCTTATCTTACTCAGCTAACTGGCAGTATGGAGTGGAAAATGAAAACCTACAAAATCTTTACAATAATCGCATGAATCAATATGGTCTGTTTAGTTCAAATAGACCAACAAAAACAAATCATCCTGTAGGTTTCTACAATGAGACAGAAGACTCTCTGTACCTTGAGGACACTGAATGGTATCAGCAATGGCTTGCTCTTTTGGAGCAAGGAATGTGGTGGCCAGCAGAAGATGGTGACTGTGGCTACTTTGTTTACACAGACCATGAGTATATTTATGCCCTGCTTACAGACGCAGAAGGTGAATATGTGTATGCCTGTACACCAGAAGGGGAATTGTGGGAAAATGCACAAACATTGGATAGTTTACCTAGTGCTTGGCTGCACAATGAAATGGTTTTAGTATGTGGTTTCAAAATACCACTTTACAATGAAGATGAGCTTCTTTGGCTTCCTGGGCAAGATCAAAGTGATCCTCAGCTTCTTAATGCTCCTCTAGATTTGTCTGCTGCATATAGAAAAGGAAATCAGATCATGAATTTAAATCTTGCACAGTTCTCTGAAATGTTTGAAAATTCATTTCTTTCACAAGGGCAGCAAGGTGTGGATTTCTCATCTTACAAATTAAACAAAGTCAGGATGGACCCAAGACAGTCTAGTTATGGATATGAAAATTACTCCCAAGATGTCATTGACCTTTCATGTCATAACAGAGATCACATGGGTCCCTGTTGGAACAACTATGAAGTTAAGAAATTTCTTGCTCAAAAGGTTTCTGTTTCCCTAAACTCTACTTCTACAGAAAACTCAAATAACCAGGTACTTTACAACTGCTATCAGCCTAGCCAGCAAAGGCGTTCATCTACTGCTGTGACAGTAAAACATGTAGATGATGTTTCTGATGAAGAATGGAGGAAAAGAGTGTCTTCTGTTGAAGAGCTGCCTAATCGTCAAGTCAAAAAAATGTCCTCCCTAATATCATCTTTTGTGGGGAAATCCTCGCAAGGGGAATTGAACAAAAATAGTATGCCCCAATGTGATCAAACTGGCAAACATGCTAAGAACATTTTGTCAACAGGTTTTCAAAATCTTAAGTCTAAAATTCTCAAAGAAGAATCTTCTGTTGCTGTGACTCACACAGGAAATGTTAAACAACAAATACAGAAGCCAGCTGCCACACAGGGAAGAATTTTGCCAACAGCCCCTACATCCCCTCAAGTGACCTATCCTCCAACACTTGTGCATACCTCTTCACAGAAACCAAGGTTATCACGTCAAACTACTATGGCCCAGCAAGAGATCCCACCAACAAAACCCAATGTATCAGTATCTTTATCATCTAATGAGTCTCTTAATAAACCCACACAACCTGTGTTTTCAGGTGATAAGCCAGTGACTACACCATTACAAAAATCATCAGAACAACCACATGTAGGCTTCACAAGTTTTCTCAAGTCTGCAGTAGGCATGGATGAAACTAAACCAAATCTCCAGACATTTTCTCAGGCATCTCCCCAACTCCAAAGCAAAAGTGGTAGCAGTGCTTCTATATCAAGCAGTGCCACTGAAAATAAAGAGGGTACTGGAGTGCCAAATATATTTGGATCTATTAGCAGCTTATTTAGCGAGTCTTCTCAACCACAAAAATCACACATGAAACCTAGTGTAACAGAAAGTTCACTCTCATCAACATCTAGAGCTAAGGGTATAGCAAGACAACGAACAATGGATCAAAGTGGAACACCTTTGCCAACACAGAGACAGACGTCAACTAAAAATGTATTAGACAATTATTCTCTGACTTCTTCCACTGGCCCAGCAGTTAGCAAGTCAGAAACGACACCACCCACAATGCAAACAAACCAAGAAACAGGAGCTAAACCATCTGGTGGACTCTTTGGATTTTCAGTTGGAGATTTGCTAGGATCAACACAATCTGTTCAGTCTACTACAATACCTCAGACATCAGCCACAGCTCCACAAGAAGAGTCCCTTGGTAAAAGTATTTTTTCATTGTTTACTAGCTCAAGCCCTCAGCAAACTCCACCTAAAACTGAAAGTATTTCTCAAACACACCCCCCTAGTGTAACTCAACAGCCACCTCAGCAGGACACATTTGGTAAAAGTTTATTATCAATGTTTGGAGGACCAAGTCACACCCACCCTCCTAATCAATCCAAGACTAATGCTGAAACATCACAACAGGGAACTGTTCCTCCTAAAGATTCTCCATCCTTAGGATTCCTTTCGATGTTTAGTGGGCCCAGCTCCCAGCAATCTCAAGCTCAATCAGGATCTTTTCTTGGAGGGATTGTGCCTAGGTCATCAAGTTCATCTGAACACCCAATAAAAGGATTGTTCTCAGTTTTCAGTGATTCTGTCACTTCACAAACTCAACCACCAACTATGTCATCTCATCAGTCAGATGCTCAGGCTCCAACCCAGCAACAGCTTGATCATCAGACACTATCTAAACCACAAAAACAATCTCAACCACAAGGACACACAGGGGATTCTCTTTTTGGGGGTATATTGGGTGGCTTATCTAGCTCAAGTGAAAATTCAAAGAAAAGTTTTTTTTCCATGTTTAGTGCTCCCTCAACTCCCCAGCCACAAGGATTTAGTGGAAATACAAACCTCTCTTCTGCTCCTGGGATGGCAGCATCAAAAGTACCTACTGAAAATATAGCCTCTGTTTTGAATGATGGTCTCACACAACCTGAACAATCTTCCAACTCAGCAATTTTTATCAAAGAACATGCACAACAAAAATTATCCCAAATGTCATCAGATTCAAGTAGAAAAAGTTCAGATCCAACAGATGCCAATGAACTAACAAATGAACAATCAGGGATTAAAGATGGCAGTGTCTCAAGTCAATGGCATGCTAGCCCTTCAAGCGATATTACTGTAATTAGTACAAGTACTAATAAAGAGGATGTCACAGTTAAAGACACAAACATGCCATTCAAAGAACCACAATCAGAATGTTTGCATAAAGAAACAAACCGAGCAAGTGCACCCAAGGATACTGCTCCCAAAGAATCTACTATGGTCAGTGGATCTGGCCCACATCCTCCATCCTCATCTGGATTTATTTCAGAAGGCCCAGGAAAAAGTTTGCTCTCATTATTTTCCTCAACTGGCACAGAGCCTGCCACAAGCCAAGCTGGATCTTTACCAGCATCATCAAGCTCAAATGACTCTCCAGCCAAAGGTTTTTTCTCTGTTTTGGGGGATTCTCTTTCTCAACCTACCTCACGGCCTGGAAGTTCTCTGTTAGGGGCAATGTTTGGAGGGTCTTCATCTCAAACACCAGCTTCTCAAACTGGAGGGTCTTTACTTGGTGGTTTATTTGGAGGCTCTGCACTTCAAGCTGCTTCTCAAGTTGGTCCCATTAAGACCGGAGGGTCTGTCTCTCAAACTGCAGGATCTCAAACAGGGTCATCATTTCTTGGAGGCTTATTTAGTGGATCTGCTCCCCCGCCTGCTGAACCTCAAACTGGCACATCAATTTTAGGTGGAATATTTGGAGGCTCATTAGCCTCATCTATAGTGACTCAGACAAGTGGGTCTACTTTAGCAACCCGAAATAATAGTTCTGGATTGGAAGTAAACTCAGAAGGATCATCTTCTCTAACTGCTATGTCACAAACAAACACAAATAGCACACTGAGTAAAGGTTGGCCCTCTGTGCCTGAAAAATCTGCTCCACATCCAATACCAACTGAAACAAACACCGCATTATCTAACAATGACAAAATAACACTTACAACAGGACTTACTGACACTTCATCTGGCCAATCTGTTTTGCTAAAACCTTCAAATGACAGTGAAACTGCTGCAGCTAGTGCTGAAACAAGTGGAACTGATACTGATGTTCAAACTAAAGAGAAAATGGAAACAAAACAACCAGATGGTACAGTTGAGGCATGTGCGTCCACAACTAAGGCTACTATCATCACTGAGATCAATGGCCAAAGTAGTGTCAATTCAACTGCTTTAGCTGAAGATAACCAGTCTAATAAGTCTGAAATATGCACACAGTTACAAGAGCATACACGTGGACAGAGTCAAGATACAGCACCACCAAAAGTGGAAGAGAAAACACTCTCTCTGTCAGTGAGTTCTGTTGTTCAAATAGAACAGAAGCCTCTTGAGTCAAACAAATCCTCCAATGATTCATCTGCAGATACAGTCACAGGCTTTATGTCCTCCTTATTTAAACCAGCAGCTGTTCCCACTGAAGGTCTTCAGCAGCAACAGCAGAATAGCTCACTCTTTGGACTGGGAGGAGCAGCAACTCAATCTTCTCCCAGTCAGACAGGAGCATCAATATTGGGGGGTCTTTTTGGAGGGTCTAACAATCAATCAGCATCTCTCCAAACAGGGGGTTCATTACTAGGAGGCCTAATTAAAACATCTGCTCCTCAGCCTAGTCCTCAAACAACAGCCACCAGCACAGGAGGGTCAATATTAGGTGGGATGTTTGGAGGAGGACCCACTGCCAAACCTTCTGGTATCCAAAGTGGTGGATCATTATTGGGGGGAATGTTTGGAGGAGCTGGGGCAACATCACAGTCGGGTGGTTCTCTTCTTGGAGGACTGTTTGGAGGTCCCACAGGGCAAGCTTCAGGCTCACAAACAGGAGCATCAATTCTTGGAGGCATAAGTGGATCCCTCTTTGGTGGTATGGGACAATCACCTAAGCCATTTGAATCAGTAACAACTGAACCAAAGTCAACAAGTGTTACCAGTTCACAGTCACAGAAAAATAATGAAAATGTGTCACCTAAAGAAACTCTGTCTTGCTGTGCGAGTAATGCAAAAGAAATTGATCAAATACAAATAAAACCTGACAACTCAATACTGTTATTTGAAGAAGCTTGCCCTAGAATCAATGATATCACAAGTGAGATAGCAAATACTACTGTTGACATTACTACTCAAGTAATTAGCACTGACGAAGAAAAGACAAGACCAGACAAAGAGGTGATGAACGAGAAACACATGGTCATTAAAGGAGACGCAGAGAGTAAAGAAAATGACAAGTCTGACCCATCTATTCCAAAACAACCAGATGTTAATAAAGTTTCCCCAGCTGTTCATTTGCCCACTAATGTTGAACAACCTCAAGCTAAGTCTCTGTTTGATTTTATACCCACAAAGAGTGACACAGGAAAATCTCAAGGATCATTTTTTTCACCTGCAATTCCACAAGTTGTGTCATCAGTGCCCCAAACAGAAGGAGGCAATGCTCTGTTGTCAGGATTTAAATCTTTCTCTGAAAGCCTATTTCAAGAGAAAAACCTTGTTACTGGAAAACAAGAGGGAACCGCTTCATTATTTGGTGGAAAAATAAGTTTTCCATGGCAGACAGAATCACCCAAGCCTCAAGCTTCTCCAGTTACAGTAGCACAACCCCAATTTAATGACAAGCCAACAAGTGATCGACCACATACGGTACAAAAGTCTTCAGCATCTGGTGCCCATGAAACTGAACTGGTAGGTTGCACAGATGGTATAGAGAACCCTCAGATTTGCATCTCCGTTCCTGATGTAGATCCTTCAGCATCCCTGACCCTAAAGGAGAAGGAAAGGCTTGTAGAAACACACCCTTCTGCAGGTTCTGTCGTTGGAGCGCAGCTGGACAACCAGTCCAAGAAGGATCTCTTGAATGAGAAAAGGCTAGTAAAAGCATAATAAATAGCATCCACGTCACTATTTATGCTTCATTGACAGTTTGATTTAAAATGAACATACCCTGTCCAGCTCTGCTGTCCATTGTCTACAGTTTTCGTGATTGTTTGTGTGCTTGTTTTTACAGTTTTGTGTATCATTTCAAAACGAAACTCCAATTTTCACTTGTTTTTTATTTTTTACTTACCATATAAATCTAATTTTCGTTAAAAATTACTATTTCCAGTATTTGACAAAGTTGTGTTCTTTTTTGTGGTGACAGCATATTTTATCCTAACAAAATTCTAAAGGCATAATATTGAACACACATATTATCTGCATGTTTTATAACCTTCACCAATCTGTTCTTTAGTCTTTGTTTGAATAAGTTTGTTTACAAATGTACAAAATGCACTTAAATTTATAATTAGTAAAAGAAAATAATAATAATAATAATAATAATAATAATAATAATAATAATAATAATAATAATAATAACTAGAACTGCAAAGCAGTTATTACCGG
>JAUBOC010000037.1:19565028-19580123 GCA_032275365.1 Anablepsoides cearensis | reverse complement strand
CCATGCTCCGCTGGAGACATGGAAACGCTGCTGCTTTGCAGCTGCGTTACCCTGCTTCCGCGGGCTTGGACCCCTAATAATATTAATCAGGCAATTAAAATAATGCAGATTTAACTGTGTAAGGAAATTAACTTTTTTCAGAGTTATCTTGTAAATAATATACCTCACACCACAAAAAAGACCATGATCTTTCTTGTTTCTACTTTAAAGTGTAGCTTCGATGTAGGAACAATTGTGCAAAGTAAAATCGCATGAATTGATGCACCTTCCACATTTGTCATCATTTCCAACATGCAGCAGCCTCCTTGCAAGGTTGGGTATCTAGCATTTTAAGGAAAGATGTGATGTGTTTACTCTACCAGTCTAGAGACATTTATCATTTATGTAGAAGACATATTATATGTAAACCATTCTTAGCAGATGAGTGGGGTTTATTATAATCAAATTCAATCAATTATTACATTGTTTCTTACCATAATTCAAAAAGTTAGAAATCAAAACCTTTTGTTAATTATCCCCACTTATCTGACTTTTTTAAGGGAAATGATATAAATTACAAAAGTGGAATAGGAATAGTTTTCAGTTTATTCATTGTCTGAATATTCTTTTTACACCTTTCTTTTTATTATAGTCCAGTGGAAAGTAGTCGCTTTGGTTCATCAGGGAACCTGAGTCAGATCAGCTCTCAGCTAAGTGAGACAGGACATGAGAGCACTGGAGGGTCTGAACTGGAGGAGTCTTTCCACTCATATCATAGTACTGGACTACACCCCTCTGCTAATGGACAACCACACACAAATGGACATTTGCTCACTAATGGACATCCCACTGACGGTGAGAAGGAGATACATATGCAGTCCCCTGACGTAGGACCAATTTTGAAAAATGACACATCAGAAAAGGAATCAGCTAAACTCCAAAGGTACTATTCTTACATGGATACCAACTTTGTATGATCTACAACATAGGTGAAAAAGAAGTTATAGTCTCTCTTTTTTTGCTAAATTGTTGTAACCCAGATTCCATGATGGAGGGCCTCCATTACCATTTTCCCCATCAAGAGTTCGTTGGTTGAGGGCCATCAATAAGGTCCGGGTTCAGCTTCGTGAGGTCAGTAGTTACATTTTTTTCTTCTACTTGCATCTGATTGCATCCCTGATCATTTCAAGTATTTCCTTTTTGTCCCTTTCCAAGCACTATCCAAAAACCACTTCATATGCATATACAGTACTGCAACCTCTTTGACACTGGTTGAGTTTGGCCTCTCTGCATACAAATATACTAAAAGGATCAATTGTGCACAATTTTTCTGAGTATTTTTTTTGTTTTACTATGAAGTTGAATGTGTCAGGGGGGGATCTGCTGTGCATTCAATATCTGATGCACCTTTTAAAATTATTATAAAGTTAAGAAGTGACATTAAAATATCTTGTTGATTCATGTCTGCACATTGAATCAAGATTGAAGCCTGTTCATATTTGTTGAATCCCCATCTATTGTGGAGAATTTGTTTGAAAACCTTCTGAATTTAATCTTGCTGTCAAGTCATAAAAAAGATGCACTTTAGAGTTGCAACAATAGTTTTTTTTTTTTGGGGGGGGGGGGTTGTTGGGTTTTTAACATGAGAATAAGAGAAAGAAGGCAGCAACAAGGGTTAAAAAAGTAAAGCACAAAAAATTTGACCCTCCATTCAAATTACGTAGTTTTTTTTTTTGTTTTTTTTTGTTTTTTTTTTGTTCCTATTGAAAGAAGCTGATGCACATTTGGAATGTAGAAAAAAATGCATTTGCTAAATCATGTTTAATATGGGAACAATTAAATGATATGACTCACCCAGCTGTGTGCACTCTGTAAACTTGCAATACTAACCAACATATTTTCAGAAATATGTAGAGATGAGACTACAGATATCCCTAAGATGTAAAATCCTAAATTGTCACCCCATATTTTAAATATATACAACATAATAATATCTCAACATTGAATTACAACTTCAAGCAGGGCCTTAAACAACACAGTGCAGTTTAGTTCATTTGATTCTTAAGAAGTATTGGAAGTGTTACTTTTTTTTTTTTTGGCTTATTAAAATATTTTTGTAATAAGGCTGGCAAAGCATGTTGAAAGTACAGTGTATGGGAGGGCTGGGCATTGCTGTTGCAGAGAGAGAGAGAAAGAGAGAGAAGGGGGAGATGGAGAAAGTATTCAAGAGGGTGGGAGGGCAGTTGACATGGCTTTTAAACCAAGGGTGAACTGCTGTGCAATCTATTGTTTTCATTTGTGATCTTCTAGTGGTAGAAACAAGGCATTAAGACGTTCAATACTATTAGTCTTGTACATTTTAAAAGTGGAAAAACAGTAACATTTTCATTACTGAGCTTTAGGGATGTGGATTTAATCAGTTTTGCACCATGATATCCACTGGTTGCTTATTTTTTTCAGCAAGGTAAGATTTGATTTTACTAAACACTTTTGCAAAATTTATGATAACATTGTTGCATGTTTGTTCTACTGTATAAATATTTTAGTGATACACAATTAAATGGTCACGTTTGATTTTCAACAAGTGCTATTTTTTTAAACCTAACCCAAACCAAGATGCCTGCTTGCCAGCAGTTATCAGTCATACTTTAAAAGACAATTTATTGTGATGGAAATAACTTACATTTTTTTAGTATAATATTTCATCCCACCAAATTGTAATCTACCCAACATCCATCTTTCTTGCTCCGATGCTTATTCTAGTCTTCAAGTGCACAAATTGATTATTGTAGTTAACTTTTTCCTCAGAATATACAATTAACTAATTAAATTGGAAAATGGGTCACCATTACTAAAGCTATGTTAGCTAGAATTGACCTTATAAATTATTAACAATCGCTGTATTGAACTTTTTTTTTTACTTATTTCAGCTTACTGCACCCAATATTGTTAAATATGCAATGTAAAAATACAGTATGTGGTAATATTTTGTAGACAAAGCAAAGACTGTGCTCTAGTAATGCTAGTATGCATGTGGTTATTTGAGGGGATATTTTGTTATTTTCAGAATATAACTATCATGCTGTGCAGATGGTTTTGGGTTAATGTTTGACATAACGTCAGAGGCAAGCATCATCTCATCATGTAATTACTGATCTGTCTTTTCAAAGCATGCTAATTACAGACATCTGAGCAGCTGCTTGTTTCTTCTTACAATTTGTCACTGTAACTTAGACATCATTTAAAGCATCATTGTCTGCTTTCTACACTGCAACAAGTACTGTGGTTACTTATAGATGGTGGAATTTATTTGTGCTCAGAATTACAGTCTACGAAGTAAAGAGTATTTTATCTGGTTTGTCATTTTAAAAACTGTTTACTAAATGCAGTTAAGATAACTGAAAACTTATTTTCTTTTAAAGTGTTCTTTTATTTTATAACTGTTTACTTGCCAAAACCCATGTAATTACATAAAGATGTATATGGATTTATTTTACCATTTCTTATTAGCTTAATAATTGTACTTTTATGTAATTTTTTGAGAGATGTAGCAGGAAACCTTTTTGATCTATCTACCTTTTTATGAATAATCAGAGCTTTCTGTAGGTGCTTATTCACTTGCAGTTTTAGAATGCTGACATATTCTTAAGCCACTCTATGGAAGAAGCATAGAACCAGGGGTTGGTCCATGTGTCGAGACAGCTGATCACTAGCGCCACTTCTTCGGAATGTTCCCCAAAGGACACATCAGTGGACATAATGAGCCCTATGCTTCAGATCAACATCCACTCTCAACCAAAAGGCGAGAGCTGCAAAATCAAATATCACAGAGGCAAAATGCTGGACGAAGTCTGTGCAAAAAACTTCAGAAATCCCCAGAGGATGTAGAAGATAAACCCTCTCATCATCTATCATCAGTCGATTCAACCAGCAACAAAGCTGGCAAAGCCTCAGCTGGGGAGGTTGGAGGTCTTCATTGCCAAAATAAGCGTGTAACTGGGGAGAATGCCATTTCCTGCACCAAAAATAATGCAGAGGAGGAGAAAGAGGATGAAGAGCAAGGCTCTAGTAACATAGTGGAACACATCCTGAAAGAGTTAAAGGGTATCAACAAGATCCAAGAGGAAATTTCTGACCTGAGGCAGTATTTAACATCAGTGCGAGGCTCGGTGGATGAAGTATCTTGCTGTGTTGATGCAGTGCTCAGTGAAATAGGTGAGCTTTACGGTGAGGCTTCAGCTGCACCTCAACCTAGTCCAGTTTCTCAAACACCACACATCAGAAGAGGAAGCCTTGGTAGACAGAACGCCATTACATGTCTTCATGGGAAAGACCTCAGCCCATTGTTGGATTGCAGAGATTATGGAACAGATTTTGGATTTATTTCATCTGCCAGATCAACCAAACGTTGGCAAGGCAATGAAGCCACTCTCAGGTCAGTCAGTCAAACAGACGATGACATGTCCGAGCAGAATTCAAACATGGGTGTGTTAAGCCAAACAAAACCTGATCTCTGCTACCTGGAGCTACACTGTGGCCAGAATTACCAAAGCACTAGCTCATTATCTTCATGTCGTAGTTCTGATTGTCCTGAAGCAGGATTTCTATCTAGTGACACGTGGCCTTCTGTTGGTACACTACACAGTACAGGCAGAGCTAGAGGATGGAGTGAAGAAGATATTTCATCTTGTGCAAACAGCAGAGAAGAGTTGGATAATGATCAAGATGTTTGGAAGAGGTGCACCACAGAGGAGACACAAAGTAGCACAGCAGGTCATTCCTCACACACCAGCTCAGAGCACCTTTCACTGTTGTTTGGACATCAGTACAATTCTCCCTCAAGTCCTTCCACTGTGTTGAACTGGAGGCGTCTCAAACATGAAGCCGAGGAAGAAAACGTGGAGTGTGATTGTGCTGCAAACTGTCCGTTTTCACGTAGTTCTGGTTACCACACAATGGATGTCTGTGTAAATGACCTTGGCAGTGCGCCCTCTCGGAGCCTGAGCTGCTCCACTGTACTGTTGACTGACTGTGACGATGTCTACCTGGAACCACATTCACTTGGTGATGAATGTCCATCGTCTGGGGACACACTTGACATTGGGTCTTCTGACAGTTTGGACAGGGAGTGGACAGATCACAGCATTTCCAGGGAGGATGTAGGAGAGTCATTCTCACCAGAGTCTTCTGAAATAGATTTTGACTTCATCTCCAAAACCCCCAATGAAGAATTCAATGCAGCAAGTTGTGATAGTGTTGTTCTTCCGTTTGGGTCTGCTTTGAAGGGGGCTTTGAGAAAACTGGAAATATCCACCGCTGAGGAAGTGAAAGATGATATTGAAACAGACCGGTCTTCATCGCCAGTCAGGAAGTCAAGTAAATCTAGGGAAAAGCACACCACTGCTCAGTTTGCAGAACAGAATGTGGGTTGCAAAGAAAAAAATCACATTCAGTTTGCCTCACCAAAGAAGAACAGTGTGATTTGTGAAATAAATGAGAATACTTCATTCTCCCGCCATTCATCCCCCTTCAAACCAAACCACTCTCCCTGCACCCCAGCTGAGTTTCACACAACTGAGATTTCACATGCACAAAAAGAATTGACAACTGATGGAGAACAGTCCATTTTTGTATCAACAGCAGAGCACAGCCCTGCAATCCAAACTGAACGTTCTCTGGGCCCGGAGCTCAGCACAGACGAGACGAGGTTGAGTCCAATCAATGAAAACGATCTCCTCGCAGAGGGAGATGAAAGAAGGCCAACTGATGCCAGTCACAAGGAACGCATCGCTAACTTTCAGCGTATTCTGAGGGAAAAGAGACAAACCCGACAAAGACTTTCCAGATCTACTCAAGGTTCCCAGGGGTCACGTGGGTCTCAAGTGTCTCAGGTGTCCCAATCTCAAGACGAGTTTATTCCAGGTATTTTAAAATTATTTTATTCTTTATATGTATATAAATTTCGTTCTCAAAAATACAGAAAGAAAATGCTATGATCAATTGAGCTGATGAACATGTGAAACTGTGGTCACCAAAGTATGCGTATACGTGCAAATAAGTGTATTTTTTTGCAATAAATATGTCTTATACAGATTAGAACAATTATGTGAATTTACACCATATAATTAAAAATTCATCTTGTGTTTTCTTTGTTCACCAGAATATGGAGGAGAAGATAATAAGGTTATTTCTTTATTATTAGCTATATGTACATTTGGCATTTTTTGTATTTTTATTATTGATTATTTTTCATTGTGAAATAGGTGTGTTCTTTCTTTTTATTTATTTCATTTTTATTCCATCGCTTATTGAGGTGTTTGTTTTTTTTAATGGAAATACTTGTTTTACTTCAAGTAGGCTACAAATAATGCAAAAAAATGCATGGATAAAATATGCACTGTTCATTTATAAATCACTTAAGACAGCCTGTGCAATACTTTACCATAAGTTTGCAGTATCTTTGTACATTAATACTTAAGTGATATCTCGAGAGTCGCTTGTTTATTTTTCATTTATCTGGTATGATCTTTTTCAAACATTGTCAGAACTCATCTGAGTGAAGTTTTAAGTATTTTTTGTCACTAAACTTCCATATGGTTGCAAATGAACAGTAATAAAAGACTTGATACATAAATGTAGTCTACCAGTAAAAATGTTGCTTTTTGTCCTTAAGATTTGTCAAAAAAAAAAAAAACATTTTGGATACGTCATATTTTAATTTCTTTTAAAGATTTTTCTATCTGTTTTTTTTTTCTCATTAACTTTATTCACCACATTATTCTATCCATTCCTTGTCAAATATTCTGGAATTAAAGACTCAAGCAGCGTTTATTTGTTTTTAGGTTTTTTTAGCATTTGATACCATCACACTTTTTATGTAAGTGCATGCTCTAATATGTCAGAGAGGTAAAACTCAACCAGTAGTCACGCTCTTGCTTTTCTTTCTTTCTTTTTTTGTGTTATTTGTAAATCTCTGATGTGTCATAAATAAAATCTTGTAGGTCCGAGATGTGGAACCCAACACTCGACAGGCCTGGGTCAAACCAGGGTAAGCTGTATATTACCTGCCACATTTTATCTGAAAGATTTGACATGTTGTGTATCTGTTGTAAATTTTGAACAACTTACGGTAATTAAATGCCTAACTGTAATTCCATTGTAAATGTAATGCTGACTATTGTTTCAATGTTTAATTTCTATGTATTTTATTTTGCTGCTTAGTAGTGGATCTGGTCTGTATGGAATTGACAGCATGCCAGACCTGCGTAAAAAGAAGCCCATCCCCTTGGTCAGCGATGTGGTCAGTACCAATCGTATACCAATATTTTGCATATTGTTTGTCATCTTGCGTGTTTTGTACTGTCTTTTGTGTGCACATCTCTTTCTATTTGTTAAACCACTACAGAATTTACAGTTATGCTTTTACCTTGAAGATGAATTTGGGATGAAATTGTCATCAGACCGTTATTGAATTAGAATGCTAATTTCTCTCTCCCTCCTCTCCTAAACCTGAAACTATTTCCCACAACTCTCTTGAATGCATTCACTCTTCTTGGTCAGGCTATGGTAAGTTATAGATTGCAGTTGCCACTCCCTTTTCCCACTGAAGTGCAAAATATCAAGTAGGGCAACTAAAACAGTAGTTGCAACTAACATGTATGTTTGAAGCATGGCAATCTGAATGCACAAATCATAATCAATACATGAAAAAATGCATGCATTCTTTTGGTTTGGGTGTTCATTCTACCTACTTGATATTGCTTTTAAAATTTATAATAATCTAATCTTTCCCTCACCTTTTGGTTTTATGTTTTTCCCCACGTGCTAAGTCATTAGTAAAGCAAAACTTTATATGACTAATTTATGAGTAAAGCACTAACAGTGTCCTGTTCTGTTTTGGACTACAGTGGTCTAAATTTGTCATACTGCTTATCTGCTTCTTAAAACTAACAGTACTCACTTGGGTTTTTCAGAACATCTTCAACAAGTTCACTAACAAGAAATACAAACTATGCTAACCCTACTCACAACCCTTTCAACCATTTTTACCATCTACAGTTGTTGCAATATTATGGTGGTGCTCTTGGTTTTGGGTAGGCTAAAATTTGTATATGGAATGCAAATTTAGGCAAATTCTCCTTGTTGTTTCCTGCTCAGTCTCTTGTACAAGCCAGAAAGGCAGGGATTGCCTCTGCTATGGCTGCTCGGTCCTCATTCAAGGATGAGGAGATGGTAAGCACAACTTTTAAAGTATTAAATGTTTTTAAAAAATGTTTTTATTTCCTTATGAATGTATCAAATCTCAAACAAGGTTTATTTGTTTTGAAGTCCCCATCTTTTATGTTTTTTTATTTAATAGAATTAGCAACTTAATGCACTTGGAATTTTTTTTTCTTTTGTAGAAAAACCATGTGTACAAGAAGACCCTGCAGGCTCTCATCTACCCAATATCCTGCACTACACCACATAACTTTGAGGTGTGGACAGCAACCACACCTACATACTGTTATGAGTGTGAAGGACTGCTATGGGGAATTGCTCGCCAAGGAATGCGTTGCTCTGAGTGTGGGGTCAAATGCCATGAGAAGTGCCAAGAACTACTGAATGCTGACTGTTTACAGCGTGAGTAGTAAGGCTGTAGCGATACACTAATCTCACGATACGATACGATTCTCTTCGATATTCTGCTCATGATACGATATATATCACGATATTCAGTGAACCATACAATTTGATACGATTCGATACAATTTGATTTTCTGAACGATTTTATTGGGACAGAGTGATTCTGGTGACATTTCAGTCAGTTTACACCTGTGTCACATGTTTAGGTGCCGCGGAAAAAAGCTCTAAGCATGGAGCTGAAGATCGCACTCAAAATATTATCATGGCCATGAAGGACAGAATGAAAATCAGGGAACGGAACAAACCAGAGATATTTGAGCTGATCAGAGAAGTCTTCATCGTCAGTAAAGCCATTCACGCACAGCAGATGAAGACTATCAAACAAAGTGTGTTGGATGGTACCTCGAAGTGGTCAGCAAAGATTACCATCACAGGTATTCCATTGATCAAAACGTATACAAATTTTAAAAAGCATACCACATTTTCACTCCTTGCTCTTATGTCTTATACATTTTTACAAATTGTTGCTAAGGTTCTTGGTCGTTCCTTATGAATTTGTGTTTTATCCTTCTTCAGTCGTTTGTGCACAAGGACTTCAGGCAAAAGACAAGACCGGATCCAGTGATCCATATGTGACTGTTCAGGTTGGCAAGACTAAGAAGAGAACCAAAACTATTTATGGGAACCTTAACCCTGTTTGGGAAGAAAAGTTCCACTTGTAAGTCAAGAGATTTTTTTTTCTTTTCTTTAGAAAATGTATAACATTTTGTTTAAAAAATTAAAACAACTTTTTTTTCTTCTCCCATTTCTTATATTTTGTTAGTGAGTGCCACAATTCTTCAGACAGAATCAAAGTGCGCGTTTGGGATGAAGATGATGACATCAAGTCCAGAGTAAAACAACGACTGAAGAGAGAGTCTGATGATTTCTTGGGTCAAAGTATCATCGAAGTTCGAACGTTAAGTGGAGAAATGGACGTCTGGTACAACCTAGGTCAGTGTGATCTTAGGGCGTAATTTTAGGTCTACCATTTGGGGGTTACGCTCTCTGCCCTAGTTATTTATTTATTTATTTTATTATTATATTGACTGGATCAAAACATTGTGGGGCTCATAACCCCCCTAACCCCCTGCAAATTACATCTATGCTTGGTTTTGCGATTAGGGTGCAAGAAAGTTTTTTGCTACTTTAAAATTATTTATTTATTTATTTATTTATTTATTTATTTATTTACCGTTATTTAACCAGGCAAGTCCCGCTGAGATCTCAGATCTCTTTTTCAAGGGAGGCCTGGGCCTGAAGGCAACCTATTGTACATGTTTTTAGATTCCAATATGCCTAACCATTATGTACATGTACATTTTGCAGCCCTAACTTAAAATCCATGGCATATGCATGTGCAATACAAAAAACAGCAATCATATGCATAGAAGCAAATGTCTTGGATGGGAATATGCTTTGTCATTCACAAAAGTATTGCTTTCTCTGAAATGCAAATTTGTAGCATTGACGATTTGTGTTTTGTTTTGTTTTTTCTGTCAAGAAAGGTAGTATACAGTATAACAAGAATATACTCTTGCATGTTTTACTGTAGCTACTTTCTAAAATGGCTCCTCCTCCTTGACAAAGATCTGAATGTCATTGGCTTGTTTCATTCATTTCACACGTTTGTTTTCTTCTTCCTTTTTTGGTGCCATATGTTTTTTTTTACAAATTCAAATCATTCAGGCTGTTGTTAAACCTCATTGGTCACATGTCTTTTTCCCTGTAGTGAGTATTTTTTTTTTTCCATGGAAGAGGATTTTTCCTAAGGCTTGTATTGGTTTAATTAACAATATACTTGTTTTACTAGTAGTGTACTTTATTAAATTGTAAATTGCTACAATTATACTAATAGTTAAAAGCTGAGTTGCTTTATTATTATTATTATTATTGTTATTATTATAACTTTATTAAACGTAATGGATTTAAAAGAACAAACAAACGTTATATACAAAAGAGAAAAAAAAGTAAATTTAAAACAAAGAATAAACAACGTAATATACAAAAGAAAAAAATAATTTAAAACAAAAAGAAAACAATAAAGATGACAAAAAAGAACAATAGTGAAATATATTCACACGTTCAAAGGAGTGGGTAGAAGTATAAACTTAATAAGATTTTTCCTGTCAAACTTTTTTTTTTTTACTGGATTATATGATCTTTTTACTGTCAGTCTTATCCTGCAAACATTTAAAAAGTTAGGCGTTTTTAAACCAGACTTGTAAAACGCACATCCCAATTTATTTAGTTTCTTCTGTCTGTCTTATTCCAGGCACTTTTCCTGCTTAGCTCCTCCTTATGTTTTTTTTAATCCTGATGCAAGATTATCAAGTGGCAGCTCTTCAGTCGGAAATTGACCGTTTGGTCGACATGCCCAAATTACCCTTAATGATGTCCCTGTCAAGGCTAATAGCAGGGCTGAGCCACCAAGCCCTCCACCTCCAGAGAAGCTCCAGTTCAAATGTATTTGGCAGTCTGGCACAGATCCACACAGCCTACTGCCATTGTCTTGCTCACTATCAGCTGCAGGACTTCTATTAACACAGTCGGCTCTGCACTGCCATCAGGCTGTAGAAACAAAATCCCCTACAATAGAACTGCCATGTTAGTAACCTGTAATTAGTGCTTGGCTAACAGATTTAGTTTATTGTGCGTACAAGAATTTGGATCTGAGTTATGAATTGAGAAGTTTGAATGCATGTGTCTGATTGATAATATTTGCGTCGAATTACAGAAAAGCGGACAGACAAGTCAGCTGTGTCGGGTGCCATTCGCCTCCAAATCAACGTGGAGATCAAAGGAGAGGAGAAAGTGGCTGCTTATCATGTGCAATACACCTGTCTGCACGAGGTAGACTGAGTGTAAAACGCACTACCTTACACATTTATAAAGCTGCTGTCATTTCCCAGTTTTGTCTCTTCTGTTGCAACTGTCCAACGGCAGTTCATTTATGATAGAATTGATGTGTCCCTTGCAGAACCTCTTCCACTATTCAACCGATGTGCTCGGTCAAGGTGTGGTAAAAATCCCAGAGGCTCGTGGAGATGATTCCTGGAAAGTCTACTATGATGATGTGGCACAGGAAATAGTTGATGAGTTTGCCATGCGTTATGGGATTGAGTCCATTTACCAGGCCATGACGTAAGTCTCACATATTACAGATAAAGGGACTGTCTCCCTAACTGTATCCCAATCTGTTAGTGTGTGTAACTTCTACTTCTGTCATTTTAAAGCCATGATGTGTGCTCAGGTACATTATTTAGACACATCATTTACAATAAGCACATTTATTGAGCTATTCCTCAGCCGAAATTACCAAATAGATAGAAGAGTTACTTAAAAACCTATTATATGTAATATTATATGTAAGTGCAGACAGATATAAAATATGCGAGGAGACATGCTGGCAGTGTCTTCACCGAGCTCTGATTGTCCCTTTCTTTTCAGGCACTTTGCCTGCTTGTCAACTAAGTACATGTGCCCGGGAGTTCCTGCCGTGATGAGCAGCCTGCTGGCTAATATCAATGCCTTCTACGCCCACACAACTGCATCCACCAATGTGTCCGCCTCTGACCGCTTTGCTGCATCTAATTTTGGGGTTTGTACAGCTGTAATACGTATACAAAAACAACACATTCTTTTTAAAAAAAATTGTCACTGTCCAATTATTGTACTTCTGCAAGAGAGTGCACAGGTTTACATTTTTGTTTCTTCCTTTTGCATACAGAAAGAACGCTTTGTCAAGCTTTTGGACCAGCTACACAACTCCTTACGGATTGATCTTTCTACATATCGAGTAAGATTCTTAAAATAACTCATGCCAAAGCTTGCCACAGAGTTGAGAGTTCAAGACTTATCCACAATGCAATAGTCAGTAAAACTCTTACTTTTAATAGTATTCTTGTATTGCTTATTTCCCATTTAGTCAGTTGTACATGTAGTACTTTTCAGTGTTTACAAAATGATAAAGCACTGTTTCTATTAGGGGTGCACCGATTCCAGTTTTCTTGCCGATCTCCGATCTTAAAAAGTCTGACCTGCCGATTCCAATTTTGGCCAATACTGATTTTTTAAATAGCTGACACTGTCAGATATTATAAAATCACAATACATTTTCAATGTTCAATTTTACAGAAATATGTTAAACAATACCCTTGAAACAGTAAAAACTTGTTTTAACTGGATATTAGATAGTGCTCACAACAGAGCAAAAGAGGATAGTGGCTGATTTTGAGACTTTTGTGGTGGTAGAAAAGTCAATCTCTTCCGCTGATCTTCTCCACCGATTTTATCTAAAGATCGGACGATCTCCCAAAATTGAGGAAATCGGCGCCGATAAATCAGCCGGCCGATTTATCGGTGAACCCCTAGTTTCTATGAAGGAAATACCACATAGAGCTCAGTTTTTGTATATTAGTGGTGCTCAGCTGTAGCAATGAGACAAGGACACACAAAACGTCAAAGTTAATTAATGTCAAAGTTAATTACAACTGTCCTTTGAGGGTCACCATAATGCAAATGTGTGAAAATCATTATGACAAATAATTTAAATCAAGTTTATCAAAAGAGTAAACAGTTTTTTGCATCTGTAGAACCACTTTCCTGCCAGCAACAAAGACCGCCTGCAAGATTTGAAATCTACGGTGGACCTTCTGACCAGTATCACCTTTTTCAGGATGAAGGCAATGACATTTTCATGCTTTGTATTTGTCTTTGTTCTAAACTATATTAGTTGTATTTTTCATATGGATATGTTTATTTTAAAACAATAATTGCTTATGATATGATGCAATTTGCTGTTGAAGAAATGGACACTGATCGATTCTGTATTTGGCATTTTATAAATATAAATTCACAGAAATTTCCACTCAGCAGTTTTGTTCAGTGTTGGTGTCTCCATATGGTGTTCAGGTCCAGGAGTTACAGTCTCCACCCAGAGCCAGCCAGGTTGTGAGGGACTGCGTCAAGGCCTGTTTCAACTCTACATACGACTACATCTTCAATAACTGCCATGAGCTGTACAGCAGACAGTATCACCCTGCAGAAACGGTGAGTTAATACAACTGTTTTATTATTTTCTTCTAAATCGTAAACATGTTCAGAAACTAATGAAGATCGATTGGAATAAATTGATTTATAGACGTTAACGTCAACTCCCTCTGCACTGTTTTATCTAGAACAAAGAGGAGTTGCCTTTGGAGGAGCAGGGTCCAAGCATCAAGAACTTGGACTTCTGGCCCAAGCTTATCATGCTTATCGTCTCAATCATAGAAGAAGACAGGAACTCCTACACACCTGTGCTCAATCAGTTAGTCAATCCACCCGAGAAAAAAAAAACAGCAAAGAAAACAATAATAAATATGTATATGTACTGTATATTGTCAGTTTTGAGTTCATGCAAAAACATGTTTCAGAAGGTTTTTATTCCAGATTTTCTTTTTAAGTTATTGTTAAATCATGATGCAGGAGTCATTTGCCTCTTCTCATCCAGGTTTCCTCAGGAACTGAATGTAGGAAAGCTGTCAGCCGAAGTCATGTGGACGTTGTTTGCTCAAGACATGAAGTACGCTTTGGAAGGTAAGTCTTGAAACTTTAGACTTGATGATTACGTTGTAATCATTGTAAGACAGGAGATCACAAGTGTTCAGTTAAGCTCACAAGTCTCATAGTCACCTCCATTTTTGCCTCCAGAGCACGAGAAGCATCGAATGTGTAAGAGCACAGACTACATGAACCTCCACTTTAAAGTCAAGTGGCTCTACAATGAATACGTCAAGGAGCTGCCAAACGTTAAGGGCGTTATTCCCGACTACCCGTCGTAAGTGCATGTGGCCAGGAAACAGCTCATTTGGTGGGGAATCTCATTGCTCAACTCAGTGTCATTGTTTTCTTTTCTTCTTGTAGATGGTTTGTGCAGTTTGTTTTGCAGTGGCTGGATGAAAATGAAGACGTATCAATGGAATTTATGCATGGAGCCCTGGAGAGAGACAAAAAAGATGGAGTAAGATGATTTAAATTCTCTTCTATTTGGGACTTGTGAGGTGCTTCTCAAGTGGAATTCCTGCTTTCAGGCGCATGCACATTGTTAGCACGAGGAAGTTGTTTTTATAGCATTTTAAGTTGAACTAACTCCTCGCTGCTGTTTTCCTCAGTACATTCGTCTTATTAACAGCTGTGTGTTGTTTTTGCAATCGTCTCAGTTCCAGCAGACGTCTGAGCATGCTCTGTTCTCCTGCTCTGTGGTGGACATCTTCACCCAGCTCAACCAGAGTTTTGAGATCATCAAGAAATTAGAATGCCCTGACCCCAGTGTCATGGCTCAGTACAGCCGTCGCTTCTCCAAGGTAAATGTTGGCACTAAATTTTAAAGTGCCTGTGACATGCCTATTCTTCAAATACAAAAAGTCAAAGAAAACATCTTTATACTTAAGAAAATTGGCATAGTACAC
>JAUBOC010000037.1:19531318-19547564 GCA_032275365.1 Anablepsoides cearensis | reverse complement strand
GCCTCCTGCTGGTGCACGGTCGCTGGTCCTACCTTCGCATGTGCAAGTTCCTACGGTACTTTTTCTACAAGAACTTCACCTACACCCTTATTCACTTCTGGTATGCCTTCTTCTGTGGCTTCTCTGCACAAGTAAGTATTATGTCACAAATATATAAATATACAATGCATATGATTTAATACAAATGCTGATATTGATGACATACTTGGGTTACTCAAATAATGCACGTTATTTAATTGAATCAACAGTCTGTGGTGTCTGAAGAAAACTACATTTAATTCTCTGTTTCTGTCCATAGACGGTGTATGATGATTGGTTCATCACCTTATATAATACAGTTTACACAGCTACACCTGTTCTTGCCTTGGGCTTCTTTGACCAGGTGTGCAACGAGAACGTCACCTTCAATATGTTCACTAAATCAAACAGTGTTTTGAAGTATTTTCGCTGTATCCTTGTTTCACACTGAGACTTGTTTTCATGTCTTCTTGCTTTTTGTCATCGCCTACTTACAGGATGTAAACGACCGCTGGAGCTTTCAGTATCCTCAGCTCTACTTTCCCGGCCAGCTGAACAAGTATTTTAGTAAAATGGCCTTTGTGCGCAGTGTAATGATCAGCTGCTACAGCTCCCTCGTCCTGTTCTTCGTCCCATGGGCTGCCATGCAAGACACAGTTAGGGATGATGGCAAGGATATAGCAGACTATCAATCCTTTGCTCTACTGGCACAGACCTGTCTGCTTGTGGTGGTGAGCCTACAGGTAAAATACAGTTAGAGTACAAAAACATACAAGCATAAAAACACTCAAAGATTTTACAGTAATTGTGTTAATTAAAATCCAATTTAAGACACTTTACATGAAAAACAGGGCTGGCCCATGACATAGGCAGGACAGGCAATTGCTAAGAGCACCGTCCATCTAAGGGGCGCCATAAATGGGTTACTAAATAAAGAATTACAACTTTTTATCAGAAAATGGAAGTAAAGGACATTTTGTAACTAACTCATTTTGTAACTGAATTATAGATCCAGTCTTGCATTTTTATGCTTCCTGATCATTGCAGCCATATGGTTTAAAACAGCTATATTATTCAGACTTCCATTTATTGATCATGAATTTCTTTACAGAAGTTTCATTTATGATCTCAGATTAAAGTCTGGTTTTAGTGTTCTACCTTCATAAAATACTAATTTTATATGGTTTTATTAATCCCAAATATTTAGTGAAATGCTCTCCAAATGGCTGGAAAATACATAGGTTTGAGTAGATCTTTGACTAAATTTTCTGGGGTAGTCTACCTCTGAACCCCCTAGAACTGCTTCACTTCACATGAACAGGTGTTCCTCATTGCTATAAGCAGATGTTGGCAGGTTTGAGATAGACTTCAGGTATTCTGGTTCAAACTAATTATATTGTTAACTGTTTTTATTGGACAACCTGGTTTCTAAAGATAAAAAATAACATCAAAGAGAGAACTATATTTGTGAATGTGTAAATTGGCAGTGAGACACCCCCTGATATCTGGCCTAGGGCGCCAAATTGGCCATGGCCGGCCCTGATGACAAAATGTCTATAAGATTGTGCTCTTCAAAATAATGTCTCAAAGTATATAATACATTGTATTAAAACTATATGTGCACCATATAAATAAGTCTGTATTGTGTTTTCAAGATATGTCTCGACACCTATTACTGGACAGCAATAAACCAGCTGTTTGTGTGGGGCAGCCTGGCTGCATATTTTGCTGTGACATTCACCATGTACAGCAACGGCATGTTTTTCATCTTCACCTCCACCTTCCCCCTCATTGGTGAGTAGTTATTATTCTCAAAAAAAATGTATATTTCTTTGCAGTTTTTGTTTAAAAAACAACTTCTCAGTTAGGTGTGAGGTTTTTCAGATGCAATATGTAATCTGAACCACTCAAAGTTCATTAACTCTTTTTTTTAAATTATTATTATTTTTAGTTTGTTCATAGAAACATAACCTACTTTATGTTTGTATTCAGTGAGGCTGTGCAGAAACAAACTTTTCTGACTACAGATACTTTCTAATTCTTTCAGGCGCAGCAAGAAATTCTCTGAACCAGCCAAACTTGTGGCTGACCATCTTCCTGACTTCTCTCCTCTGTATTCTGCCTGTTTTGGCTCAGCGCTTCATTTCCACGCAGATCTGTCCAGCTATTACTGACAAGGTACAAAAGCAAACCATACGGACCATGAAATGTTACTGTCTTTTTAAATTACTCTCCTGAAATATAAATGAACATCGTAATGCCTTAGAGCATGGCTTTAGAATACGAGGGTTTTCAGTCTGTACACGCAGTGAATTCAGAAAATTGGAATTCTGAAACAAAAACAAACAAAAAACAAGTAAAAATACCTATCATGGTCACTGCAGTCACCCAGTCTAAACTCAAAATGTGTCCGGGATAAAACTGACTGAAGGCTTGAAACTATTCAGCTATCAAATGAACTGCTCTTGGAATATCTTCCATCAGTGCTGGATTCTTAAACAAATTTTTACCATGATACTCAAAGACTATGAAAGTATGGCTTATCTACATTTGTGTTAAAACAATTTTGTCTCGTTCTCCTCCCTTTTTCTTGTCCTGTTCAGGTGAAATACAAAGCACGAATGGAGGGCCAGCCAGCACCTGCTCCACACCGCCCACGTCCCAGGCGTGTCAGCACCCGCCGGTCAGGCTACGCCTTCTCCCACTCTCAGGGCTACGGTGATCTGGTTACTTCAGGAAAGTTCCTGCGCCTGAAGAGTCGACCGGCCCTGTTCACCAAAACAGAATCGACCGTGGTGGAGAATGTGCCACAGAAGTATCGCACCATAACCGAAGAACCGGAGTCGCAGTCTGCATGCAGTGACTGAAACACTGCAAAGAATAGTTTTATGTTTGTTCTTTTAAAACTTGACTCATAAGGATGCACAATGTAAAGCTCAACTAAAACTATGGCAAAAGTAAAATGGCACTACAATAAACTTATTATATAGTTTATAGGTATCACTGTATATTGAGTCTACATTGAAGCCAGACAAGAATCCATGTGAGCACAGCATCTTGTTTTTTTTTTTGTTTTTTTTTTTTGTGGGACTGATCTCTGCCCAGGAGTCGTTTCTCTTCCGTGTTGCTTTCTGTCTCAGCAGTGGGAGTATCCAGTGATCTAACAGGAGGAAGTCCAGAATCTTCAGGAAATATTTAATACTTGCCATACATTTCCACTGGGGGGAGCTGTTTAATAAGCGTCTTGGTGTTATTATTTATCCTGAACAGTACAGAAATATGACGACAATCCTTAGATCAGGGGTGAGCAAACATCTGGCTCTTTGGATCCTCTGATGTGGTTCCGTGTAACTTTGAACAAAAAGAAAAAGAATAATGAACCTGACTGACAGGAAAAAAAATGTACTTTTAGCAGTTTTCTTGTCCAGGTGTTTCCAGTACATGTATAGGACACAGCATGTACGCACACACACACATCACATTTCTCAACGAATTTGAGACAATAAACTTCTAAGAAGCAGAAAACAATTTGTTTTTACTTCAAGCACCCACCCCCTTTTGTGGAACACAATTATTAGGCTAAATTAAAATAAACCATTTATCCAATGATGAAAATGTATAATTTAATACGTCTCCATTATCACTGGGACCTGATATTCACTATAATTGCATCAAACAGTGCAGAACGTCGCACACGCCCGTTCACTTTTCCTTTCATCAATGAAATCAGCGGTCACGTGACTCTGCCAGCCAATCAGCTGATCGCACCTGCAGCCACTCACACTGCTCTTTAGGAGCAATTTGGAGCCAGCGTGCACTGACGTCCGGGGCAAAGAGGAGTGCGTGTGCACGGTGGTTTTCACACGCACACATCTATTTTATTAAATTAAAAATAAAAAAATAAATCTGATCGCCTCAGTTCGATGCAGCTGAGGAAGCCGCTGGTGGTCATGGAGAAACGCACAGATCTGGCTTCGCTCTTCTGCATGATCGGCCGCCACGGTCCCGCCGTGGCTGTGGCCGTGATCGCGATGGTGTCCGTGGTGGCCGGGTTCATCATTTACCGGAGCGTGAAGGGGAAGCGGAGGAAGGCCGCAGCCGCACCCGAGGGCGGCGAGGGTGGGAGCCGCGGAGCCGCGTCGCTGCTGGGCTCCGAGCCCGAGGAGCCCCGGTCTGAGGGGGAGGAAACACGCGGCCGTGTGGAGTCAACAGGTACGGCTCATGCAGAATTCACCGAGGAACTAATGCGCTTTGGTTGGTGCATATAAATCAACACTTGATATTGTTGTAGAAACTCATCTTTTAAAATATTAGTCTAAAGGAAAAAATGCTGGCGAAAAAACATTTAAATCTTCGAGCTGGAGAGACAGAGAGGGGGAGTGTCTGTGTAATGTCAGCCTGTCAAACACTGTCTATTTCAGTTCACTCAAGGATTAATTAGATGCATCATTGTGTGTTGGGACAAATGTAGCTCTTTCGCAGCTTTAAATTTAGACTCACTTCTTAAAATAAATTCCCTCCCTCCTCCACTTCCACAAAACTCACCTAAAGTCTCCTCAGGCCTGTTGTGCACCAGTAAACAACTTAGGCTATGTGTACATAGGCATCTGAAAACACCACAGAATTAGGTTTTGTCATTTGTCAAATAGTGTGCTGAGAATGCTGACTTTAGTAGTGTCCCATAGTAACCATGTTGACACTAATCACTAGAATCTAGCTGAAAGAAACCAATAATTCATTGATTCTGGTGTTGGTTTTAAAGGGTTCAGAGGTGAATGTGATGTGCAAAGTGCAATTTTGTTAAAACAACAAGCTCAAATTTTAATTAAATTATTGTTAAAATGTTTTCTCTCTCCGGTATTTTTATTTTTGGGAAGGTGTCAGCACTCAGTGTGTGATGGGAATGATTCCCAGCTACAAAATGTCGAAGCAAGTTTTAGCTCGATTTGTAAATTTCAAAATAGTCAGTGGTGGAGGTGCATCAAGTCAGTACTTCCTATAAATTTCATTAAAAAAACATCCAGTGGTTCATGACACTTGAATTGCCAATCATGCACTCATCCAAGCAAATATTTGATAATTGTCTTTTATTCAGGTGGGCCATAACAACCTGTTCTTGAAATAAAATGGCAAATCATTTAAATGAAGTTTTTAAACCTTTCTGCTTGAGATTCATTATAATTTACAAAGTGTCTTAATGTTGTTCTAATCTTTTTTATATTCTCTGTCTTGTTTTGTCTAGATCTGAGTGAAGATGACTTGTTGGATATGAAAGTTACCAATAGAAGTCCCTACAACCTCAGGAATCGTCGTGCTGCTGCTGAGAAAAGTGCAACATCGAGTTGTCCTGAAAAGGAACTGGAACCAGAAAACCGACCTGGCACTTCACATGTGTTGGACTCTTCCGGTGCAGCTGAGACATGTGCTAAAGCTGCCTGGACAGTGGAGGATGTCTGCGAGCTGAATTTACCAGATGATGAGACTTCAACCGATGCAGAGGAGGTTCGTGGGAGCTGCTTGATGCCGGTAGCAACTTCAGCAGACCGGGAAAACGAAGAGAAGGTGAGCCTGGTTTGTAAAGTTATGAACGTAAACTTGAGTTTTTCTCCTTTCCAAGTGATTTAACTAGCATAACTTTAAACTTATACAAAACACTTATGTATTTTTTGGGGGGGGTCTTTTGTCTAGGTGCCAAAAGCACAGGAAGTTGAGGTGACCAAAACGGATGTTTTGGATAAGAAACCCAAAGAAACAAACAAGCTGGTTCTGAACAGCCCAGTTTGCCCTGAGAATTCTCCAGCAAATCAAAACCAGGATGATGCACAAAAAGAGAAGCAAACCTCACCAGAAACCAAAGCAGACTCCTGCTTGGAAGAGCCAGTCATCTGTACGGACAATGTAACTATCTCTAGCAACAATGGCAAGACCAAAGAGATCTCTAACCCAGACCATATCGAGTCTTCTGATGGCAGTAGTTCCCTGTCTTTGGTCAATGATATTGAAAGCGTGCCACAAAATGAACAGATGGCTTTGGATTGTGCGATTGGCTCCTCTCCATCTGAGCAAACAAAAGTACCATCTTCACCGCAGGGCAAGTGCGAGAATATGTCAAGTGTTTATGATGGCCCTTCAGCTGCTGACTGTACTCCACTTATCAAGGCGATTGAAAAGGACACTGATGATCTTAAAAATCTTGTCACAGTCAGTCCAGTAAATCCAGAGAATAACGAGCAAAAGCTGGAATCTGAACACGCAACTGATCCCCTCAGCAATCAAGAAGATGGTATTAAGAGTGTAACACAGTCTTCCACTGAAGAATGTGACCGTTCAAGTGGAATAGTCAACATTGCTGCCCCGTATCTGACTCCGTTAGTTCAATCCGAAACAATGAGCCATGATCAAGGCCTTTGTGCTACCAAAGCTAATTTACGTGGTTTGACGCCAGTTTGTTTGCAGCAAGAAAATATAGTTAAATATGCAGTTTCTCCAGAGTTGGCTAAAGACGCTGGTGTTGATGGTCCTAAATTTGAACTTGGGAATCTTCAGAGTGAGAGAAATGAAACCAGCATGGATGTGGTGGTTCCTAAACAAAGTCTAGACCATCTACTGTCGTCCTACAGAGATCCTGAGAAAACTGCAGAGATGGTTGGTTCTGACATGCGGGTGTTTTCAAACGCAGAAAGTGAACAAGTGGTAATGGCAGATCTTTCGGAAGTTGCCACTGTTTCTGTCACAGACATGGCTTTTGATGAAAGTGAGCTGACATGGTCTGTTTCTGGTGTTGGGGAGGAGAGTGGAATTTCAAGCATGACTGTCAGCCCCGATTTGCCTGACATCGAATGTGACTTAACTCCTGACAAAGTGGCGCTTTCTTTAGCTAATCGGGATCCAAGATCTGAAGAGCGCGTTGAAGCTCGAAGCAGTTCCATTGCTGATAAAGCTCCATTTGTCAGCAATGATGATCCTGCAGAAATGGTACTCGAGTCTTGTCAATCTCATCTTTCACAGCTAGCTCATGGTGAGTACACAGAAGCAAATTACAAGCTTTCTCCAACAAAACGGGACCCATCTGGTCATGAGATTGAGGAAAGTTCCGAACAAGATGCAGACCAGTTGAAAGCACAGGTTGTTACCAGTGATGTCTGTTTAGTGGAAGAGCTTAGGAATGAGATGGACATGAAGGATGTAGAAAGCGAGCAGAAAGAGAGAGCAGAGGGAGAACACAAAATGACTGAAATTAGTATCATGGAGGCAACTATGGACACAAATGAGTGGATCACAGAGGGTAACCATGAAGTTCTTCCCTGGATGAACCTGTCCATCTCATCTCTTCCACAAAATGCACAGACTGGCCCATTTTCCCCAGAATGCATCCCCAGCTCTGCTCATGGGGATGCTCCTTGTAAAACTGCAGATCCCCCTCTTTTGCCTGAAGTCAATTGGTCCGGCGGTGTTGAGAAGAGCAAAGGAAGCGACAAAAAGGTTGTTGCAGTCCAACCCATGCCCCAAAATGTCAACGTGACCTTCCGAATCCACTATCTTACCCACTCGCCGTACCAGAAGGTGGCCATCACGGGAAACCAACAGGAGCTGGGAAACTGGAAGGGTTTCATACCGCTTGAAAAGGCCAAGGACGGGCTTTGGTCTACTGTGGTCAACCTGCCTGCAGAAAGCCATGTGGAGTGGAAGTTTGTGGTGGTTGACCGTGGTGAGGTGTGTCGCTGGGAAGAGTGTGGCAATCGCCTCCTGGATACGGGCTACGCGGAAGATCTGCTGGTGCACAAATGGTGGGGGTTCTTGTAGGAAGACCTTTTTGAAAGATGGAGCTTTAGGACTTGGCCAGGTAATGTAAAGTTTATTGGCTCGTTTAAGTTTCTCCAGTTGGAATGATTTGAGATGACGGTGTGAGTGGGCTAAATATGGTTAAAAGGTTTCTGAGTGTTGGAATTGTTCAGGTGAAATTGTACAAATATTTTAGTGGTGAAAGGAACAGGATCTCACAAACATCTTTTCAAGCAAATGATTTTATGACTTGTCACAAAAGAGAATTTTTATATTTCGGGGGGGAGAAAATTGAGTTGACTAAATCAGCAAAGCTGTTCTAGCCTGTTAGTGTTTCTTTTGATGCACAATAATTACACACTTGACCATATTTAACCCAGTTTAAATCTAGAGTTCCAAAACTAAGATTTCCAACAGGACACGCGTCCGATGAAACAACTTTCTGACATGTTTCTGTTGCAGTTCTTCAGTGGTTGTATCAATACTTTAAAAGACTGCAAAATCTTTGTGGCTGTATCTAAACTTATGCAAACTACACCTCCATATGGGGGGGATTTAATGCAAGTGTTTGGCTTCATTTCACTGCCCTAATGCTGCTTGAAACAATCTTAAAGAGAAATGCACAAGGTTCACTTTTACTACAGCAATAATTAAAGCAATAATTGTTCTGTGTTATGTGACTGGTCTTGTATCAGGTGACCTATTTACTATTAAACATAGCTGTAACTAGTGCTATATTGGATTTATTGTATGCAAAACTCATTCTTCTATAAATGTGCCTTTTTAAAATGTCATTAATCAGTGTTTCAGTGATTTGTCACGTCAATTTTCATGTTCTATGGTCTTAAAACATGTAATTGTTACTACTGAATGTATTTAAATTGTTAAAATTAAATAAACTCTTCAATCTTATTGCTGGATTTTCTCCCCCTTTTTTTAAATACAAGGTAAATCCCCAATTTTTAGATTTCTTTCCCTTTCCGCTTTTTTTTTCTCTTTTTAGTAGTAATGTGTACAAGCCTGCTTGTGGTAATCTATTTGACTTGTTTGTGAATGTAATTTTTGTTCCAACTTCTGAACACGCAGCTTGTTTGTGGGCAAAAATGTCTGGCATGAAGCAAAGATGTTACTAACATGAAAGAATGTTTGCTGTCAATTTCTGTCACTGATTGACTACTGTTGCAACACTCAAATGCAGAAGTCTCTGGAGGTGATCTTTTACAAAAGGAAGAAAAAAAGAATCAAACTAAAGGACACAGTTGTGGCCTTGTTTCTGAGTCCAGCTGGCTCAGAGGTAGCTCATGAAGGGAGTGTGTCATTAGCAGACCTGTTTTTGTGCCACATTCACACTGCTCCATGCTGAAGGTGATTTTGCTAAAGGCCCTGTCACACTAGACAACTTATGCCGCCAACTTACAAAACTTTTTTTGTCTAAATTGCCAATAAGCTACATATTTGATCAATTTGTTTGAATTAACAGTATGTACATGCCGAAAAGAAGCTTTTTTTTTTTTTTTTTTTTTTTTTTCTTCTCTCTTCTTCTCAATCCTCATTGTAGATGTCTTTTTAAAAGATTCACATTTTTAGGCCTTAGGTCAAGAGGACAATGCTGAGCTGGAAGTCTTGCTGCATTCTGTTTCTCAATATTGAGTTTGAGAAACATTTGCAGTTTAGCTCGGGGGTGGAGAGCCAAAAATAACAAAACGGGTTACATGAGGATGACTGGGGTTTACACGGTATTTTGCAATTGTTGACTTCAAAGATGGGTTTTCTGATTAAATTGATCACATTTAAAGTGCGCATTGTAAAAGGAAGAAAAAGCTGCAAGTTAACTTTAATAAAAAATTGAGCAGGACTTAAAGATTTTGTATTAGTTTTATGAAATGAAGATGCAGTCTATCCTCACTGGTGCTAATGCGGCACGTTTTGAGTGCACATTTTCTAAAGCTGAGGGTAATCTTTTATTTAGACCCAGGGATTACAGCTGACACAGATTGTACTCCCTTTCTCTCTGCTCATCTTACTTTGTACATTCCTTTTTGTTGCACACAGACCATTTTCCAAACATTTAAACTCTTAAGCCTCCAATCCATTGCTTGATCTCTGATAAGGCAAAGGTCTTACCACAGACTCATCAGTATAATCTGGAAACCAATCCGCCCCGAGTCACTTCAGGTCCACATTCAGGCTGAAACAAAGCCTTCAAATCAACACACTAGTGATTAATCAGCTGTTCTTTTTGTGGGATGCTGTTACTGTAGTTGATCATGTCCTGATGGTAAAATAGTCCAGCCAGCTGTTAACAGATCTATTCTTATCCTTGTTTCATATTTTCAAATGTTTGGCTTTTTGTCAAGGTTATATAAGAAGTAAGCTGAATTTTACAAAACTAGAAAAGTGCAAGATAAGCCAAGGAGAAACGTCTGAATCTCTTGTAAAAGCTAATATAGTTGGCCTAGTTGTGAGCAAAATATGTTATGTAATTTTTAATCTGGCAAAAAATTTAGTTTGAACTGCTTTGTTTTTGGTTTAATGTAATCTCATGGCAACAGTTGCTCACAGTCAAAAGAAAATGTTGGATTTTACATGAGCTCTAGTTGAAAATTTGTGCGTTTACTTGTTAGACCAACTGGTCAAATATATACTTCCAATTACAATATCACATTTGAAAGTATTGCAAATAAAAGTTTTTTTTTAATTAACCATTGATTGCACAGATTCTTAAAGATGGTCATTGGTATTGTCCATTGGAAATCCCCAATTGGTCCACGCCTAATTAAAAAGTTCTCATAAAAATGCATTTTTTAAAATCTTTTTTCTAATAAATAATAAAATGATGTGCTTGTGTCAATGTTGTCTGCCTTTTACAAAGCACAAAAAATAAAATCTATTAAGTAATTGTGTTTTAACTGAAAATGAGGACTCTGCACATTATATTTTTAAGCTCTGCATATTTTTATTTAGGAAGTTATCTTCTGTAAAGTAATTTATGTCCTCGGGCAGCTATAATAATGTTGCCCGTCAAGCTACAACACATCCTTACTCCAAGTTGGACGGCCATGTGTGAAATTCTCTTCCTCCTGAAGATGAGACTGCTGTCTCTTCTTACAGCCAGTATGTCCAGGCTCCTGCTTTCCATCTGACCTTTGGCCTAAACAGATAGAATGATCCTATCAGGCAGCCAGGCTCTGTGGCTGACTGTGTTTGTTTGGACTTTAATGTGTCTTTGCTGTTTTCAAACCTGCAGTGTCTTCTCTCTTGACATTTCATTTCCTTCCTTTCACTTTTTACAGTTGTGCTGTCTGTATTTTAAAACCCTTTTTTTGTAATGAATACTTCACATTAATGACCTTAATGACCTCCCTAACATTTGTTCCTGGTTTTATTTTTCCTGCTGCAGAAAATTCTAAAACCTGAGACATTTTGTCTTTTAATTATATTTTAAGTTATTCAACAAAGAAAAGGTTACTGTCAAAAGTGCCTTGTCATATTTTGGGTGTGCCACACACAAGCTATTTATACAACATGCCAGCCCTCATTCCTATTCCATACAGTGCGATCAGGCCATGACCTTCACCGGAGACTGCCATGAAGGCTGACAGGGCTGCAGTATTTCAAGTTGCTGCCGTTCCCTGGCTGTCAGTCAGGAGGATGCAGAGACAGCAGCCTCTGGGGGGGGGGCTGAAGATGGGAGCAATCAAAGTAAAGTGGGGGCATCATTTATCTTTAATCTATGATGGAGGTGGTGTTTCTGTGTGTTCATGTAATGTGGTGTGAACTTCAAAGATCTGTCCAGAAATGAGTCCCGCTCCTCTGTGGTGTTCGTGTTGGTTTGGAAAAGCAGAACAAGCAGCAGGTGACGTGGTTCACTTGGAGGAAGGTCTCCTCAGCTAACAGCACTACACTGGTGGAAGAGGGTGGAGGAAGACATTTCTGGTTGGGTCCTCCTCGGCATCAGCACCTGTAACTTATTCCCCTCAGGATTTTCTAATCGCAACAGATTTTATGTAAATCTTTTTCCTTTAAAGTGCCTGTGACATGCCTACCCTTCAAATACAAAAAGTCAAAGCAAGCATCTTTATATTTAAGAAAATTGGCATAGTACACATGATTTTACCCAGTTTTTCACATAATTGGACTATTTTATGTGGATGACTTAGATGGGAAATGAATCACAATAGTGTGCATTGCCAATGCATCAAACTTAACTAAACATGCTATTAATTAAATAAAATAAAAATATATTATATTAGTAAATTATTATAAAGAAAAATAAAATAATTATAAAAAATATATAAAATAATGCTTTATTAGGATACAAAACATTCATACCACATTCATACCACTTACACACACACACACCCACCAGTGGTGCTCCGCTGTAGTTCTTCTTTTTGCTACAAGGGGGCAGATATTACCACAAATCTGTTCCACACGACACGGCGCGATGAAATGACGTCGTCTCATTTGCCAACATGGCGATGAAACAACGTGGGGAAGCAACTGCTCCGAAAAAGAAAGCTGGCAATGAAAACCCGACAAAACAATTTGACTTGTCCTTAGAGTCGAGCGACGATGAGGCGCCGGAGGAAGTAAAGTTTGAAGACTCCAAAGCTGAGGCTTTACAGAGCATGAAACAGGCGCTGGAGACGGCCAGAAGGTAGCTAACGCAGCTAGCTGCGCTAAAGTCCACCGAACTCTATTTAAAAACGAAATATCCGGACATTTTCTGTGAAATTCTCGAATAATTCCATTGCAAGTCGCGTTTTATTACGCATTCTTATTTATGCAGTGGGGTTTTATACATCGGCAGTGTACTATTGAATTTAACAAAACATATTAGTCACATTCAATCGTTTAAAATTGTAGTTTGGCTTGGGGGTTGTTCAAACGTGAGAAACTGATTTACTATTTTTAAAGTTGTAAATATATAGAGATATTGTTATTCGGATATATAATCCGAATAACATGTATCATGTATTTTAGTGATCCACCATTATGCAAATCAATGCAGTTGTTACTGTTTTTGAAACAGCATTAGAAGCTGACGTTAGTTGTATGGGTGTACATGTAAAAGTTATGATGTTGTAAATAATCATTTTAATGTTTTACAGAGAGAGGGAGCTGCTGAAAGAGAAAAGGAGGAAGAGGCAAGAGCTGTTCCAGGAGCAGAAGGTCTGCATCCTTTGTCTTCATACACTGTCATTAGTGAAGAACAGAACTCAGTGATTGAAATGATCTGTACAAACTGATCATTTACAATAATGATATCCAGCTAACATTTTCTGTGAGCCTGAGCTCAGCTCTATAAAATATTTGAATAACGAGTCACGTAAGTCATCAAGAATTATCAAATCAATCAAATTTAAAGTTATTGAAGAAATGTTAGTTATTTATTTTACTACCATGCTGCCTCCAGAAATGTTTAACACAAAAATAAACTTGTTACAAAATTTGGTACTTCGTGCATGTTGTGAACATAAGAAACTTTTTCATAACTTGTGTTTTAAAATTCTGAAACACCTTGAATCATACAGATGCCAGAGATGAGTATCATAAGTTGAATATGTAATTTGTAGCTGATGAAATACAAGTGTGTCGTAAGATTTGTATAAGAACCAACAAATTATCTAGTACTAATATGAAATTACACAAAAAACTAAATAATAAAATTATTTTTCTTTCACAAGAACTTCGGATTTTTGTAAGATGACATTTTAATCTCACAAGTTGCTAGTATCATTTTTCACTTCCTTGGCTTAAAGATAATTTCCCCACAGAAAAGAAAACTCCTCCCAGCTGAAGTGTTGGAGGAAATCGACTCATCTCCTTCAAAGTAAGACTGTCATCCTGCTTCATGTTTTTCACATTTTCTCCTCTGATTCTGTCACATCTTACGTTAGTTTTTTTCTTCTTTTTTTCCAGGAAACAGGACCAGTGTGAGATAGAAGGTAAAGGAGCACTCACTCTTCTGTTCCATTAATTACAATAAAGAACAATAGAGCTTCTCATAATTCAACTTATCCTCACGCAGCTGAAGAGGAGGAAGAAGAGGAGGAAGTAGCTGAAGCACTGGTTGAAAGAACAAAATTACCACACGTCAGAAAGTATGTAAATAAACTCATAAAAAGAAAATTTTTAAAAAATTAAATTGTAACCATTTAAGGTTGCATTTTTAAATGATCAGGCACAAATTCTGCTTTCTTTCCTCAGCTTGAAGGGAAACTACACGGTGATGAAGGTGACGGAGGGAGAGAAGGTGTCCTTCCAGCGGCGGGCAGCAGAGGATTTCATCCAGTCACGACTGTACGGACCGGGAAGCTGCAGGAGCACGAGTAAGAAGGCAGCCGTGGCCTCTCAGCGCTCAACTAAGACAAGAACAGCTGACTCTGAAATCATCTAATCTGCAGCTGTACAGAAACATTCAGCAGATTTATTTATTTTCTTTATAAATAATTTGATACTCTAAGATTTTCCCAAACCAAACCTAACAAATTATTAAAAAACTGAACACAGGCTGCTGTTCCAAATCTGAATTTGGCCTAAAATTCAAGCTTCATTTGTTAGACACTTAAGATTTAGCAGTTTTTTTTGTTGAATCTCAATATATTATTTGGCAAAATCTATGAGAATACACTTGAGGAAATGATGGCAGAAAAAAATGTATTTATGTATTTGTCAGCTGTTTTCTAAAGGTTCTAATCCGCTGTTTGTTCTTACAGCTTCTGATTTGTTTTAAAGTGTCAATTATCAGTGATTGTGTGCAAGCTACACTCTGTGACAGAAGTCTGTAAAGACCATGATCTGTCTCAATTTGAGCTTTGCTAAAGCAACATCCCGTCTCGTCTCTCTGAGGCGTCCTCTCCTCTGGATGTCCTGCTGGAGACACGGCGGGGACATTCCCAGCTGTCAGTCAGACGTTCTGCCTGAAAAATAAACTTCCTGCATTAATGTTTGATGTTTGTTTTCTTCCAGATAACGAGGTTCTCTCCCTCCAGAACAAGACGGGGAAAAACAAAAGTGCGGCCGTTAATTTTGTTAAGAAAGACTGGGGTACGTTCACTAAACACGTTTCTGTTGAGTTGTAATGTTTGTCTGGCAACAAGAACAATCAGAGCTGTAAGTTTTGTAGCTAATGTGTTGAATAATGTCAAATCTTTGGTGCTTTAACCACAAATATGAGCTTAAATTATTCTTTTTTGTTTGTTTTTATTGATTGATTTTTCAGCTTCTAAGAATAAAGCCAAGGCAGAGAGGTTGAAGAAGAGGTGGATCCACAAACAGCAGATTCCTCCCTGCTGACAGGACGGAGTGAATGCGGTCCATCAGAACCTTAAACCTTAAATTAACCTCAAACCGGACCACCTGCACCCCAGCCTGTGAGCTCAGAGAGTTCTTTGTTTTTAGAACCGTGACAGCCAGCAGTCGGAGACTATGGAGACTTGACGTGAAGATCATAGCTGAACAGAGACTCAAAGTTTCCAGAACAACCCTCGAGTGAACGTGAAGTTCAAAGGTTTTGATTTCATGAATTGGATTTTTTTTTAAATCTCATGAAAACTGTCAAGTTTCAGTTTGGGGACAGAGGATCTGCTCTTTATTTGTAGAATGACTGTATTATATTTGATTTATTTCCTAATAAAACCTGCCATTAAGGCAAGCAATCCTGTAATTGTCTGTTAGCAAAATTTTAATGGACATGATTGTAATGGAAGTATTGGGTGTACATTATTCTAGATGGTCGCTGCTATGGATTGATTTATTTTATTTTTTTTATTCAATTACAAAAAAAAAGTTTTAATCAAAAAAGATTTGGGGCCGCATAGAAACAGTGAACATCTGGGCCCGAGTTCAAAACTTTGAGTTTGATGGTGAGATCTCTTATTTTGGCATGCTTTGCTTTAAAAAAACTTTTTCTGTTCAGTTTCAGTATTGCAGCTAAAATACTTAATACTACAATAATCTGATGAAGTAAACATTTTAAAATAAAATTTAACAATACTCTGGTCACATTAAAACACAAAGCGCACACACAAAGCTTTGCTTTTGATAAAAAAAAGTCTTAATACAGCCCTTATGTAATCCACTTTTTCATGACGGCATTTAAAACTAGAGTGCTAGAATGAAAAATACTGCAAGATATGAAAGTTGCTTTTACTGACAAAAAAAATACCCATGTGAATCATAGCTGCACGTTTTCAAAGAGGATATTTTCATGTTATTTTTTTTTGTAAAACATCTTTTTGTTTTGTATTCTCTTTCTTTTAAAGGAGACATATCCTGCAAAAACTATCAAACTGGAATGAACTGGTCTGGAAGCTGGAAGGGGGCGGGGTGCGAAACACCATTTGGATTTAAAGAGGCAGCCTCAAAACGAGTTGGTTTGAGACACACCTCAGAAAATTGGTGAGGGGGGGGGGGGGGGGGGGCTTGTGGCGTTACAATA
>JAUBOC010000037.1:19493360-19504568 GCA_032275365.1 Anablepsoides cearensis | reverse complement strand
GGGGGTCCCTGGAGCCCATGTCCAATAATCACTGTGTAACAGACAGGAAGTTAAAATATAAATACTTATTTTACTTTGAATGACAAAAGGTAACATAAAATATTGTCCCCATGAATAATGACAACCAGTCCAAAACAAATGTCCTCAATATCAGCAGGTGAGGATAGGTGAATTTGGCCTTGGCGGAGGTTTGCACTCTCTGAGTGCTTCTAGTTGTATATATTATACATATATACAAGCATATTGTTAATTTGTGTCTTTATCAATATAAAAAAGTAAACTAAATGGTGCTATAGATCAATTTGGCTGTTGTTTAAATGGTTAAAAATGGCATTTTTTTTTTAAAAAAAGGACAATAACTATGGGAGCTGAGAAAGAAAAAAATATAAGAAAATTACAACAGTCCAAGAAAAGTTCATGAGAAAAGGGTAATCATTAGATTTTTTGAAAATGTGTCCAAATTTTGAGAAATGTAAGGTGAGCTGGCAGGAAAGGGTGAGGGAAAAGGAATTAAATCCCATAGAGGGGTTAGACAGGAAGGAAAAGGAGGGTTTGCTAAAAAAGTGAAGTGCCAGCAAGATGAAAGGCAGAAAAAGAGAAAAAAGAACAGACAATGGAAAAAGAAGAATAAAGCCAGAAAGGTTTGGCATAAACCAAAAACACCGGTTAGGGGAAAAAAGGGATGGATATAGAAAAAAGTAGAGGTGGAGGGGAATGAGTTGGTGGGTGGGGAGATGGGGGTCTTCATCTGCTTTCTGGGGAAGGCAGTTGTGAGTAATTGATTCCTGATGTGAACCTGAGCATGCTTCTCCAAATAAAAGAGCTTTCTGTCAGCTGTAATGGCTTTTCCATGCTGAACCACTCTTGCGGGGGGGGCTACGTTAGCATCCTAGCATAACCCCGGATCTGATTTCAATTGGAACACAAATACAAATGCACCAACTGTAATGATAGGATCAAAATCTTTAGCCATAAACGCTTTTGAAAGAAAGTTGCTTTAACATCATTTGGTCTAGCTGAACCTAGATAAGAGCCCAAGCATCAGGCTGTAGATTTCTAACTGTGTGACAACAAACAACACACTTTGAATGACTTCTAAGAATGTCATTATGCTGATAATGTCTGAAGTAGTGTTCAAGAATTTCTAAAACAAAATGGTTCTGTTTGACTCTGTTTAAATGACGTTTTGTAGCTCAAATGATTAAGTGGACACCCAAGCAGACAGGATGCATCTCTTCATCTCAGGCAAAAAAAAAAAAAAAAAAAAAAAAAACAATAAAAAAAAGCTGTTGTTAGTTAATGGGAATTAGCTGTATCATTCATCTTTATAGAGAAACAACAGAAAGACATAAATTCTAACATCTAAAAGAAAAAAAAACTATTTGCTTAAATTACTTTAGAGGATGAAGGAAAAAAGACAGAATTTATCGATATTGGAAATTATCTAAAGCACACACACTCACACACACACATCTTCTCCGTTCAGTGTACTGACAGACAGTTTAAGCCACTACAAACACCAGACCTCACTGACTCGATGACAAACAGCTGTCATATGACAGGCTTGTGTTTGTGTGCATGTGTGTCGGTGTAATGTGTGTGCATTTAAATATGCTTACTCGCTTGACGGACTCTTGCTGCTTAAGAGCGACTGGTGGATGCTTGTTTACTTGTGTGATTGTGTATTTGTGCGTCGATGGGTCATTTGTTTGAACGGAAAACAGTTGGGGGGGGGGGAATAAGAACGGATTACCTGATCAAGCTGTTTTTTTTTCTTGTAATAAAGAAGTTAATATGTCTGACACTGAAATTATTATTATTATTATTTTACAATGACAACTTATAGTAAAATTACTATATTATCTCTGAAATAGTTGTCACAGTACACCACACATCCCAGCCTAAGAGAACAGATCACATGTCTGGCTAATCTGTCATTACCGTTTAATAGATGCTTCTTTCTCTGACAATAATAGTGATGAGAGAGAATGATCAGCCATCTGGGACATGTGCAAATACTGCTGCTGTCATCCTACATATTGAAAACAAAAGGAAAATACAAAGCAATGACTACTTGTTCAGATTAGTGAGCCTGGGTATAAGAAACTGTAAAAAAAACAAAAAAAATTAAATGCATTTTTTTTTTCTTTTTTATGTTTTATGTTGAAGTGATTGAAGGGTAAAGGACTCCACCCACAGTAAAAACACACTGTCAACAGCTGTAAATTATTTAGCTTGTTGCTTAGTACCAAAACAGTGAAGAACAATGAAGGACTCCAAAACGCGTGTTGCACAATAAAGCTGCCGTTGAAGTCGAGCATGAGGTCATAAACCACATTAGAAAAGATGATGACATTGGCGGTGTGATCCTCTGAACGTGTTGCTGACTGCTTTTCATTTCTAAACTCATTGTTTAATTAGTAACAATCAACCTAATCAACGCAGTTTTGCACTAATTTTACAGAAAATAATTTTAAAAATGTGATGTCATTCACCCTTTTGCCTCTGGGTTATTTTTGTTACCCCACCCTCCCCTACTTCCTCCATTTCACTCGACCTAAACACTTTGCTCCTTTTTCAGTCTGACCCCCACCACTGAAACTTAACTCTGCGCTGAACCCCCTGTGTCTCTGTCACTTTTCTCCTGTTGCCTCTAAACCTTATGGCTCTCTTTTCTGTCCCTTTGAGTTCTCTCAGTCTGACTCCACCTCAGAGTCAACTTGATACGGTTTCCTACCCGCTTTTAAACAGAAGATTCACAACTTTTTGTTTTGGGAACTACTTGGAGTTGACCTTTATCTTAAATACACAAATACAAAATGTCAAGGCTCTCTTATCTGCGGAGCTAAATGTCACATCTAGAGGAGCCTGATTTTGTGTCTTTTAAAGGTGAAACTGCAACACTCAAAGCTTTCAGGCCTTTCAGGGGTACTGGTTCTGTGAAGGCATGTAGATTCAGTTTAACACAGAATTGTTCTTAGGTTAGTTTAATGTCTGACAAGAAACAAGGGAGATGCTATAAAACTACCTTCATAGTCTTTGGCTTGAGTTTACTAGTTGATTTTGGAAACCCTTCAATAAATAGTTTGCTTTTCCACAGCCTGTAAAAGCAGTGGGTTTGTCTCGGGTACCCTTGGCATGTTAAACCCATGTAGAAGCTCAGAGTCTGAGAAGACTGTCTAGTCCTCCACAGACCATGAGGTTCATCATATTTTCCTCTTTGTTTGATGCTTTAACGTCACCATTTGACTTCAATAAACGCGATTGCAAATCGGAGTGAATGGCATTTGTGGCGCTCATGTTTTATTAATGTGTTACAAAACGAAGCCGTGTTAAATGACGCTGCTCATAAAAGTTGCAAAATATGTTTCAGACTCAAGTGCTTTTAGCTTTATATTAAAATAAATATGCTAAAATGGTAATTAATACTAGGTTAGCCCCACATTATGGGGGGGTAATATAATTTCTGACAATCTATGTTAAAATTACAGTTTGCCTCTCAATCCCAATGAAAGAGCACAGTTGTGTGTAACTTGTAGGAAGTTAACCTCTTTTTAAAAAAAAAATTATATGCTGAAATGTAATTGAGCGTATCTCAGCATTTACAAACTCTACTTAAATAATCTTGGTATCAAAATAAAGTTAACACTTGGCAGCTTTAATTGGAAGTGTAAGTATTAAAACAGCTGCTGTGGTTTTAGAGATATTAAGGATGGAACATTTTTTTTTTTTTTTTTACAATTTATTCCTTCCCGTCTGAATAATTATTTTCATTAAACAGTATATAACCTACTTAAAACCATTATGAATCAGGCTAAAATCTTTGGAAAATATACATCTACTTGTGGACATTACCTGTGCAAAGATTCATGCTGCTAAAATTAACTGGAGCAATGTTACAGAGGTTTTAGAAAGAAATAATTTTGAGTTTTGTCATTCTGCACAGAACGGACCATTTAGATACCATTAATAAATGTTAAGATTTTAATTGCAAAAGTTATTTTTTTTTCTTACCTGACTAAAACGACTTGTTTTTCCACCATATATATTTTATAAAATGAGAAATTAGATTTGACTTCAGTTGGACCACTTTCCATGAGCTTTTAGCCAAGATTCTTAACTTTCTATTGATACCAAACATGTCAAGGTTCAACTTACAGATCTTAAGTTAACAGAGGTTAAAAGATGTAGAAAACAGGAAATGCTGTCATGGGGCTCAAGATTAAAGTTGACCACTGCTCATGTCTCCAATGTTGCCACAGCGAACATATTTCTTTACTAGCCTGATATAAGACAACAAATTGACGTAAAACCTCCCTCTAATCTGTGAACAAAGAAGACACTCTCACTGGAGCTGACTTTTCAATGCCTTGATCCGCTTGATCATTCAACTGTAGTCCCATCTAATCTAACTCTGACTGGTTTCAAAAGATTCCGTTATCTCTGGAAATTTTGCAGCTCTCTAACAAATGTCTGGAGACGCTGGCCTCATATCTGCAGTTTATCTGCCCTGCTCAAGATCCAAAGGCTGGCTGGAGCTAGAAACCCTTATAAATAATTTATGAGCTTTAACATTTTTTTTTACACGTTCCACCAGAACTCATTTGCCAAAGCCAGGTCAACATGTATGTATACATTAGACACAACATTAAACAGTTCTGTTTTATCTGACCACGGGGCTAGAGGTGATTTTATGTTCCCCCCACGCATTTCTTAAAGAACTCATCCAGAATTGAAGGATTCTAATTTCACCTTGTTCCAGTGATTTGCAATAACAATGTGTCTGAAACATGCAGTGGCCTGTTCCCTTGCATTCCTACAATTAAGTTGGTTTGTTTACCACCAACACCTCAGTAAGCGCTACCAGATGGCGGACAAGCTTGTGGGCGTGGCAGTAACCCACATAGTTAGTGCTACAGTGTGTACTTCTTTTTTTGTTTTTTAATTGACATTTTTTTTATTTTTCCCCCATTGAATAAGTCTAACGATAGAATAATGCATGAATACTACAATTATTGATCCATCCTGTGCAAAATCAAAAGGTGTTTTCATGGCTCAGCCCAACACAAACCAAGACCCAATCAGGCTGTGTGGCAACCTTTGGGTCAACTCTATAAATCCACTTTATTTTACTGAACAGCAGCTCAGCATGTTTTAGTCATGATGTGGAAAATGCAACTGAGCATCATTTGTTTTGTAAAATGTTTGATTATTATATAACTTTTAACTCGTGGCTTTATTTTAAGTGCATTTCTTTTAAACATGTTTTAACGCAAATATTAACAGTTTCACACTAACCCTCATATGCCTACACAACAGTCGTCCTTTATCTTCTTTTCACCAAAAATTAACTCATCATTTTTTTTGCTTAAATAAATATACAACTAAATAAAAAAATCATATTAAAATAGAAACAGTGTGACCATGTTCTATAAACAGCATACAACCAAAGCAAGGGTCTCCCTGCTGCACTTTAAGCCCGAGTCTTCCCCTGAGCAGTAGGTGGGCTTCTTCTGTGGCCAACAAGTAGATGTTTGCTTTCCATTGTGGGACACCATAGTTTAATTTTGGTCTGTTAGACTTGTGTGAAATAGAGGACCCTCTGTAAGAACACGAGTATAAATGCAGCATAGTGGTTATGCGAGCGTTTTGACAAATCAGTCAAAGCAAACAGATTTCCCCCTCATCACTGGCTTCCTCTCATTCCTCTCTCAACCACGGCTGCATCTCAGTACACTTTAACACATAACATAACATTAAATTATATTTAGCTTTTTTAAACGGAATGAAAAGTAATTGAATTTGTCATTTTTATCAATAAAATCATGCTGTTTTCTTCTCTCCTGAGGACGGACTACAAAAAAATGTTTACATTGAGCTGTTCAAAATCCATATGCCAAGTTATTTCTGTCTATGTAAAAATCTATAATGGTGATTTGAATGAGCAAACCACAGCAAGCATTAGTACTTCCTGTGCAGCCTGGGTCGATTCCAGGAAGGATGTCATGTCTCTGCTGAAATAACCATGTAGGTCAGTGATGAGCAACTGGTGGCTGGCAGACCGTATGTGGGCCACAGGTGACTTCTGTCCCAATAAGGCCAATTTAACAGTGATGTAAAAATAGATAAAATAGCACAATTACCAATTAAACTTTTGCAATTTAAGTTATTTTAAGATTTAGTTTCGGTTTTGGCCATCCTCACTCTGCCACATAAATATTGAATTTGTCATAACCTTTCCACAGAATCCTGCTTCAAAAGAGCTGAACTATCCCTTTAATGACATGAGAAGAAAACGTTATATTGCTCCATGTAAGCTGCCTTTGATGCTCCATTTTATGCCAAAGCAGACTTTTTGGTTTAACACAAACACCTCACTAAGTGGTCACAGATGGTGCAACGTTCTGCACACATCTCTGTCCCTAACACTGTCTGAGAAAATCACAGGAGAAGCTTCTTCTTCATTGCTTGAAAAGACAGGAGAACAAGTTTTTTCCCCTTAAATATTATGAGAAAGGTTAATTGGTCCTATTTAAATCCCTGAATGCCAGTCTAACAGCTTTTCTGCCTTTTTTTCCACTCCACCCCTCATTCCATTACCGTTCTCTCTCCCTCTTAAGTTGCTGAAAAAAAAACGTGTTTCCAATTAGTCGCTGAGGGAAAAAAGAACAACTCTCAGAAATGTCTTTGGTAGTCGGACATTTACGTCTTCCACAAGATAAGTTAGAAAACGCCATGTGTGGGGGGCTTATATGCACTTGTTGCTTATTAAGTTTCACCTGTCTTCACTTATGGACGGATTTTATTCACAAAGTTCTGTTTTGTCGTCTTGAAATGTCCCATTAACTTCAGTCTTTTTTTTTTTTTTTTTCATTTAAAAAGCCGTTTTGTTTTTACTCCTAAATTGTGGCATATGTGCGCGACTGCGTGACGTCACATGCAGACAGAGGTCCTCTCCTGTGTGTTGCCTCTGTGTTTGTGTGTGCGTGCGTGTGCGTGAGTGAGTGGTGAGGGAAGGGGAGAGACGCGCCAGCGCAGAGAGGCACGGAGACGGAGCGGGAAGCATCATAACGCTTCATTTGAGAGGGCGAGAGAGAGAGAGAGAGAGAGAGAGAGAGAGAGAGAGAGAGAAAAGAAGAAGACGCTTAAAACAACTTGAAGATAAAGTAAGAAACGCGAAAGAAAACTTGAAGGACAAATAAATGTGGGTTTAACTTCTCAGCTTGGACATAAGATGAAACGGTTACCTGGCACTCGTATGTTGGATTCGTTGCGCACGCATGATCTGTCTGCTGGAGGAATTTAAGACACCCCGAATAATCTCGCCTTGGACGTCCAGGGACCATTCAGGGAGCAAAACCACCTACCCGCTCTTTTCACTGGAACTCAAAAGCACTGTGAGTATTCTTGCTATAGCCTCTTCACTTCTCTGCGTTTGACTTTGCGCATGCCTGCCTGCACAATGTGGGCATCTGTATATGATCAAAGTATACCTGCCACGTAGACGCACTGGGGCAGCGTCCAGATAAATGCTCTGATGGTACAAACAGATGCCTGGAGCCCCCCAGGGCGCACCGTTATTCCTGCTGGATACGCGCGCTTTACTGTGCGCCTGTGGACGGAGACGCGGCTGGAATGAGAGACTTGTTGCGCCAGAGCTCGTCTCTTTCTCAAACCAAAGGGAGTGAAACAACACTTGTGTGAGGGAGTAAGTGAGGAGAAGTGGAGTGGGGGAAAGCAAGCGAGCAGGATGTCTGGGAATAAAAAAAAAAAGCAGCAATCTATCTGAATTTTCTGCAGTTCAAGTCTATTCTAAATGAAATCTCTCCAACATGAAACAAGCTGTCCAACTCTCAGCATCAGTTGTTCAAAAAGAAACACTTTCTGACAGGCTAAACATTACTAAAACCCCCCAAACAGACCAGCGACGTGTTGAAAGCCCTGAAACGTTTCTTGTGGCGTTAGGACCCTTTTTGATGCTGTCAGCTGCAAGAAGGAGTTTAATTACATCCTACCGAGTCCTGACATTCAGCAATTTTCTGAACTAGTTACTTATTGAAGTCTGCCGTAATACACACATGAAACACACACACATAACCACGCAAATAAAATAAAAATTAACAAGCAGTGCCTTAATCTCAAGTTAAAATCAAGATACACAAGTCGAGGGGAACAGTTAGATCTAGACAGCAGAGTCAGACCTATTTTCTCCAAAATTTGTGGTTATCATCAGAAAGCAAGAAAAGAAGCATTGCATGTAATAATCTCATCTCCACAATAGGAGGAAAAAACAAGGACTGAATATGTGGGTTATTTTTATGTACTGTATGGTATTGTTTTGTCACAGGAGCAATTCTCTCTGTTTTGTTTCCTAATAAGCATGCATGGAATGCACACTTGTTTACAGACCAACTCCTAGCTAATTTGCAGCATGAATAGAGCTGTGTGAGCATCTCTAAAGCTCCAGAGATCCACACAGATGTATGCAGAATCCATGGCATGCCCTCCAGGCTGAAAGGTATGTCCATTATCATAACTCTGAAGTCCTGATTTAAACCTAAATCATCTAGTTTTTTTCAACCTATTTTAGATCTTCCTAAGGAATCTATTCAGAGGTTGCAAAGGTAAAGTTTGGACTTCCATCCATCCGTGCAGAAACCCAAAAGTTGGATTTGTCAGCAATGCAAAAGCTTTGTCATGCATTCCAACAAATACCACAGATCGTATGTTTTGGATTTGGAAAGTCAAAAAGTTTTTTTTTTTTTTTTTTGCTGCTGTAGGACTGTTTTTTTCTAGGTAATGTTAAAAAAAGTCTGCTTGTGTAAATGTGTCACAAAAGGCCCGTTTCTATCTTATTTTGTGAACTTCAGAATGATTTGGTCCAGCAAATAAATAGACAGACAACCAATGGTGGAACAATCTGTTTCACTGATGTATGAAATGGCACCAAAGCTACACTTCCTATTTCGTCACAACTGAATTTATTAATAATGAAAAAAAAAAAATAATCTTTTGAACTCAGTTAAAAAGGTCTTTGTTCTTTTGATGCGACCTAATGAATCTTGTTTAGGACCTCAAATATTGTTTGCGTGTGTATTTCTGCGTATGTTTATTTGGGTATTCACTAGATAGAGAGAGAACGAGAAAACACTGTTTTCGGCCACCCACTGTCAAATCACCAGGGGGTCTTTGATGCTGGTTGAGGACCATTTGCGCTCCTGCCGATAGATAGATTAGGCCAGGCAGGTTTCATTTTTGTGATTTATTTTCCAAATTATTTCCATTTATTTACAATATTCCTTATTTTCAAGCTGAAGTGTGTGAACTATCAAGCATCTACCAGTTTGTGAGCTGTCTTAAATAGCATTTACTTAGAATTCACTAAAAGAAAATCTACAACTCAAAATGTTACACCTTTTCCTACAAACACATCGACTAGAAAATCACAAAATGAAGACATGTAAGTGAAAGGTAGAGGAGATAAGAAGACAAGAACTGACTGAGGCTAAGAAACTGAAGACAAGCCAAAACGATAGCAGGCGCAGTCCTAATGACATATTTTACTCACAACTCGGGAGGTAGTGACGTGACAACAATTACAGTTTGGTCTTGAACTACTTTGACTCCAACTTTCCCATATTTTTAAATCAAATCTTTTTTTATAGAACATTTCGGAGGAAAAAAATATCCGAGTTGTTTTGCACCAGTGGGGTCAGATAGTTCTCAGGAGCTTGGCGGTTTCCTCAGTTACCACAAAGCAACACAGACTCGCAGCTGTTAAAGTTCTAAATGATGGGATTGGAAGGATGACAAATAATCATCCGAGAGTCCCACGACTCCTGATGTGCCTAAAAAGTAAAACCAAATTTGAGGGGTGAAGTCAATGCTTTTGACTTTTGACCTTCTTCTGGTCAAGCTAAACAAAAACTCCTGTCGCAAAGACGTAGTATCTCCCCCAGCAAACAACTGTTTTATGTTTCCCTGCATGAGCTCTGACATCCGTCAAGCCAAAGGGTCCTTGAAACATCTGTGTTGTGATTGCCCAAAGCTTGATCTCTCCTCCCCCTTGTCTGAGGACCTGCATTCCACCCATTCTTACACCAAAGATCCAGATTACTTCAACATAATATGCACATATGCAGGTAGAGGAGTGGAACTTTTGGAGTGAGTGGTGCAGTAAAGTGATTTCTCTCAGGAGCTTCTGAACAGGAACCCTTCCTGTTTTTGTAAATTTAAAACTCCTTACGAGATACTGCAAATCAAATAGTTGCACTTTCCTGGACATGTGCTTGTTTGTGGGACCTTTGGCATAACCACTGATATTTTGAGTACATGAAATGCTAAAGGCAGTTAGCAAAAAGTCATGCCACTCTATGCCTTCACGACTGTTCCACAGCTGGTAAAATTGAGTTCACAGAGGGATAAAAACCCAAACTGACATCGACTTTGAAAAAATGGAGAATGTGTTTCAAAACTCCCCAAAATCACAATACCACATTGATCTTTTTCTACAGACAGGAAATTAATATCCCATACATTCTTCTACCTTCTAGTTAAACAGTCCTCTTGGCAATGAGACAATGAAGTCAGTATTTGAGGAGGTGACAACAGAATGTCAAAATGTTCAAAGGACGTTGGACACAGAAGCCAAATGTTCTTGATGCAATGCAGGGTCCAGTGTTAATGACCACTAGGTTGTGTCAGCTAGGATGTTTAACAATGTATTAGTTACAGAGACATGAGAAAAAAGTAATTTATTCTGCGTTTACTTGTTGTTTCACTGACGTTAATCCAATTACTTCTCTAATCTGTCTTATCATGTTAGATATAGGGAAACAGAAAGAGGAACTAAAATTTGCAACTTAGAGGAAACTGTCCTTTAAAGCAAGAAAATTCATAAATGCACATTTGATTACTGCACTAATTTTAGCACTTGATTACTGCAGTGAAATTAATTGATTTTATACTTCAGCACTTTTGAATGAAAGGGAAACAATGACAGTGCACTCACACAGCCCACTTTAGTCAGACAGGGTTTGATTAGATTCTGTTCAACAAGTCTTTATATACTATGACTCTAATATGTTGTGCAGAATATTTGGTTTGGTTCAATACTAGTCTCACAGTTCAATATTTATTTATCATCTTTATTCATTTCATTACATTAAAAAACAAATTCAATATAATTAAAATACAAAACATAAATAA
>JAUBOC010000037.1:19453726-19464299 GCA_032275365.1 Anablepsoides cearensis | reverse complement strand
AAATTTTTTCCTGTCCGCCCCCCCCCCCCCCCCCCCTTTTTTTTTCTCTCCTGCACACATAAACCCCGGGCTCTAACACACTCCATCACTCTTTCCCCACTGGGATAATTATTTTTTAGGTTATTTAAGCTACCTTTGTGTCATATATCTTATATGTCTAAAGTGTTTTTGTTCTTTCTCAACAGATTTTATGCAATTTCAATTCTCTGCATGTCTTGTAAAAAAGGAAAATAAACATTAAAATTGACATGACTCTGCAGTGTTTAGGGAATAAATGTAATATAAAAAGAAGAATTCTGTATCATTATTCTGAAGCCAGTATCATTGGGAACAGAGTCATTCTGGTGACATTCCAAATAACAAGCAAAGAAACAAATGTCAATTTTATGAGTGGCTGTGTTTTATTCCTGATAAAAGTGTTGAATGGTGTTCCTGGAATGGTTAACATGATAACTCTGTGTTTAGTCTTGTCCTGGTGGTTCCTCCCTGTTATCCACTTGTGTTGCTGTTTCCATGACATCCAGAAAGTCAGGATACAGGGTCATAGATAAACAAACCCAATAATATATATATATATATATATAGACCTTGAGACTGCACATTTTTGACAGCCTTGACATTTAGCATGTTTTTCTTTCTTTCTTTTTATATGTGACAGCTCCATTAATTTGGCAGAGAAGCATCATTAAAGCATCAGGGGTTGTCCTCAGTAAACTGACTGTGTGTGGGTAAATTACTGAGAAGATATCTAAAAAAAAAACGTGAATATTGTTTATTTTTTGCAGCTCTCAAAACTTTTATGCTGGAGGCAACCGTTAGCTCAAACTCTTTAAAGTGTTAAATGCTACAACTTATCAGGGTTAGTTTGTGGCATATTCAGAATGAATGAAATGAACATTTGTAGCAACATTTTTTTTTCTTTTTGAAAGAATGTTTGTGTGTGTGTGCACTTTCTGCTGTTCAGTGTGTTCCACAGTGTTGGAGCATTTGCCTCCAGCTGACTGATATACGTCTCCTCACTTCCTGTTGTTCCTGAATGGACCAATGACAGTCTGTGTGGCCGAACAGGAAAATCCCCTGGTTGTTGAGTGAAGGGGATGTCACATTTTTGTCCTGTCAATGGACACTTTCCATGGTTACCATCATGGAAACAAAAAGACTCCCCACAGTCAAAAGCTAATTATTTGAACTAATAAAATTAAACCTTGTTTTTTTTCACCCTCTGCATTATGAAAGTGTAAAAAAAACACTAAACATTAAACTGCAACAATGCGCTCACCCGAAGGAGAATATTGTGACAAGCAGGAAGTGATTTTTTAAAAAATAATAATGTGACCAAAAGGAAGTGATTATTAACACTGATAATGTGCAACTGCCAAAATGTTAAGAGTTGCTGGAGTAAAAGGCCATAAAGGTTAGAGTTCATTAAAATGAAAAGGAAAGGAAAGGAAAGGAAAGGAAAGGAAAGGAAAGGAAAGGAAAGGAAAGGAAAGGAAAGGAAAGGAAAGGAAAGAGCAGTCAAAAATGGGGTCCAGATGTTGACTTGAAAGGAGGTGAAAAGCAAGGCAGCAGCAGGAGGAAGTGACTGAGGGGGAGTCTGAGCCACAGTTTATATCAAAAAGAAGAGAGATGACCATCCCAAGGCCAAACTCCACGTTGCCTTGTCTAAACAGTTTACACTGTGCATCCCCAAAACACACACACGCAAGTCCATGCTGTCCATAAAACGTGCACGCACTCACAGACAACCCAACTCAGACATGTTAACAGCTTCACTAAATGGGACATCTTACATAATGGTCTCAGATATGGACACAAAAACTTACCCCACAAAGAGCTGCATAGCACCAACTTTTTTTTCTTTTTTCTTTATGACTGGGACAGACCATCACTCCGATCCCTCTTGTGGAGGGTGAAAATCATTGCATTGTTCACATGCTAAAATGTTTAATGGAAGTTTAATGTGTTTATGTACGGTGCAAGAGGGGATGTATGGATAAATAAACAAAAGAGGCATTAAAAAAGGAAACAAAGGTCAGATAAAGGTGAAATGAGTGCTAAAGTCCATCCAGGCACATCCAGGCAAAAAATATTTCTCTTGTGCATTCCATGAGACTTTGGGTAGCTTCAGAAAAAAAAAACAACAATAAAATAAATGTCAGTATACCTCCTTGAGACAACCAAATGCTGCTTTGAACTGTTTTTGTGAACAACATCAGCTAATACTGAAACGGGGATGGCTGCAGCTGTTGGTTCTCACAGGTTTTATAGACCAGTTGGGCTGATCCAGCTCTCATTTAAAGGTCTGACTCATCGATCAGTGGGTCACGTCCTCCACACCTTTGCTTCAGACTCAACTGTCTCCACATGCTGTATATCAAATAGCTTGTTAAACATGTCTGTAATAAAAAACATGGTTTCCAGAGGCTGATGCTTAAATAATTCTGTGATTCAGTGATTTTAATCTGGTGTCATTACGAGGTGTGATTTTAGCGGCCCAGGTCACCAAATGGCCATTCGTGGTCCAGATTTGGGAAATCTGATCTGGACTCTAAATGATCTAAGGCTCTACTTTGATGGATCAGGACTCAGTTTCTGATTGCCAGGCAACGTCTTGAAGTTAGGGTCAAAATAAATTTCATGACCAGCCCAGGAATGCATGGCTGCAAATATGTGTTTTGATTGTTCACATGGAACTGGAGATCAGAAAACAAAATAAAAATATTGTTTCACTAAAAGACCCCATTTGAGGAGATTATTATTATAAGAAATTTCCGTTTTTGGATCATTTTTAAAATTGGACATAATAGACGAGCTGTACAGTATATTGACAACATATTATATGAAACAGTGTTTTTTCCTGCTCAATAATTGTAGGCCATCTGAAAGTCAAATATGTCCAAAGTCTTTATTTATGAGCAGTACAAAGAAGAACATTTGGTGTAAATCAGGTGTAGCAAAAAATAAAGAAAATGACTCAGTATTCATGTAATGTAACAGAATATTTGATGAAAATCACTCCAAAATGCAAACAAAAGTGATATTATTTGCATACAGAAACTCTGTTCATTTTTACATAATTACTATTGTTAAGTTGAGCCTGTGGGAATTATTTACTTGTTCAATATCAATTTAATTTAACATAAAGGGTGATTTTTTTGTTGTTAAAATTTTCCTCTCATAAGAGACAACACATTTGCATTATTTAAACACTGTGGCTTTTTCTCAACTAAATATGCATTTGTTTGGACACACAATAAGTTTCTGCTCGAACTGTGTTTTTGGAATTCATCCACTTTTCATCAACTACGAAATACATTATAAATCAAAAGCCATTAAAAAAACTAACAGAGAGTATATAAAAGAGGGAAAGCAAGAGAATGCCTTAATATGGAATAAAGACATGGCTATCAAAATCGTAAACAATCATACACCAAGTGATTGTGTGCCACTGTGGAATTAGTTAGTTCTACAATTGTAAGGATTTCAAAAATGACTTTAATCAAATTATTAGTCATTTACTTTGATGCCTCAAAGAATCACTCAATCTGAATGTCACTTCTGTTGCAAAGTTCAAGACCCAAAACAATATTCTGTTTTTACTTGAGAGAAGGCTGCAGGAAATGAAATGGTGATCAATGATTTCAACCATCTTAGCTGCTGCTAGTTTTACTGACAAAGTCTATTGCTTTTGTTTTTTATCTTGTTTGAAAGATTTATATTTGAGAAATTTTGTTGTTAATAATGTAGTAAGTTGTCAGGTTGGCCCTAGATTTACTTTAACTGTCCTGAAAACATACTGTTGACACAATTCGAACATATATACTGTTTATATTTAATATTTAGTTACGGAGATCTCAAAATAAAAAAAAATAAAAAGTTATACACAACACAAAATAATATCAGATATATAAAAAAATGAAAGAGTACTGCTGTGTGCTTTGACATAAACAAAAGCAAGACCAACTTGATTATTACAATATGATTACTGTGGATCACATGTGTCAAACTCAAGGTCACATGTGGCCCGCAGGTTACTCCCGTCTGGTGGGCACCCCCCAAAAAAATTTTTTTTTACTTAATATGAAAATTGTTTCTTATATCAATGGTAAACTTTAAATTTATGATTATATGCAACAGAATAAATTTAAAAGGTGATAGCTAATAATACTTATCCTGCCCCAAAGCTGTTGGCTTTAAGTAACTGAGAAATTAGGTAGATAGTACAGTAATAATGTCTCACAAGAAGCAGCTTTAAAGCCAGCATCAACCATCTCCCATAATGCATGTTTATCATCCAAAGTGGGAGAGTTCATCAGTGAGTAAAACTCTCTTAGTTTTACTTTTAATATTATTTCTGTATCATTTATTTAAAATTTAGTCAGGCGTACACTTAGTACTTTTCAATGTTTATGAGAGGACATGTTAAAACACGGTTTAGTCAAAGTTAAACATGAAACATTAAAGTTAATTACAACTGGCCTTTCAAGGGCCGCCATAACGCTCATGAGGCCCTCGATGAAAACGAGTTTGACACCCCCGCTGTAGATAAAAAAAAAAAGATTCTACTTAAAATGTGCTTTTGTGCAGACATTCATTTTTATCTACTATTTTTCTGCAAAACGAACAAACATTAGAGTGAAAGTCTGTTTGTGTTCAGGCTGTTCTGATGCATCCGCTCCAATATTCGATGTATACTACTGAAGCTTGGCCTATCTGATGGGAGTGTGCTCCAGCAAAGCCTCATCATGTTGTACAGCTCCAGAGGACAGTTCTCAGGACAGGAAAGAATTTGTCCACTCCTCACATAGTAAATAACCTCCTCGTGACCCATTCCGTAATATGGCTGCATACCGTGGGAGAAAATCTCCCATAACACCACACCGTAAGCCCACACATCCGATTCTGTGGTGTAGCGATTGTAGAAGATGGACTCTGGAGGCATCCAGCGAATGGGGATGGCATCGTTCTCATTGGCTTTGTAGTAATCAGCTGAGTAGATATTTCTAGAGAGGCCAAAGTCTGCGATCTTCACAACCATTTCCTCTCCAACCAGGCAGTTCCGGGTTGCCAGGTCGCGATGAACAAACTTGCGCTCCGAAAGGTAGGCCATCCCTGCAGCGATCTGCTTGGAAATGGAAAGCTGCTCAGCACAGGAGAGGGATCCCGTTTCCGCGTCCGAGGAGAAACTGCGAACCGAGAGGCTCACGCGGCTGAGGGGGCGCAACGACTGCGTGGGAGACTGGCGACGCAGGAACTCGTTGAGATCGCCCTGGGCCATGTACTCAAACAACAGACACATGGGCTTCCCCACAGCACACACACCTGAGGACAGCAGAGACAATGAAAAGAATTAAAACATAAAAGAACTTGGGATACATTTCTATTGAGGCCCTAGAAGGACCTTGAAAGAAGAAAAAATGAAAACAAACTTTCTCGAGCCCACCAGATACTACTTTGTGGCACAAGATAGTATCTGGTACCAGATATTTTCTCATGTACACCAGATAATTTACTGGATCTTTCAGATTATTTTGGACTAGCTGTGTTTATTGAAATGAAAATATGAGACATAATTGAGCTATATTGCTAGTTTAGGCTGACCTACAAAGACATTGCTGTGTTGCTTATGTTAAAACATATTGATATAGAGGGTCTATTTTTATAATAAATTATGCAACAATATGAAAACTCCAGCCGATATTCAATATTATTATTAGTATTATGACAGATAACCAATATTTCCCGATGTTACATAAACACACAAATTATTTATATACATGTATATACATGTATATACAATATTATTGTAAGATAACTTTAGTGTCTTTGTGAAAATATTTTCCCTTTAGCAACAAATCACCTTCAGCTTTAATAATGCTAAAAGTATTTGATTGTTTGTTTGTTTTTTGATACAAGTTTTGACTGAACTGTAAAGCACTTTGGTAAACTTTTGTTGTTTTAATGTGCTATATAAATAAACTTGACATTGACATTGACAAAAATGATGTTCAAGATATTCATTGGCTGTTTTCAACAGCATTTTGCATAAACATTTTCAGTGAAATATTACATTTACCTAAATATTTATTGGAAATAATTAAATTGAGAAATACCCACCCAATGAATGTTAGTGTTATAAAGGTATTAAATGTTGGCAAACACAAACCTCAGCAACGAAACTAAACTAACTTTTGTTTCCTTTTTGATTTTTTTGAATAATTGTTTTGTATTTTTACTTTTATAAATATAGTAACTCATAATAAACAGAAACATCCCAATCAGATAAAGGCTTGCAACATGTGATGTTTAACGAGAAGAGGAAGTGTGGAGGTCATGCTCAGTTAGTTTATGTTCTGCGGGTCACAGAGTGGTGCAACTCCCCAGAGAACAGGCTCAGAATGGCTGTCATTTTTGTTGCCTCATTGGTAGACGTTTGAATGAGAAATATCAACTTGTCTGGGACCAATACCCTTCATAAGGATAAAATCATAATTCTAATGTAGAAAAGTTTTTTGTGTTTGGTTCTGATTTTAGGTGGTCATCACAGAATTAAAAAAAACTACAGTGTTTCTAAATATATACATCAAAGGTAACCTACATACTCAACAAAGCACTAATCACACAGATATGCGGCATCTCTAAATTTGACTTGTTCATTTAAAGAAAGCATATTTTTGCATGACATATGAAGTGTATTATTAGTCTCAAGGGTAATTAGAGGTTAAGGAAATAATCTAATCAACCTTGGTTTCATGTGTACCAGACACGATACTATTTACTCTCCAGAGTCCTCATCTAAATTGAAGGTTGCCCAGATTTAAGCTGAAAAAAAAAGAGAAACAGAGACGTTCTCTGAAATGTGAGTGAGTTTAATGTTGATTTAAAAAATATTCCACAAGCTTCCTTCAGCAGGGCCAGTGACCGATGGCTCTGTTTACTCTCTGCCAGTACTAAAAAGACCATGCTGTACCTCTAAATGTCTACTGAAAGTATATTTGGATGTGAGCTGTTTGTGTTAGATAAGATAGGCTATATTAGAAGAGATAAACTTTAATGGAGGACATTTGCTTTACTCAGGCCAACAAAAGCACATTAGTTGTCAAGCTGCGTTTGTTTATTGGCAAACAATCCTATCTGGAGTGGGACTATGGTATCATAGTGAAGATCTAGGGGAAAAAAGACAATTCAAAGCACTTACTGTATGTGAGAGGAAGCTGAGTTGAACAAAAGTACTTTTGCTGATGGAGATCAGTTCAAATAAATATTGCATTTGTTACTTGAGTGACAAACTCAGTCTATGTCTCGATGCAAGCGCATCTGTCTAAATAAAGGAATACTAAGAAATATATTTATAAAAAAGACATACATGTTCTTGTCTGCCATTATTAAAAGTCCATTTCTCATACAACTTTATCCACCTTGTCTCTCTTTACACACACAAACACATTTTTACCAAGGAGTCGAACAATGTTTGGATGGTCAAATTCAGCCATGAGCGCCGCCTCTCTCTGAAAGTCACTCTGCATATCAGCCGATGCCTCCTCCTTCAGCATCTTCACGGCCACCATGGTGAAAGATTCTGTGGACAGCAGGCCCGGAGCCCTGCAAACAACATGACAAACACAGGACATCCATTCATATCCAAATGTAATTATCAGCTGTTTGGTCTGGTGGTTTTGTCAGAAAATGTTTTTGTTTTCTATTAACTGTAACTCTCATTTATTCTACTATTCTGTGACTGATATGTAGCTATGCAGATTGGAGACATTGGTTTGCAAAAAGACAGTTAAAAAAGGTTTCAAGTTTAAAATATACCTTGAAAACAGCCGACAAACAAGTTGTTGACAGATTTATGACATTTTTTTTTAAATAGAACAGTCCTATGACTCTGCAGGCTTGTTGAGTCTGATGAAAGAGATCAGTGTGAGACATTTGTGTCCTGCTGCGAAAAGGTTCACGGTGGTCTGAAAGTGGCTCCTCTCACAGCTTTTCCCTGCGACTTTGTGAATGATGCATCAGTTCTCAGAACGACCAGTGGCCTTGTTTAGTCATGATGTCCTCCAGCCTGGCCTAACTCTGCCTCTGTGCTCCTTTTAATTCCTGTCTGCCTGAGACAAATCCACAAAATCAGTTTGAGGTGGTAAAATATTGATGATGACGTAATCAAGCAACACTTTTGTTCTTTTGTTTTTGAATTCTGTTTAACTTGTTAATTTGCTTGTATTGCTTAACTGACAGTATAATTTTCACACCATTTTTTTCTCACCTGGCTTGGAAAACCCTTCCAAAAGCTCCTTCACCAATATCTCTGACGTACTGAATAGTATTCCGGGGGTACTCCAGAGCCAGTAGCTTTGAGTTCAGCAGCAGGGGAACTCTCTGGTACATGGGGTTTGGGTGGAGTCGATCCAGTAGGAGATCTGACGGAAGAGCACTCGGCGTCGGTGTCCTCATCGCTCTTCTAATGCACAGAAAATACCAGTGGTTAAAAGATGGAAAAGAAACAAAGGACATTAAAAATCGTGTTGTTTCTTTACCTTTTCCTGTTTCTCCACTGCTTCCGCCGCTTCAAGCAACAAAGAATGGAAATTGTGAGGAAGACTGCAGTTGCCATTGTGGTCAGGACAACAATGATGACGGACATTGAGTAGGCAGGTGACGACACGGTGGTTGTTGGAGGCTGACGAGGATTCGGATGTGGGACTGTCAACGCTGGTGTCAACACTATTGAAATATGTAGCAGAAAGTTTTACGTTAGTGTCAAAAATCTTTCTCTTTCTTTGCCATTTTTTAAAACTTTTTTTCAAAAGAATGGACCAACACAGAAAAACTACATCATCAGGCCAGGACTCTGCAGTTTACACTCATCTACAGGCCAGCGGTCACTCTTTCAGGGATGAAGATGTTCTCACCCTTAATGGAGAGGAATGTTGGTTTGAGTAAAGGAAGCCATTTTTGTGAAGAAAAAACGTCCATCATTAAACACGGATGGGTACTTGGGCACTAAAGGTCTATTGTTAGGCTGATGGTCTTCTTTTGCAGGTGAACAAACAGTGTTGATGGTCATCGTTGAACCTGTTTGTCCACCATGTGTTTTCAGTGCTCTGACATTAGTTGGCTGTCACACACTTAACAGAATAAGATCAAATAAAACTCATCCCTGGATAAAGGGGCCTATTAGTAAAGGGTAGAATAGTTCAAAATTATTATATGATTAGTTTTAGCAGTTAGCTCTTTGCAGATTAATTTGGAATTCTGACCAGGACTATACAATGTATTAGATTTATGTGAAAAAGAACATTAGATGACAAAAGCCAGCACCTGATGTCAAGCTTGCTTTCCCACACTGAGGCACAGCACAGTACTCCCAGCGAATGTTCTGATCTGAGGTGTAACACCATGGCTTCTCACTGATTCCTCCAGGGTTCCTGCAGTGGTTCTCTGAGTTCATCAACTCTGGAATGACGTCCACAGAGAGGCGATGCTGGTGGGGTACCTGGAAGAAAGGTTTTCATCAACCTCTTTTTTCACCTTTCACAAGGGCTTATATATATTAAAAAACTTAAATTGCATATATACAAACTCATATTTATAAATAGGGACTAAGATGACACATTTTCTGGAGCATGTGTTTCAATGTAAGAGTTCAAACAGTCATAAATTGTTCTGTTGTGTACATCAGGGAATTTCTTGACTGAGTTTGTAATTTACACTGCCAACTCAAACATTTGCTTGTGCCATAATCATCAAAAAGTGCCGGTCAGATCCAGCCTGAGAGACACGAAGATGTGAGCTGAGATGGTTGAATGCAGCTGCTGAAAGTGTGAAGCTAATTCTTCTGACTGACCTGTTGTTAACATTGTGTCTTCAAAACAAAATTATGTGGCAAAGCAGTTGTCACAAACCTCCATTAAAATAAAAAAAAAATAATGTCTCTATTTTTCCTTTGTGCATCCAACCATGCCACCCCCATTCCCCCCTTCCAGATGTTTTTGCAGGACCATAACAATGGCATAACTAACAGAGAACACATTCTAGAGTTTTCTATTCAGGACCAAGTGGATTTAGAGCTGCCTTAAATTATACAGTAAATCCTGGATTGTTTTTCTTTTCTAAACTTTTTATGTATTTTTTTTATATCCTTTGAATTCTTACAACATGATGTAGTAAGCTATTTTAAAATAATGCCAGCTGGAATTACTTCATCATAGTCATTGATGAATCATGCCTGGGATTAAGTTAAACTGCCCATCTTGAGGGAAGGAAAATGTGTAAATAAATGTGTCAGTGTCTTTGAAAAGGGATTCGGTGACCATTTGACTCATTGCATAAACTTCCTAAATGCTTCAGTTCTCTGACTAAGTCATTAACCACAACACTTGAGTGTGTTAATAAAAACAGGTAATATTTTCCACTTCTGTGCAGTAAAACAAGCTTAATTTGACTTTATGACTCAGCTCAAACTAACACTTCACACTACGTCATTTCAACTGTATACACTCTAAAAAACAGATGTTGGATTTACTTAACCATGTTATGTGACCTGGTTCCACTTAACTGAGTTGAGTAA
>JAUBOC010000037.1:19407657-19431242 GCA_032275365.1 Anablepsoides cearensis | reverse complement strand
CCAAAAGTCCTGAAGGAGCTGAACGTTTTGACTCAGTTGTTCAAATAGCACAAAAATTGCAGAATGAGAAATGTGTCAAAAATGTATGAAGAAAGAAATTATCTCAATACTGTGAAAGCTTATGAAACATTCACACTATTAAAAGTTTTCTAAGCCATATAAATGGATTGCGGCATTGCTTTAAACATTAACACGCTTCAGGAGGTGAGTGAGTTATTACATGTTAGAAAAACACTTCTAAGTAGTTAATTAACAAAAAAATTAACACATTGATTTTAAAGCATATTGCACTGCATTTCCTTTGCAATAAATTCCCCCTTATATAAGAACATTGGTATAGTACTATAACTATTGGCATTGGACATTAATTTTGCATTTGTTTATTTAACTTTCTGCACAAAGTGAAATGTCTGTCAAAAAGGGGAGTGGAGAAGCTGCAGGATGCTTGAGGTATTTCTCACCAGCAAACAGGCTGAGGCAAAGAAAGAATGAAGGAAATTGTCAACCAAATGTGCTGCTGATTTCAGAAAGCTCTCTTATTAGCAAACACAAGAACAAAAAATACAAAAGAAATGACAGAGCAAGCACAGTGCAGTTTACAGTCACAGGTTTCTGAGTCTGTGACCAAAATATAAACAAACGATTGGCTCCACACTGTCATCACTGGGTACTGGGTGGAGTACTGTTATTAAATCGCTTGGAGACAAGCAAAAAAAAAAAAAAAAAAAAGAAAGTAAAAGAGGGAAGGCAGGACTACAGCAAAGAAAAGAAAGAAAGAAGGCAGGACTATGGCAAGAAAGAGAAAGAGAGAGAGAGAGAAAGCGAAAGATAAAAATAACCCCAAAACTTCAGAGAGGCAGGCAGCACAAGATATTTAAAGCACAGAGAGAAGAAAAAGACAAAGACACTGAATCGGGGTCTTGGATTTTTCATGTGAGATAGGGTAAGACCTGTGTTTATGTGTTTATTTTTACAATAAAGTGAGTTTTCAGTGGCGTTCCTTGCTCGAGATGCACACAGTGCTGGACAAGAGTCCACATTTAGCAGCAGAATGCCCTCTCAGGCCGTTTCATGAGTTTTAATTAGCCAATCTTTTATTTCTGTGACCATACGTAGTTAAACATGTTTGTTCTTTTATCTTTTTTGTTTTCTCTGCAGCAGCTGAACAGAGATGAATGCAGCAGCTCTGCCCCTAGTAATCCAAGCAGGAAACGGAAGGCTATTAACCAGGTGATGTATTGCTTATAAAGTTACCAGTCTTACTTTTATATGGGATATCAAGTGTAAAATAAAATGTCACTCATTTTTTATTATTTAGCTCACTTATTGAGTGTTTCAAAAATCACACTAACATTTTACTGTTGTTTAGCTCACTGTTCTTACATTTAGCTATTTTTTACTAAATGTTAAATTTAAAAAAATATTTGAATATTAAATCAAAATGTTTAAATCTAAATGCAAAAGGTAAACCTTAAATGTTGGAATTTAAGTTGCTCGGACACCGGCCACAAGTTTGATGTCTTGTAGGGAAGCTTTAGCTGCATTGGAGGGCTGGTGGTTGCTATTGTCTCAGGATGATGATGTCATAACATGAGCCGAGCGCCAACAGCAAAGGCTGAGTTCTATTCCAAAATACCTCCAAAATTTTGGGCGGCTGTGGCAGAGTGGTTAGGGGAGTCGTCCTGGAACCGGAAGGACACAGATTGTAGTGTAAAGCGCTTTGAGTGCCCTGGATGGGTAGAAAGGCGCTATATAAGTACAGTCCATTTACCTAAATGTGAACTACAACATTTAACTTCAAAATATAAAGTTTTACCTTTGCATTTACATTTAAATATTTACATTTAGGATTTAATATTTAAACATATATTTTACTATTTAAATTTAACATTTAGTAAAAAATAGCTAAATGTAAGAACAGTGAGCTAAAAAACAACAAAATATTAGTGGGAAATTTTGAACCCTCAAAAAGTGAGCTAAATAACGAAAAATATGCAGAGTTTTTTTTTAACATTTTATTTTACACTTGGCTTCCCATACTTGCATGTCAAGATATTTTCTAGTGTAGTTGATTCTAAATGCTGTGTAGTAATCTAGAAGGCAGGGGTCCACAGGCTGATATTGTGATCCACAGTGAGAGCAGGGAACAGGTGACAGAGAGCCTGGAGAGGCAGATGTAACCTGGGAGGAAGAGGGACAGCTGAGGTTTAAAGGCAAATTTAAAAAGGCTGAGATGGTTTGGACATGTGCTGAGGAGGCATAGTTGATGTACTGGACAAAGAAGGTTGCATATGGAGCTGCCAGGGAGGAGGAAAATAATAAGACCACAGAGGAGGCGCAGGGATGTTGTGCAGGACAGGTCTGACAGAAGAGATGTAGGATGGTGTGAGATCGAGACAGCTGATTTGCTGACCTCTGAAGGCAGTTCTAATAAACTGAAAATGAAGACTACTAAAAAGAAGTGCACCTATATTACACTGTAATTTGTGTTTCCCATTTTCTTCTTCAACACTTTAAATGTAATTTGATATTTCAGAGCAGAGTTTCTGTCACTGGTGAACACTTACAACTGCTTCCTAAAAGAGCAGACCCAGCTCAATCTCACTTACTGTCAGGTACGAGTTCCACATTTCAACAATTATGGCTGTTGGCTCACAGCTGCATTCTCACGCCATATATCTGTCCTCATGTGCTTTTATTTTCTGTTACAGGGTGCAGATGGGAGGGTGATAGTTGAAGGTTTACTGAATATATCCTGGGGGGTGAGGAGACCAATCAGGCTGAAAATGCAAGACGACAAGCAGAATCTTCCATTTTTGCCGACGGCTACACCTGATCCCGCCAGTCCAGTCAGCCCACTTGGTAGCAAGAGGTTAGACATCAGCTTTTGTGTACTTGTATTGATTTGAAATTTGTCTCGGAGCTTGAGCTCAATACATTAACAACCTTTGCAAATGTCTACGGATAGCTGATGTCGATTTTTGTTGTGTCTGTTTCTTGCAGTAGTATGTCACGATGGGGAGAATATAATGATCTTCACCAGATCGATGAGTTGGCAGAAACAGATGCGGCGCACAAAACAGTAGTTAAAGATCCTTTACCTGGTTAGATTCAGTTTATGTCTCTTCAATTCTACACTGCCTGGCCAAAAAGTAGTCACGACTGAAAAAAAAAAAAAGTCACACACTAATATTTCATTGGACCGCCTTTAGCTTTCATTTCCTTTGGCATTGTTTGGATAAGCTTCTGCAATGTCACAAAATTTCCATCCAGTGTTGCATTACTTTTTCACCAAGATCTTGCATCTTGGAATATGGCCATGCCATCAGGGAAGAAACAATCCATTGATGGAATAACCTGGTCATTCAGTATATTCAGGTAGTCAGCTGACCTCATTCATTGAGCACAGACTGTTGCTGAACCTGGACCTGACCAACTGCAGCAGCCCCACATCACAGCACTGCCTCCACAGGCTTGCAGTAGGCACTAGGCATGATGGGTGCATCACTTCACCTGCCTCTCTTCTTACCCTGATGAGCCTGTCACTCTGGAACAGGGTAAATATAGACTCATTAGACCACATGACCTTATTTCATTGCTCCAGAGTCCAATCTTTACCCTCCCTGGCAAATTGAAGCCTTTTTTGCCGGTTAGCCACTGATTTGACCCTGACACCTTTGACTTCACCACGAGATGTGTCTTTCAACATGATTATTAAGAAATGAGAAGCAACTCGTTGCACCAGTTGGGGTTAAATAACTTGTTGCCAGCTGAAAGATAATTCCCCATAAGAGGCTTGTACTAGGAGAGCAACGATACAGAAAATTCACGGTTCGGTTCGTTTCGATACTTGACGGTTCGATATTTTTTTGATACAAAAAAGAGAAATTTCCATGCCCTTTTTAACTTGCAATTTATTGAAATTAATGATAAACATTTGTTTAACCCTTAAAAGTCCAGTTTTTAAATCAAATGTTGCTGAAACAGCACGTTCCTCAATGGATCTGCGCTCGAAAATGCAGCCTAGGTGGAGTAGTTGAACACAGATCCACTGATCCTTCAACACAGAGCATCTTAAGAAGACAAGGTGATAAAATAAATTTAAAACATCTGTATTGTTTGATACAAGTGTCCGTACGGTTCGGTATGGTTCGATACGATACGGGTACATGTATTGTTGCACCCCTAGCTTGTACCGGTTTGCTTAGTTCCATCCAGATGGCGACTTTTGTTATTGGCCAGGCAGTGTATATTCATAACTGTTCTGTTGGGTAAAGATCAACAATTAAGCCATACAAAATTACTGACAATTTTGAGAACAGCAAGAACATTTTTTAAAATGTAGCTAAATATATTATGTTTTAACAAAAAGGTACCAGCGTAAAAGAACAGCCTACTGGCAACAAACGTGTTTAGGGATATTTGCCTTTTTAAGTAAGGTTTTCTATCTGCATGTTTTCATGTATCCGAAGGCCCTCCGGTTTATGAGTCTGCCACGCTGCGTCCCACGAGGCACAAGAATCCTGAGCTGGAGGTTGAGTCCAACCTGTTCCGCTGTATGAGTGACGCCTCGTTGGTTAAGAGGAGGAGAAGAAGGGAAAAGTCGGCAGCACAACGAGAGCAGGAAAGACAACATCGCTTTTCCATCAACGGCCACTTCTATAACTACAAAGTATGTTTATGATCAACGGAGCTCAATTCCTTCAGTTCATTAGCTCATTGATGCCCTACTGTATCCTGCAGACCTCTATATTCACCCCAACATTTGGTACTTCAACTAAAGTTCACACGTCTAGCAAGATGACAACAGACCAAGTCATAGAACAGCTACTGAACAAGTTCAAGGTGACTTTGGTTTTTATTCTGGAACAATGAGAAAACGTGGCATGCTGTTGTTACATTTCACATCCATCACTTTAAAACTGGCTGTTACTCCTGCAGATAGAAAATGACCCCCAGGAGTTTGCTTTGTACTCTATTCACCGGAGTGGAGGTGAGGTCAATGTGTTTTTTTTTTTTTTAAATAAGTAATCAAAAAACAGGAAAACAGTACATGTTATGTGATGGTGCTAACGCGTGGGTGTTTTGTCCAGAAAAGAAAAAGCTGTGTAACAGAGATTACCCGCTGTGGGAGCGCATCTTGCAGGGGCCCTCTGATGACATCATGAAGATCTTTCTGATGGACATGCATGAAGAGGAAGTCAGCAATGATGTGAGTGTGGAATGTCCTCTTAATTTTTCTTCTTGCACATTTAAAGGATCGTTTCAGTGGGAATGCATTCGTTGACATCATTTTCGAACAGATGCTTGCAAGGCATTGATGACAGATTGACTAGGACAATATCTGAGCATGTTTTTTGTTGACTAATGTCCTGCAAATGTCATACATATAAAAATTCACATGAGTCATAGAAACTCATATTAAAATGCATCCTGACACTTGCATTTTTTAACAGAAGATCAAAGTGATTCTAAATGATTTTTGTTTTTTCTAATTTTTTTTTTTAGGTTGCTCAGTATCTGAACTTGGAGCTACCAATCTTGGAACAGGTTCTATTCAAACTCAGAGAGGAGGAAAACAGGGAGATTCAAAGGGTCATCAACAAGTATGTGTATGACTTTTTCTTTTTCTTTTTTCTCCAACTAGTGCATCATTTCAATTAAAGAGATCCCAATATGAAAAAAAGTCTGACAGTGTGCAGTTTATCTCCTTTCCATGAATTCTTGCCTTAAAATGAAACCGCTGTAATAAGATGTTATGGCCTGCAGGGGGCGCAGGATTCACTTTAGGTTTTATCACTGCTTTGCTTTGCACTGATGTGTTTCTTCGTCTGTTGTGTTTGTGTGTCTGTGTGTGTTATGTATATGTATGTGTGTGTTAGGTACCACCACCATCACAGACTTCTGTCTCATATGCTGAACCATAAGACGACTCCTCACATTGAGACCAGCGTCTGACTTTTTTATTTTTTTTACAAAAAAGACACATTTTATGGATATATACATATAAGTCAGGGTATTTTATTATTACTTTTTTGTTTTGTTTTGTTTTTACTAACTAATTATAATTTGTCACTGTTGGAATTGGGACATAAAACATGAAGATTGACAAGCTATTACCAAGAAACTCAGCAAAATACCTGGTGCTCCTTTAAATCCTACAAAATGAATCTGTTATAAAGTTTACATGGACCTGATGATAGTTTTGTTTTTGTAAAAAATGCATAATGTAATGTTGCCAATAAATGTGTGGGTTTTTGAATTAAGACAAAGGTGTATGTTACTTTTCTGTTTTCTCATTTCAGTGTTCAGGTAAGATCTGGATCATTTAGGAATAATAACAGTTGGCAAATTACATTAAAAAAATGATTGAATAAATCTGATTTGTCAGTAATTTAACGGTTTAACACTGTTATCTATGACAGATTAGACACATCACAAGTCCATCATTTTGAATAGAGAGAAGAGTAAAACATGTAAAATGTAGATGTAATGCAATAAGCAGCACACTTTAATGACAATCAAATATTTAATAATTGCCTGTCCAGACAGCATCCTAAGCAGTGAGTCTCATTTTCCCTTAACATTATAACCAATGAGAATAAATGCCATCTGCTCGTTTAAATGAGACATAGAATTTCCACATGAAATCTGCCAAAAAGCCGAAAGTAGCAATCTTGAAATGGAAAGAGTGCGTGCCTCCGTCTCTGTATTCTGATGGTTTGGGTGGCGACTATCTCCAGAGGAAATTCCATCTCTGTGAGAGAATATTAACTGTGGTTCACAGCAGCCTCCAGTGTCTGGACTTTTCAACCAACAGTTGTACATTATGTGGTCATAAAATTAATCTGGATAATTCAAATAATTTAAATCTTAATTATTATTGTGGTTAAGTTTGCCCCCAACAATCCTTAATACACAGACAGGACTGGTGAATTTTATCATGTTACAGAGACATGGTTTATTAGTCATGACTGGCCCTATATCACTCAGCAGCACGTGAATCTATTTTTATGCTTGTTTATTTTTTCCTACATAAATGTATGATTCAGGATCAGACTGTGCCCTAAAAACAATATCAATATCACAAAGAACACTGTAATAATAAATAGACCTTTATACGTTGGTGACTGTTCCTTACTGAATTTCATGGCACGCTCAGTGATGTTTTAAAGTAACTGTTTATTTAATAGAAAGAAAACAAGAGCTGTTCCACCAACACAAAATCAATGAAAACTGAAATGTGCAATCTTATTAAAAGAAATGCTGCTCAGAAAGGAAAGTCCCCTCTTTTTAAACACCTTATTTTATCATAGAATGTTTAAAGCATAGCTCAACTGTTTTTTAACTTTAATAAAACAAAGTTTTCTCATTTCAGAAAAATGCCAAACTAATAAAAAAAATCAACATTCAAAAAAAATGATTGTTTGTCACAAACAAAAAGAAAAGATTATTCCATCATCGTGACAAAAATACAAATGCTTTACTTGTTCCTCAGCTAAATTTTTTTAAACAAAATATTACTTGTAGAATTTTCTAAAATGTAAATTTCCTTCCACCCAATTTTACAATTAAAATGAAATCAAGTGCAAAAAATTACAACCGGTTATCAAAAGTTAAAAGAACAGTTTAAAGGTAGAATAATGTTTAGCCTGTGAAAAGAGTTACTCCTTCTTCACAATTTTCTGGCACTTTTGATTCTTCAGCTCATGTTTGTTGTTACCCGCCTTGAAGCTCACATCAAACACACAGTTCAGTCGCTGGGAAAAAGAAGACAATACAAAATTAAGAAGAAACCAAATATCATAAAGGTACTAAGGCATTGCAACTATACTTAGCACAATTAGTATTCAATACATTTTTTTGTTGTTGTAACAATGCTTCTTGCCTGGTAATTTCCCTTTTCAATGGTGCCACATTTGTAAGGAACATGCATTTGTGGGATGATCAGTAAAGCTGAACATTTGGGTTGCACACTTGAAAAAAATTGCCAAATCCTTTTAATTGCCAAACAGTTTATTTAGTTTCTACTGACTTGTTTTGAGCTTCTGGTTCCCCCAGGTAAGACTTTTTGCCAAGAAGCATTGTTACAACAAAGAACTAATCCACCAATCACAAATGTCCTTACATTGTGTTCTAAGTTAAGTAAAAAAAAAAGAAAAAAGAAAAAAAAAACATCCATTAACAAAGACACATGAGAACAACATATGATTAGGGCCTCCAGAAAAAATAAAATAAATAAATAATAATAATAAATAATAATAATAATATTAATAATAATAATTCTGATTTTGATCTCAGACATCTGTGAAAAATTCTGAGATTAAAGTCAGAATTTTGGCTGTATTTAAAATGAGTATTCAGTTTGTGAGACAAGTTCAGCTACTTCTGGGCGTATGTGTCGCAAAATAATTTAACATTTGAGTTATTTGATGGACATGTACAAACCAAAACACAACAGATTCACCTTTTGAACCAAACTGCAGCTCTTCAGGTCATGGTTTTCAGACTTCAAACACTTGGTTTTTCCCATGATTGCATTAAACCTGTAGTTGATTCTGTTAGTCACCTGAAGAAAAAAACCAGACGATCCGGTTATTAAATGAGAATTATTCGATAAGGAGTACGTGTGTTCATGTTCGTTTGAACATTCAATCCAACCTGAACTTGAGCACTGTCGATTGAGACCAATTTGAACATTTTCTTGCCCTTGGAGTTTGTGTTGAAAAACTTCTCAGCAAAATCAGCTGCTGCCTGAACATCAGGTGACTCTGGGCTTTTCTCCACCCAACCACCCAAAAGAGGTGCTTTTCCTGGGAGAGAGTTAAATAAAAACATGTAAATGCTGCATATATGTACACAGTATGCAAGCTTTTTATACATACAGTCACTGGTAGAGGTTATACAGCTGATTTAACAAGATCTAAACTGAACAACGCTTCAGTTCTGTGGCTGTCATCGGTTTCTTTAAAACAGCCATTTTGGATTATGAACTTTGTGCTGGTGAGAAACCTCCAACTTTTAACATTGAAGGTTTTTATCGTCAGGGTTTATTAGCAATGAGTTGTGCTCTTTCATGTGGGCAGTTCATACTGATGGTCCAAATTAAAGTTCAAACCATTTTTAAAGTAAAATCTATGTGAATGTTGACAATCCTGTTTGCAGCTAGCAGTCATTGCTTGTTCGTCTCCACCCAACTTCAAATTTGAGATGTGCGTCAACCGTACAAGCAAATGCAGCAAATCACACCCAACTTTATACTTTTTGCTTTTAACCTTTGGCTTAAAGGCTTAAATCAGTTGTCATATTTGAGGCATTTAACTCACAGATTTTGGTGTAGCCATGTTTTTTCCTGAGCGTTAAAGGGTACACGTCATGTATTAAACACATATTTCAAAGTGCAAATTGTTTATTTGGGAACAAAGAACGCCACAATGCGGTTTAAAATTTTGCAAGCATTCTAATTTATATTGTCTTAATTAAAAAAATTAAGGTTTAAGACTGAATGTTCCTAATATTTTTAATCTCCTCACTGCCAAATAAACACGTCGCCGGTGATGGATTCCTCTGAGTTGTGGCCAAGCCTCACAGTCTGACTCACACAACCCAACCACACAGTTAACGTCATCGTCTGCACACCGACAAACACACAACAGTTTACCATGAGCTCATAATGCTACAGTGTTTCCAAACAAACTGGTAAAGTCCTCACAGCACAACAACTTTTAAGGCTTCACACTTCATTATTGAGCTTGATCCCAGTGCTATTTGTTTAGTTGCATTGTTAATCTTTCTTCCTGTTTGTCTACATCTTTGTGTTCAGAAGGCTTATGGAGGTGGGGAAAAAATGACTTGTTTTTGTGATTTTAATTGTCACATAAAAACATTTTAATAAGATTTTTTTTCCCTTTTAATTACAACTGTGTAAGAACATAATGACATTAATGCCTGTGACGTCACTTCTTTAAACAAAACACAATTTTATATTCCTTTTCTGTTTTTTTCCCCCTCTACTTACTGGTGTCAGCTTCCTCCACAGGCTGATCTCCTGCACACAGCTGGACCACTGACAGACATATCAGCGCTGAGAACGATATCAGCATCTTCCCTTTCCTCCACATTGTGCTGTTATCAGAAAAATAAATAAATAAATAAAAAAAGGACTTCAGGCGGATCAAACTCTTCGCTGGAGTCGAACTTCTTGTCTTGTCTCAGATGATCCAAGGGGTTTGCTGCAAAAATGATCCAGCGATGTCACGAGGGAGGAAAACAAAGAAGAGATACTTATTAGAGCAAACAGAAATGACACATAAATATGAAAGAAAAGCCTTTTTTTTTAGTTGAAAATGCAGAGCCCAACCTTATGAAAGCTGAACCAGTGGAGGAGTGAGAGCGGAGCTGGGTGTTGTGAGTGACTGTTCAGGCTTTAAGCTCTGGTATGTTTAACCAGGCAGTGAAAACCACACCCACCCTCCTGCCTGGCAGTGACAACACACACACATTACAGCCATCAGCAGCTCCTGTGAGTGTGTGTGTGTGCACAGGAAAGATGGATGGTGGGTGTTTGGCAGTGTGTGTGCTCCACCGTGTATGTTTGCATTCATGTGGGCATGCCATCTGTTAATGTGATGTCTGAGTGGACGTGCCCACAAAGAGTAAGCTTTTCTTTTATTTGGGATAAACCCAGCTGGTGACATCCAGTTGGCAGGAGGTGAGTTACGTACTTTGCACGTTAGTTCCACATCCTTTTTATGAAATATAAATAATTGCTGTGAACTAGGAAGAATTAAAGCACATCTATCCCTAAGCTTATTCAGTATTTGCTGCGTGGCTCTGGCTCATGCAAGTTCGATTCAACCATAACTCAATCAGTGTCCCCGGGCAAGATACTGAACCCTTCATTGCCTCTAATGTGGGCCCCATCGGTGTGTGAATCTGACCCAAAGCATTGATTAGAGTCTACACAATGATCTATTTTAATTATCTATGTAAAAATGTGGTGGTTGGTCCTAACTGAAATATAAGAACATAAATGATGGATTTCCATTCAAACATAGTAAGGATTACATTTCTTTTTCCCCCCAAAAGAGTTTTCTGTATTTTTTTCACTCTACCACCGCATTAAGTTAAAACCTCTCCTCATTCAAAATAACTCATGCATCCGCTGGCACTAATCATTGCACAGACATCTGTGTCCATCATAGGATGAATCTGAATGGTTTCAGTGGTGTAACCAGGCCGTAGCTGCGGCCTTTTATACAAACTCTGCCGACTGCCTGGTCTGGCAAAAGATGACACCAGCGTTTTATAAATAAATGCACGGGGATCGTATTCTTGGCTCAAACATTAAGTGTTTTAAGATGTGGCTCCTATGATTTATTTAAAAGTCCCGACTGAAGTGTGCACTTTATTTTTGTGCATTCTCCTCTCTCTCTCTGCGGTGTTGTGTAGTTTAGGCACAAAAGGGGTCAGCTGTGGGCTCCACTTAGTGTTTATTTGCTGCTAAATGTTTTATTAGAATGTTTTTATTTAGCTGGAAATCAGTGACTTCAGGGAAGAATAAACTTCCAAGTGAGTATAACACATGTGCACAGTGGTGCAACGCAAATCATCTGATTTAAAAAAATAAATAAATTTGTAATTAGTAAACTTGACCAGAAGAGGGCAGCAACACAATTGCACAATAGGTGGCGAACAAGAACACTAGGAGTATTAAAAAAAATATTAAAATGAAAAAAAAATATATAGTTGAGAAAAAAACACAAAGCATGTTATTTATTATCACAGTGGACCATAAATTTACACATACATCAAATATACAAAATTGTTTAATCTCTTATTATATAACATGCCTCTTACTTTCAGGCCCACACATTTTACTAACACTCGGACCAGATACTGCAAAGAATGATGTCCCCTTGGTGGCCCCGATGTGGTTTACCAGAGGTGGTCCATGCATGGGCCAGCACCACAGAAACCAAAGCACAACCGGGCCAGTTGTGGCATGCCATCTTTATAAAAATAAAAAAAAAACACAGTTACATCATTGCCAGATCTGACCCACACCTGTCTGCTATTTGGGATGAGACTACAGACAGCCAGATGGGAACTGACCGACCGTTGTTGATGGCTCATGTGCAGCTGGACAGGCAAACAAATTCAGCATCCAAACCAATAAATGAAAATAAAAGAGTCCTGTAGATGGTCTGAAAACAAAAGAAGCACCTGCAGTCCAACCATGCTACAAATAACTGCAGCCCAAATAACACAAGACTTCAATTAACATGACTCATCAGAAGATTAAGTGTAAAGCTTCACGCTCAGTGGAAGTTTTTTGTTTTGTTTTGTTTTGTTGCACATTTGTACTCAAGTCATTTCAAAACCCTTTAAAGTAATAAAAAAAGGAATTTAGACAAAAAATGCAGATTAAATATTCAGTGAACATGTGCCATGCGTTCTAGTTTGTGACTGTTGCTCTAATGCTTCTAATAGGATATTTTTTCTGCTTCTGTTCTTCACCAGAGAGGTCAGAGTCAGTGAACCGGAACTGTGGACCCGCTGGAAACTGGAAATCCCCGTATCAGTGGGATAATTGATGTCAGTTTTGTTTGCCTGATGAATGGACTGGAATCCAAGCATCACATTTTCAGGCTACTCTTGTTTTCTCTGTTAATAGTAAAACTAAGTGAGAGGTTGCGTCACTGGTTGCTGCTGCTCAAAGGGGATATAGGTCAAAGGTCAGAGTCCTTTTTACACAAGATTAGACATAAATAGAGCCCAGATCTGCTGCTGCTGTGAGGTATGTTACTTCAAGAATAAAATAAGTCTATTATTTTTTTAATTTTCATTACATTTGCAGTCACATGACATATATTTATAAAAAGTTATGGCCTCTAAAGTATTTGTATTTATATGTATTTCGTACCTCCTGTAATTTATGATTAATCTCATTTTGTTTATCAGCAATCATTACATTTGAGAAAACAGAGGTGTTTTATTAGCTTCCATGACAATGACAGATGTTTTTCCACTGCCATTAGCATTCATCATGGAGGAATAAAAGGTCGCTTCCTCCGATAATGAAATGTGACTGTCGTTCTATTTATTTTATGCCCGAGCACTGAACAGTGGAACGGCTAATGCATTTTATTAGTTTGTGTACTCAGTAAGTAACAGGTGAGTCAAATGAATGAAGTGAATCAGAGCTCCAGCTCTGAAAACAAGATCATATTTTTAACTAAATTGGAGTAAAACAGAGAAACTATTTTTGCTCCCACATGTTTTTAGAGCCATAGTGCAAAAAATATCTGCACTATATATTTGATTGTAGCTTGCTATAATGAAGTATTTATCAGTCTGGATCTGCATGTGATGTATGAGTAGAGTAACAGAGAATTTGAGTACTTCAGTTATTCTTATTTGTTGTCTTTAGAGATTAGTTAAGTTCATTCAGGAGATGGGTGCTATGACTTTCAATGTTTGCAACTTTCCTATTTAAAGAAATAACTTAATTTACAACTATTTCCCCAAAATACGTTTAGATTTATGGAGTATCTTCAAAAACATTTTCTTTGAAATCTGCTTCAGCATACTTCCTCTATTTTGCCTTATTTTTAGCTGTCATTTTGCTACTTTGTGCAAGTGTTTAGCCAGAAGTTTGCACATTTTAGCTACTTTTGCTTTTTTAAGCAGTGAATTCATCCTTTTAACTTTTAGCTAGAGTTCTGCTTCTTTTAGCCTTATCAACTCAGTTACAGCTTCTTCAGCAAATTTCAGAAACGTCACTCATCACTCAGCATGACATTGAATTTTCACAGAAAATTAAAATTTTCTAGTTGGTTTGTGTTTTGAGACCTCAAATGAGCTTTTTTTCCACACCACGTTCCTTTTCTTCTCCATGTGATCTTTATGCTGTTAAGACCCACCTACTCTGGCAGGTGATTGACAGCTGGCTCATCCAATGACAAGGCAGCAGACTGTCTGGCCTCGTTCTCGCGGTCCTCCGCCCCCTTTTCATCCCCGTCCCAGTTTGTAGCTTTCCAGCAGCAGCCGAGCGTCTGTCCCTACTCTCTTCGGTAAACCCGAAGAACTACTCAAAGAAGTCCCAGCCATGGAAGAAGACAATATAATAATGTCCGTTTGACTCGGGGGGAGCTCCTTCAAGGTCAGTTTGGATATTTAAGCAGTTGTAAAAACTGGGGAGGAAGGAGTTAGCGGCTATGAAGCTGCGGGTGTCGGTGGGGGCGAAAAGTTTATCCGCCTCACTACACCGGGTAGGAGGGAGGGAACAGGGGGAAATGTAATCCGTTGTTGTTCATTAAGGTGTTCTATCATGTTAGCTTCTTTTTTAGCCTGATCAGTACTACCAAACTTTTGTCATATAGGTATAATTACTCTTAAATACAGTTTATGTATGGTGTTTTTATATGTTTTTTTCTTTTAAGAACAAAGACTGGGGCTCAATCTGTTTTTTTTTTCTTTTTGTCCATAGACATTATTGGCAGCATTGATGGTCTTTAAATATGTATTTTTAGTTTGACTGAGAAAAAAACAAACAAACAAAATCTTTATATGGTTTGTAGTAAAAGTTGTTTATGTGGTATGTGGTGATTTGTGATCTGCCTTCAAAGCTCCAAATTCCTAAAAACACTGTAGTTTTACAGGCCCTAATTTACTTGTTTTTGTATCCGGCTCACAAGCACTGATACTCTCTTGGCAGAGTATAAATGAAACTCTGAAATAATGTCAACTGAAAGCACTTGTTGATGTGATAAACAAAATCAGTCTTCCTTCAGCTCTTTCTTGTTGTATGTTTATTTGGACAGCCACAGCTCAAGCAGGGCAACAGTGCAAGCCAATGGATGCGGTACGTAAGAGAGAACTTCTCATAGAATTGCATACAATGGCATGGAGGTCTCATTGCAGATGTGCATTCCTTGTACCAGTGAAGTGATGAAGGCTTTAAATAGGGTTCAGCAAGAATGCAAACAGACTGAAAGATGAAGCCTGCGGATATCTCAGGAGTAGGAAGAAGGGGGTTAAATAAGAAGGATAAAAGAAAATGAGCTGATAGGTCTTCTCTTTAAAATGATCACAGTTTGCTTAACTTTTTGTGAATGTCGAAACAGTAAAACAAACAAATATGTGGGTCAAAGTTCATGGTCTAAAATCACTCCTCTCTAGCTTAAAAGTGTTGAAAAAGTTCTGCAGTGAAGGAGAAAAAAAATATAATCATGGAACAGCAAATCCCAATGGCAAAATTTGATCTTTACTAACAAATCTTGCAGTGACGTCAGCATACAGTTGTGTTTATTCACTAGGGATGTCTGCAATGCTTCACAGAGATGATGCAGTGTAAAACAATGTTAGAGGCAGCTTTATTGGCCAAGTATGTTTACGCAAAAATGGTAATCGACTCTGCTTTCTGGTGGCAATGCTTTTATGGTCAAGAACAATGTTTAGGAAGAGTCATGACAGGTAAGTGAAACAAGAAACAAATAGATGCTGGATTGGATAGACATTCCAGGCTATGACTGGAGGTTAATAGTTGGAGTGCTTTCATATTCTGTACTCATTGATGTGCATGTTGCAGTCACTTGAGATGGGTCAGGGAGGCTGGGCGTTTGTTTGGGAAAGGCTCAATCACAAGTCTTACTGTTACTAGATTTTTTCCTTTTGTAGAAAAGTGATTTATCTGTAGTTTTTTACTTAAAAAAGATTTTGCAATAATAAAGTCCTCCAGATTTTCAGCAGTTCCCTGTTGTTTCATTTGTTTACGTTTAACCTTTATCTATCTAAATCTCCATAATGAAATTAGCTAATTGCATCCCTCCCAAAAAACAAAACAAAAAAATCACTAAAGTTTTTGTGGATACAAGAACCAAACACTTGTCTGCACCCTGAAGTCTGTAGTTGGGTTTTCAGTCACTAAGAAAACAAAGATGAAGCAGTCTTATAAAAAGCTGCTAAATACATGCTTTTTCTCATTTACTAGTGTAAAGTCAAACTATAAACAGTATCCTAGCCAAAAACAAAGATTCTGTTGGAAAATTCAAAAAATAAAATAAAAATGTTGTGAACATGTACTGAAAAAAAAAAACCTTTCAAATTTTATTTGGAGATACCTGGGATTTTGCATCATAGCTTGAATATCTCAGTCAATCACTTGACGTGTGCTCAGAAGAGAAACAGCAGTCATGCCATGTAAATTCAGTTAGCTTCTCCTAATCAAGTCGTTGAAACAAACAAACAAAAAACCCATTTGGGCAATACATTGTGCATTATTTAAAATTCGAATAAAAAGCAAAATATTAGATTCTGATCGCTCAGTGTCTAGTGTTACAGCTTTATAACCCTGAGATTGCATGCTCAAGTCCAGGTTGTATCAAGGACATTTAGTGTAAACAAACGCTCTTTCATGTGAGTTCATGTCCCCTGAAGTAAGGGGCAGCTGAAAGAACAACAAAAAGCAGAAATATTAACCTTATACTTTGTAATGAGCCAATCAGATTCATAGTTGTTGGTTATTAGGTAGAATGTCAGAGTGGATATTCAGCTCTGGCAAACACATTGGACAACTTCCTAATTACAAAACTAGCTGTACACAAATATAATCAAACTAGAACACCGCACACCTTACCTCTGGGAACTTACCCTGCCCATGTTTTAAACACTTCCATCTCTATAAGAGGAAACGTTGAGTGTATTTTTGCTTGCAAACATGATGACTAAATAAAAAAGAGGAACAGAGGAAACAGATTTTGTTGAGCTTTGGGACTTGATGCACATTTAACAAAGGAGTTTCAATAACACGCAGGTAGGTTATCTATTTCATCAAAAAATGGATGTAAAGATGTCATTTATAAAAAAGTGTAGTTTTAATTTATATAATGTTATATCTCTAAATAATAAAAACACAAAAGACAAAAATAATGCTATTGTTTTGTAACTGAGTCAATTAAATTTTTGAATTCAAAGTAACTTATTGCAACATAATAACCAAGATAATTTCTTTTGGTTATGTGTTTTATTCTCTATACAGGGAGATTTTGAGTAATGAATTTGTAAATAAGTTTAATTGTAGAGCCACAGATTTTAGTTAGTTACCTGTAGAATTCTCACTTTGAATTGGTAAACATGATGATATTTAACTTGGATTTTACTTTGTTTAAACCTTTGCAGGCTATCCTTAGGTTTTGCATTAACTTGGACCAAAAACCATCAGGGGAACAGAATTTAAAAGAAAAAAAATCTGGCTCCATATATACTGTGACACAGACTTGCGCGTTCATGTATTCACAAAAAAAAAAAAAAACGAGGCAGCCCAGTGGCTTTGTATGTGCACTCTTACAGTATAATCAAATGCACACAGAGTTAAACAACGTCCAAGCCTCCATCTCTCCGCACTCATATTTCACTAGTCACTCATAGAGGGCCCACAGCAATCAACTCTAAATTAGAGAGAAATCGGCTCCAAGAACTTGAGAACAGCTTGCTAGATCTGAGGCCATACTTTTCTGGTGTGTGTATGTGAGAAGTGGTGAAACAAAAGAGCCAGCCCTTGATATTAAACCAACTTTGAGGGGCCTAGATCGGGGTATTACTGCTCCTCTGTGCTGCTGTTCATGCAGTTTATCCCTGACTCTTACTTTACAAGAACTGTTATGAGGTTGTGCTTTTTAAGAGTTATTTTACAGAAAAGAGTTGTATGTTTTTTTTCTTCCTCCAACCTGTTATATTTATCTCCCAACTATTTTTAATTTGCTATTCTACATTCCCACAGCAATAAGCCATAGGGTCGTACCACTTCAGAGGTTTCTAACCACATGATTTGGAGCTGTGGTTCCTTATGTGGTCAGCTGACCATGATAGTTGAGAGAAAAAAAAGATATATTTTTTTGATAACTGGAGTTGAAAATGATAATAGTAAAAGTTTCCAGTCTTTTTTTATTTTTGATAAAATAATTTAAATTGTTTTTTTTTCCCACTTCAACATTTACAGCTATGTTTTTAACATTTTAAGTTTATGTGGCCCATCTCAAGCCATGTTTTTATAATAAATTTAAATTGTAATTAGACTCTAAAATACATTACTGGAAATGACGCTGTATGGTGTGATGTATTATTGAGAGGGAGCATCGAACTACGGACATTAGGTCGTGGCTTTCCATCACATTGTGTTCTGAGTGAATTCATTCATTTTACCTGCTGAAATTGTCGACTCAGTCGTTGCCAGGCTACAAACACACAACCCCAAAACAGTCATTGTATTGATTGGGCTATTATTTTTTATTGCAGCGTTTTACATCTTTGTATTTAACTCACCATGTCATGCCAACAGCTGTGACACACAAAGTTGTGGGAGTGTAAAACTTTAAACTGCTCTGCATCAATTTCTAAACAACTTCTGCCTTTAGTTTATTGTGGCCATCATCATGGCCTTCATCTTTGTGTTTAGTTAAGCTTCATAAAGCTGAAAGTATACTTTAATTTTATGTCAAGTAGACCTAATATATTATTTTATATTGAAAATGTTTGCATTGTTGGTTTTTATGCCTTGGTCTGTTTATTGGTTCATGCATGAGAGTTAAAGGTTTAAATGATGTGCTTCCTCTGTGTAAATGTGGTTTCTGGTTTATATATTTTACTCAAAGATAGAAATAACTCTAAATTCCTGGCTGCTCTTGCCATCTTATCAATGTGTACTGGTTAGAAAGATTATATATTGATTTGAACAATATTGTCTCAGATCTTAGTGAGCACAAATATATGAAAGATTCACTTGTCACTTTTTAATTTTTTGGCACAATTTAAGCCATGATAACATCTTTTTAGATTACCGTAGCTGTAAACACTCTTTACTAGCCTGTCCAGAGCTGTGTTGATTTTGAAAATAGAGCTAACTGGAGACATTATTAGAGCTTGGCAGAATGTCAGTCCTTACTGGAAATGCTCTGTGTAGACTGTGTTGGTACCAGATTTTACCTCCACATCATGAACAGGTTCTTGCCAGACAAGCATGGAGAATACAGTGGTTTGGCAAAATTGTAACAGGTTTTTGGCTTGTCAGTGTTGACTCCCACCCTCCAGATATTCATATTTACAATTACTGCCATCTCAGAAATGTTCTATTTGGCTCAGAGTATTTGAAATATCTTTGAGTTTGTAGATTCATGAACGTCTTAAGGACATTTAGTGATGCAGGCATACAAAGTCCTTATTGAGCTCATACAAGGGAAAAACAAAATGCATTCCACTTTTGTTCAAGATGAAGATTAAATCTTCAGTTTTCACATCTTTATGACATTTACCATTGTTCAGGTGATGGTTTGTTTTTAATATTCAGGTCTTTCGAGCTCATGCCCTTTTGATTTACTAGTAATACTATTGTACTTTTATTGTCTCTGCTTATTTTACTTTTATTTTATGATATTCCTTAGAAGTATGAACAGTTTTATAACATACAAATTTAATTACTGGTAGGTAAAAAAGTTGCATTTATACAGTAATAATACAGTTTGCTTTTTTAAGGTTTGAGCTAAAGAAAAATGCTTTGCAGCAAATTAGAAGAGGTCATACACTCTAAGTTTTTATAGTTTTGTCTTTGTTTTCTCCGGTCCTTAGGAGTAATTCAAAGTAATTAATCTACTAAAACACTTAGCAACAAGAAACATTAGCAACATTTTATTAACTCGTCCTGTTTTTCTGTGATCAATGTACGAGTTCCTGCAATTATCTTCTATCTGAAGCTTTTACTTCCTTGTGTAGAAGGAAATAATTAGCAAAACCCTCATACATCTAAGTGTGAGGATGTGACAACAGTAAAAGTCAGATGTATAACGTCAGCATCTTACAGACAAATGGGGAAGAATAATATCTTCATGTTGTTGTGAACCTAGTCGAAATTAAAAAGCAAAACACAACAAACAACAAAATTAGAAGGTTTTGGTGTTAAGGTTTATGGTAGTCTAAGTAAAAACATGAGTAGCTTAGTAGAGAGTGTGGCCACATTACCTTCATGTGTTTCTTTTACGAGGAAGTGACTATTTTTACCCTCCAGGTCATTTATAATTGATGGACTTGTCTATTCAAATAATGTTCGGTCAGTTGACTTACAGACAAAATGTCTTGTCCGAATGTCTGACAAATAAGTAGAAACCTGTTCCAGTTTTATTCTACTATTTTTATTTTATTTTAGTTTTCATTCTTTTTGTACTTTTTACCTTGCTCATTCTAGCTCTCCCTGTAATTTAGACCATCACCTGTCCTTCCTTGCACGGCTCCTTTTACATCCCTCCCTTCCTGCCGGCATGTTTGTTGTCTTCATGGAGTGTTAGCAGTCTTAAAAAAGGGATAAATGGTTGTTATCGAGCATGCTGATCATATCTGATTTGGCAAGAAGGTAACAGAAAAAAATGAGAATCGCACTTTTGAGGTTACCAGCAAAGTTTGTTAAAGAATGATCACACTGCAAATTCATTTGTCTAAATATATTTGTAGATATTTAGGTCCATTCTGTTTTTTTTTTTCCTTTATCAAAACAGACTTGGTGCATATTTTATACAACTACAAATCAAAATTTAACCTATTAATAAAAGCAACTGGACACAAAAAAATAAAATATTTTTGTGTGGCACTGATTAAATGTTGTCTCTCTGTCATATTTGCTGAACCCACTGTTAATCAAAGACGAATAACAGCTCATATACATCAAACAGATGTCAAGAACCAGCAGCGATCGCAAACCCCAATTTGATTATTGGCTCGGTGTATAGGGACCCTGAGGCATTTGGCGCTAACAGAGTCCTGTTAGAATTTTTCCTGCCAAAGCGAAAGTTCTTTTGAAGGCAGCAGATGTTAAGGTTGGTTTAAACTTGTCGAGCAGACTGTTTTGACAGTAGAACAATTTAAAAGGTCTGCTCTGTGCTTAAAACATATAAATGGCGAGAAAGCTTGAGGGGGAAAAAGTGATTCTTAGCCAAATAATAAATGGTAAAACATTAGATTAAAACCGGAATGCTTATATTGTCTTTATCTCATAAACCTAACTTTTTTTTGTCATGGAAAGCAAGGAAGAAGTAGCAAGTAGCCAATGTCCTCAAAAACTTTTCTTTTAATTTTTAAGAGCAAACATGCTAAGAACAAACAGTTTGGTTTAGTCTTTTGAATCTAGTGCAACTTAAGCAGTTCTAAATTAAGGCTAAAATAAGTAATCTATATCGTATCATCGGGGAAACATATTTACGTGACTACCAGAAACAACAAATTAGAGAAAGAATATTGACAATATTGACGCACTAACTTTTTTTTTGTCATGGAAAGCAATGAAGTAGTAGCAAATAGCCAATGTCCTCAAAAACTCTTCTTTTAATTTTTAAGAGCAATTATGCTAAGAACAAACAATTTGGTTTAGGCTTTTACAAATCTAGTGCAACTTAAGCAGTTCTAAATTAAGACTAAAATAAATAATATATATCGTATCATCAGGGAAACATATTTACGTGACTACCAGAAACAATAAATTAGAGAAAAAAAAATATTGACACACTCCTGTAGTTACAGTGATTCTGGCCAAGATTAGCTCAAAATATTAGGAGGGAGTCATGTGTATCATTATCTTGTGTTAGATAAATATGTTTAGTGACCACATGGACCCTGTTTAGTTGAATGATTTTTAAATATAGATATTTCCTTTGGTCAACATTGACCTAATGGCTTAGACAGTCATTAAAATAGGAGGCTCTACAGGTGTTCAACAGAACCTAACTGCATGGCCGTAAAAAAATGTTGATTGCTTTTTATTTTGCTATTGATATGATCAAAAACTTACAAGCTTAAAACTGTAAACACATATTATAGCGAGGTTTAATTTCAGAGTGGGTTCTGCAGATTTGGTGATGTCTTGGAGTTAGACTTTAAACTAGTGTGGTCATGTAGAGCGTTCTCTGGTTTAACTCCACCCTCCATCTGCCTTCTGCCTTTGATCTTAAACAGGCTATTTAATCTCTCCGCTGGATCCCATCAACATACACACACACACACGTACACATGTGCACACAAACACCCAAAGTCAACAAACTCTCAAACCAAATCATGGCGGCACACTGTAAATCAGCCCACTATCTGTTTTACTATCTGGAGTTGGATAATCTGCCGTTTGGGAGCCAGGTTTTGTGCACAGAGCCACACTGCTTGATGAGGGTCTTTTTTTTTCTTTTTTTTTTTTTTTAATTGGTCACTTTTATAAAAGCATTCTTGTTAATGTTGCATTCTTCTAATCTAAGTGATTCAAAAAGTTAATGAAGTGAAGTATTTTTTCCTACATTCCTGTAAAAATATAAATGCAAATCCCAAATATAACCTTCTGTATTAGTTCACAAACATGTTTGCTCTGCTGTCTGGTTTTTCCTTGAATAGTCAAGTGCAAAGAACTTTTTGAATATTCACTTTAGCATGTCATATTTGGTTGGGGTCTGTTTGCCCCTGTGTCTGCCTCAACTGAATAGTTGCACTGTAGATTCTATGGTGTGCACTGTGTGTGTATTTGGACTCAATCAGCTGTAGTGTGTATGTGGGCTGTTTGCTTTACAGTGTAGTCCTTGTACCTGATCTGACAAGGCCATACCAAGCCACCCAGCTTGGCATCAAAACTAGCCACATAAAGATGTTTTCAGTTTTTTTTTTTGTTTTTGTTGGTTTTTATTTAATATTCAAAATGATCTGAAGTAAGTAGCTTTAGCATTGAAAAAAAATGTTTCTTGGATGCACACCTGCATTTGATTTGCTTTGTGGGTTACAAGATGTGAAAAGCAGGGGAGCATAGTAGAAACCAAATATACAATTAGAAAAAGACAAAACAAATTAAAACACAAAAACAAACAGACAAAAATTAGTGTACCAGTTTTTTTTTTAGGTTGTGAGTTCACTTATTGCTTCAGAGTTATTTCCAATTCTCATTTACTAGTTGAGTTTATGTGTTTGTTAAAAGTTTCTTGCCTGCTCTTCTTTAGTTTTTAAACAAATTAAGGACAGATGTTTATGCAGATGAACAATTTAACCTTACTCACTTTTTGTCTTATTTTAGTCATCTTAGGTATATTTTCTTTTAAACATATTTCATTTCTTTTTGCTTTTTTTTTTTTTTTGATGATGATACTCATTTTAGTTTCAGGGTCTCTTTTGATTTTATATCCATGAATGAAACAAGCAGGTAAAGAAAATGAATTGATGGATGGATTGTGGTCACATTTTTTTTACCCATTTTATTATTATTTTTAATATTCAGTAATCACTTTTCATCTGTAGTGAATAGACAACATAAAACATCAATACCTTATCTGTGTTTATGTTTTGAAGTTGAGCTTTCAGCGTCCACTCTACACACAAAATATACCATCTTGTGTTTACGCTTATGGTGCTGACTTCATTTGAGTTTATGATCGGAGAGGCATTATTTACATGAAATGTGGACTGAATTAGGAACATTCTGCACCACCATCTGTGCTGCTTGTTTCTTTGTCTCTTTTCCAGCAAAATTTTCCAGAAGATAGTCATGTAGTAGTAACCAAAAAAGCATGACATTCTCA
>JAUBOC010000037.1:19384851-19396746 GCA_032275365.1 Anablepsoides cearensis | reverse complement strand
CATAAATGCAAACTTTTGAGTCAACCATTTATTGCAGTTTATGCAGTTGTTGCGATATGCATATTGCGCAGCCTATTATCGCGATGACGATAAATTTTTGATATATTGTGCAGCCCTACTCTGTGAGTAGGTATGAGTTATGTTAGAAAACATGGCTTAGTGCACTTCATTACTTTTTAACTTTCACTATTAAATAAAAATAGGACAACGTTGTGTCATGATACCACTGGTGTTACTTCTACACTGGTGTTGCTTAATTAGTAACACAGTTGTCAGTTTTGCTGGGGAAAAAAAGAACATTATCTGGGATTAATAGTTAAAATACAGCACACTAACACAATTGCTGAGACATTGGCAGTTTGTAGGCAAACCTCTGAAGTTCAGTTTATCTCTGTAACCAAATGTTACCCAAAATTCTTCTTATGGTAATTTAATAGTTCAGAATTTAAATGTTGCACTCACAGTAATGTGGGATTGCTTTAGGCCTTCTGGATCCTGGTATTTTATAAAATTTAGACCACAATAAATGGAAAAAAGTAAAAACAAATGTGGGAAGTTTGCATGTTCTTCTGATTCTTGTGTGTCTGTATGTGTGATAAACATGTGACCTGTCAAGAGTTTACCCTACACTTTACGCTGTCATGCAGAGAAGCCCAGCAGCCATGCTAACTAAATTCAGCTAATATTTGCAGATTTTGGCAACTGTTAACCATAGTTGATGTGAAGCAGATTAGTATTTAGTGAAATGTATTGATAAAACTGCAAACAGTTGCATTGGATGTCTAGTTTAATACAGTATTATAAAATTATTTCTCTGCATTTGTAAGTGGTAATAAAATAAATTAATGTAGTTTATTTTTGGTGCATTAATATGTTTTCACACAGAAAATGTAAAGGTTCATATAATCTAAGCTGAATGTTTTTTGCTGTGTTTGTATATTCTGTCTATGTAACTCATCACTCATCCACCTTATGGCTCTTTGTTACAAAGATATGGCTGACATTGAAAAAAAGTCCAGCTTCTGTTCAGAGGACATGAGTGGGTTCTCACTTTGTGTCGTCAGTCTGCCCACAGAGGACATCTTTGGCACTTCCTGTAGAAACATGGCATTGAACAAATTAAACAAAAAATAATGTTTAACAACTTCTATGCACATTTTATTTAAACTTTAGTGAAAAGACTCCATATCTACTCGTCTGTAATTTGGCTGCTTTTCAATTTCAGTATTTCAACATGACAAAGTACAGACTTTTTAAAGAAACACTTTTTTTTAAATAAGCCTTGCATTTTTTATATTGCTAATATTAATACTTACTGACTTATTATTTAGACTTCAGAAATCATTTTAAACAACTTTTATCCAACACCTTTTTCCCCCTCTGTCTCTCTAGATGCCAGGCCTTTTGTCCAGTCCTGTGTTTCTGACAGTCATCTGGTTTTTATTATCTTGGTCGCTGGGCCCCAGCCATGCTCAGATTTGGACAGATGAAGGTAACACACACGCACACACACACTAAGACATTTCAATGTGTTCTGCAAATGAAAGGTGCTCGTTAATGAGGATGTAAATGAAAAACCTCTTGTCAGGTCACTGACTCATGCCTCCAAACAGATATAGGCATTATGTTAAGGATCAGGCATGGATTCTTTTCAGAACTATTTTGGGTGCTCCTGATCTAAGGCACTTAGGATATATAAAGCTGCAGCTTGTCCTTCAGGCACAAACTCGAGAGGTGTGTTAGTTCTGATCCTCGTCAGCTGTTCAAAGTAATCTGACAGTTTTATTGTTATAGATTTATTAGGTAAATAACAGTGCTGTGCATTTCTTCTGCTTTGTGATTTTTATTGCTGCAATTTCTTTCCACTTCATCTATTGTTATTGTCATTTTTGCACCACAAGGGAAAGCTTGTACACCAGAGTAAGTTAGGACACAACTTCCTTAAAATAATGACCTTTTAATAAAACAAGTCATTCATGTGCCTATAAAAAATATATATGCTAACAAGGTTAAAAAGTAGGGTAACACGTGCAGCTGAGTCGTTCAGTAAAATTAGTGATGTTACAGGTGAACCTTAAAGCAAAAAGTATTTTCTCAAGTTGATAGCAACTTAGCTTATTAAAACAGTATAATTAAGCCCTCATGACTAAAACATTTTTTCAGCTGTTTTGAACACCAAATGTTATTCATTCTGTTGTCATTAACCATCCATTCTTAATTTGATAGGAAATATTGCATAAATGTGTTGAGTCTCTTCATTTAGCTGTTTCAACAGAAGTTCAAATTTGTAATCAATTTGTAGGATTTTGTTAAATGTTTTTATTTCATTAGTTTTATTTTTAATAATAATTATAAAAATATAATTGATCCAGGGTTTTTCTTTCTTTCTTAGTTACTTTCTCTCTTCCTTTCTTTCACTTTGTCTTTCAGCAACATTAATCAGTGAACAAAGAGAACCTTTTGCTCATAAACTTTCAGACGAAGCTGTCAAAATTTCCCCCCGTCTCATTTATTCTATCCTTCAGCAGCTCCTCGGTCCACATTTTATTGTTTGGAAAGTACTGAGTTTCATCCAGTTTGCAAATTCTTATGTCTGCTTTGCCATCTGATTTTAATGTCAAGAAGAACCTGCAGTCTTTCTGTGCATGTTGCTGCGTGCATGTCTGTGTGTGTGTGTGTGTGTGCATGTGCGCAAATACGTGTATCAGTGCGCCATGGTCTGCAAATACGGGCCGCTCTGTGTGTCTGTGTGCGCTTGTGCACATGTCGACGTTCTCTTGCCAGAAGCAGAATCAGATATGAGTGGAACGCTGCGGGTTTGGGGAATAATGTACTTTACTGCCAATAAAACATGAATGCACACATTCAGAGCAGCCAATTCTTTGCAGTGCACCAAGGCCCCAGGTACATACGCACATACAGAAACTGAGGGAGGATGGAGTGTGTGCGTTTTCAGTGGGAAAAAAAAATCCTCTTAAAAGAAAAACAAAGACAAAGCAAAATTAAAAGACTGATGAATAAATTGAATCAATTAGGGGGGGAAATGAGAGGACATATGTGATCATTTCATTCTATGACTAATTACATTCACTTTTTTGCCAGATCTGGTTGTACACTTGTTGATGTTTCATGTTTCTTTACCTCAGCCAAAAGCTGTTTCTCTTTAATAAAAAAAAAAACTTTACTCATTGGGGAGTAACAGTAATATTAACTGGCTCACATTTTGCTTATTTTAATATAGAAAATCTCAGTAGGTTTCATTGTTCTCTTATTCCAAAGTCACCCGCTGCTCTAAAAAATATCAGTTCAACCGCAAAATCACTGGGAAACATTTTTCTTTTCTTTTTTTTTTCAAGCTGTTTTATTTTATGCAGAAAGCCGGCCAGAAGGAAAAAAAAAGTTATTCAAAGGATTTCCAGTAAACTCTTTAGTTTTTGAGTAGGTGTTAAACTAAATTCTGACCTTTTTTTAATATGACATAACACTTGTATAAGCATACAACCAATGTTAATTAAATAACCTATGTATGTTGTTTTTTAAATCATCTGTCTTTGAAAGAGTTTGTGGAAAATTAAAGCAGAACAACCACACAGCTGATATAGGTTGTTGCTATAGGAGCAGAGGCCAGCGGGGAGTGTTCATGCCTCAGTGGCTGAGAATTAATGAAGCTGTTTGCATGGCACACCGACAGTCAAGTGATGCGTTTTCCCTCTCAACATCTACCATAAATGCCAGCTTTCACATATCAAAGCCAACACAAACATCCCCTCATACACTTGGTCATACACAAGATAGAATATCAACTTTGCAAATTACTACAGTCACCACAAATATTTGCTCAGCTATACACTGCACCTAGTATTTCTTCAAATCGACACCATCATCAAACTTTGTGTGTGTTGGCAGACAGGTGCTGATTTCTCCCAAAGATATTGACACAAGCTGTTGTTCCTCTCAGTAAAGATACAACAAGCATTTTATTTTATGGTCAGCTGGATCCACAGATATAAATTCATCACTGACTGGTGGATTTTTTATTTTATTTTATTTTGCCAAGACATAATTTTGTTATATTTGACAAGTTTTCAAAATCAGGGCAGCGATAACTAATATAAAACACTGATTTTTCCCATAGACAAATAAGTATTTCATTTAACAAAATATGACAATAATTTCTTAAGTTGAATAAATATATATTTCACCACACTTAGAACTTACATTTTAAAATGATATATAGAAAATCATTCTTAAACACATTAAATTGTGAGTGACAGTAGGCTATTTGTAGCAGCTGCTGCTGCAAACTTTTTTTCTTACTTAAGCAGCCACAACAAAGTGGGTTGTCATCGTCTTAAAGTAAGAATATGCTTTTAAATGCTTCTTTTTCACATTTAAATCATTCAGTTGAGATCTTTATAAAGTGGAACTGCAATGCTTTGGTCTGAGTTCCTCCTTATTTTAACTCCTAAACTGGCTAAAAAGTAGATTTTGCATGATATATCCTAAGGATGCAAACAATTAATTGACTTGTGATTAATTGTTAAATAAGGATTTATTAGATCAAAATTTGTTCTATTCGATTAACTGATAATGATAATAACCCAGAGAACATATGGAGTCCAACTACTACTACTACTACTGCTACTACTACTACTACTACTACTACTACTACTACTACTACTACTACTACTACTACTACTACTACTAATAATAATAATAATAATAATAATAATAATAATAATAATGAGAAATTAGTGAGTTTTATATCTCTCTGTTCATGGTGGATTAAGTGTTTCCTATATTTTCTTCTTTTCTTTAACATTCAGCAACGTAATAGATTTGTTATGTAATATTTTATCAATATGTCAAAGTTTGTAATAATGTGTGAGTTATTCACAATTCTCATTTTATTCAGTCAGTGTTTAATATCCCTGGCACAATAAATTGTTAAAGTAACACGATGTGCTTCATTTCTGAAATTCCCTTCATGTTATGGAAAGACCCTCTTGATTCACAAGAAAACTCAAGTTTTTAAAAATGATTACTTACTGTACTGCTTATTAATTAATCGTTAGTCGACTGTTAAAATCAATCAACTTTATACTAATTCATTAATTAATCAATAATTTGCATCCCTAATATGTTGTCTTTAAAATGGCTCCAATCTACAAAAATGTTATAATCCTGTAAGGCAGAATGTTTTTTTTCCCAGTAAGACTGTTAAAAATACTATACACAACAGGTAGATTTCATTTACAGTAGGTGTTGCTTTTACAAAAAAAACAAAAAAAAAACAAAAACAAAAAAAAACATTTTAAATAAATTTGAAGAATACAGATGCCATTTTTGTTTTGTTAGTGTTTTCTGAAAGTTTATGTTATTTAAGATGTCCCTGAGTAGATTTCCTAAAACAAAGTGATGTTTTAAAAACTATCAGTAGCAGACTTTTTAAAAACGCATATTGCTTCAGGATATGTGCCAAAGACTCCTCAGTCTGCTGTCTGCAGGGTCCCCAACCTTCTATGGTCATGTTATTGTAACGCTGCAGGCTGTTCACTAAATGACACAGCTTAAGTCGCATTAATAGATACAATACAGACACGCCGTATGACAGATTGCTCACTGTGCAGATTCTATAATCAAGAATAAAATGTGCTTTAATGCTTGGCTTTGTGACTGTGACTGTTTGCAGTGTCAGAGGTGCAGTACGGGCGCTTGGACTCAAACGTGACGCTGGAATGTGGGAAATCAGAAATCGGGTAAGAAAAACAAAATTAGAAGCTTATCGGAGGGATTTGAGTTTTTGTCAACTTAGCAGCTTTGAAAATGTGTCAAACTACCACAATCATGGAAGCTGGGCAGTTCATCAGCCTTGAACCTTACTAACTTTCCTGTTAGTTATGTACATCTGAACACTGGATCAAAACAATACACATGATTTGAAAATTATTTGAAGATTTGCATGTGAAAATGTCTCAACATAATAATTGAAATACCACATGGTCCTGACCAGGATCCCTGTGGAGTGGCGCCACAACCACAGCTCAGTGTTGCCGTGGCACAAAGTGACATCAGACGGGCGACTAGTCCTCTATCATGTGGACCAATCGGCACAAGGCAACTACAGCTGCTATGACAACAATGGGATCCTCTGTTCCATCAGCCTCAGGCTGGGCCGTAAGTGATGCTGTGGCTTTTTCACATTCACATAAAATATTTTGGCCTTAGAACAGTTTAAAGTGCTCCAGATCAATGGTTCAGTTTCTTTCAAAAATGTCGTGTAACGTTTTTGTTACTTTTTAACTGAATTATTTTAATGATATTCCCAACATTTAAATTAGATTTTTTGTTCATAAGAAGATTATTTATTTAAAAAAAGTCACAATAGAGGTTGTCCTTTTTTTAGAGGAAATAGATTATATCAAGCATCACAAAGCCCTCTGCTTCCTGTTACTGTCTTATACAGGAAGGGGCTTCCGAAGTGAGCTTCCTTCAGAGTAATAGGGAGTTTTGTTTTGTGGTGGCCAATCCTGTCCTGATGATTTTAATTTATAATGGGGACAGTAGGGTCAAATACTTATTCCCAAGGACAAGCCTTGCATGTGTGATACGCTCTGGAAAGAAAGTCTGTTTTGTGTTGAAGTTAAAGTTCTGGCTCTTGTTTCTCAGATCCCCCTGGGCTGCTGAGTATTTCCTGCCAAGTGCCCAATCACACACATGTTCGCTGCTCCTGGAGGGAATCTGTAAAGACCTTCCTGCCAGCCGGGTTCAACGCCTCCTTCAGGTAAGAGCCGGTTACTGCATCTCAGCTGTCAGATTTAAAAAAGGCAGTTTAAGCCTTCCCATCATCTTACCCGAGAAAATAAAATATTTTTACATCTTTGCTTTCAAGAGGGAAGGGTCAGGAGTGGAGGCCTTGCATCATGGACGTCACCCACAGGCACTGTGATGTACACCATCCTGCTTTCTGGCAGACCATCCACACGCTCAGAGTCATTGAGACCAACGCTCTTGGGTCCGAGACAACATTGGCCCAATTAAGGCTTCATGAGCTTTGTAAGATCACATAAGAGAATGGGGGGAAAAGTTTGATTTGACATGCAGAATAAAGGATTTGCTTCAGGGTAATAAATCAAAGCTAGTTTGTAAAATAATAAACTGACACAGGAGTTATTTTCTTAACATGTCACTTACAAGAAAGACTCCTTGGCTTAAAGTTTACTTATCAGACCTTAAAAAGCCAATAATTCAACTGATAATCCATCAGCTGAACAAGTGCTTTTTAGCTATTATTTTCTACTGCTATGAGCTGTCTTCTTTACACAAACAAGAGCAGTGAGTAAATTATGGTTTAAACTCGGTTGGTGCTCGGTGATATAATTTTTATCTGCCTGTGTTTTCTTTGTAGTAAAACCTGATCCTCCAGAGTCGGTGTCTGCAAAAGAAGTGGAGGGTTTTCCAATGAAACTTAGGGTCACATGGCACTATCCTTCTTCCTGGCCACGGGAAGACGCTTTCCCTCTTCTTTTTCACATCAGATACAAGCCTCACGGCTCTAAGATCTGGTCTGAGGTTAGTAAAATATAAGCTCTTTTTGTTATTTTATTATTATTTACATAGAAATATAAATACAGTTTTAAACGTACATTAAAATAAAACAAAACACACATGTTGGTCACAGTGTTTCACTCATTTTAATAATCTTGTTTTCTTTTACTTGGAAAGTAAGCATCTCAACCCTCATGGCTTATTCTTGCTGCAGCATTGTGTGTGTGTGTGTGTGTGTGCTCATTCAGTCTCATCTCTCTCTGGAAACAGAGTTTCACAGAGGACGATGAAGTTGTGATATCCGACGCCCTGGCAGGTCACCTCCACCAGGTTCAGGTTCGAGCCCAAGATGAGGTGAATCCTGAGAGCCAATGGAGTGAGTGGACCCAACTGCATCTCGTCAGACCATGGGAAGGTGGGTAATAAAGAAAAAGACAAATGCACTATTAGCCAATTTACTTAAGAATAATGAACAAATAGTAACAAACCTAAATATTCACAACATGCTTGTGTATATTTAAGGTTGTAACATATGTAATAACAAAATATACATTTACTAAATCAGATTTTAACTCACCATCTGTAAAATTTGTTAAGTTTGTTGTGTATGCTAAGGTCCATTAGCTGTGGCAGCCATTTTCAACTGGGTTGACCCCAAACATTATTTGGCTTTAAATATGCAGCCAATAATTTATTTTCTGAGTGTTTTATTCATTCAGTGAAATATTTTGCTAACAGGCAAACAAAGTTGACTCCAGTGAATAATGCAAAGTTTTTAAGCAAAGATGTGTTGCCCACAAAGCATGTGTTGGAGAACACTTTTCAGATTCCACCACACCAAAGTATTTATTGTGTTTACTGTTCTATTGGGATCTTATTATTGACCTCTGTAAGGTGACCTTGGGAGTTTTGAAAGGGGCCTATAAATAAATTGTATATGTATATTCATTAATATTCATTCAGTGGTGTGTTTGATATTTTGCTAACACTACAGAAAAATGCATCTACAATATAAACTCAAACTTTTCTCTGTTCTACATGGCTAACTGTGTGTCTGTTTCTCCCTTTATGGAAGACCCCAACCCTGGCCCTGAGGAGAACACAGAGCCTCCTGACTGTAATGGTTTCTGCATAGAACCGTCAGCTTCCACAAAGCCAACCCGTAAGACTATTTTGTTTTTACAGTTAAAAAAACAAAAAACTAAGCAACAATCTTGATGTTATAGGCAACCATAAACCCTGGTAATGACAAAACATTTCTTGTGTTAAAACGTCAAAGTTTTGAATTTAAATTGGATATTTTTATCTACATTTAATCATAATCTTTGTATCTCAGTCTGGTTTGGCATCTGATATTGCGAGCTACAAGCTTCATAGCTAAATAAAAACTACAGGAAGAGCATGTTTTACGTCTTGTTGTTTTGGCAGCAAAAAGATACCTAATCAGTCATTAAAAGCGGCATTATTTTCAGAACCACTATTTACAGTTATTACAGACAACCTAGAGCCACGCATGAACATGATTGGTCTCATCATCAAATTGCATATAATTGCAGTAAATTGCACCTGTGGGGTGTTATGTTTTGTGCAATACTATTTGTTCTCTGGATGAAAAGTTAAGTAGATAGCAGCTCACGTGTACAGTACAGCTGCACACATGCACGCGCTCAGGTGGTGTATATAACCAGCTTTAGGTTTAGATATTTTTTTCTTGACTGTTTGGAATCCGTGTGTGCTTGTTATCATTTGCAGATGTGCTCACAAACCTTTTTTTTTTTTTCTTCACTGAGCAGAAGGATTTTAACAGTTTTCATTGTGTATTGTTGTGCATGTGTTTGTTTCCCAAAGTGCAATTAGTGCATGTCTGTGCAAACGGTGTAACTGCAAATTTAAGATGAGCTTCTAACCAGGGAGTAGTTTAAACCAAGACTGTGTAGGTTAAAAAAAATGTGATTTTTTTTTTTTATTGAGCTATGTGTTGTTGCCTATTTATTTTTGATGTCTCATCCAACATCATATGTTTTTCTTTTTCAATCAACCCTTTCCTCATCTTTGATCTTTCCTTTGTTTTGCTATAGCTTTGTTACATATTTCTCTCCCACCTGCTTGTTTTACTGATGCCCACTTCTTCTTCCCATACAGATGCTGTAAATGGGGATGAAGGTAACTTGGGTCTGGTGATTCTGCTGGTTTTGTTCTCAGTCTTTATCCTCACCACCGTCCTTTCCCTCATCTTTATTGTATGGTAAGATCCAACGCGCACACACAGCTCAAAGCTGTGTAATCCAATCTCTGAGTGAGATTTTGCATAACAGTGTTGCATTTTCCCAGGATGAGACAGAGGCGGACTGAACACGCCACCAAACAGGAGCTCGCCTCTATGGTCAAGATGAAGTCAATCCCGATTTAAGACAACTCTCATTTGCAAAGTAATTCTAGAGCAACTTTTTTATTTCCTGTGCATGTGTTGTGTCCAAATGTTTAGTAGATATCGGTAGCTTTTAAGTTTTTTTTTTTTGCTGTTGTTTTTTATCTATTTGACAGATTTATCTGTAGGTTTGGATGAGAAGCAGCCTCTGTGTGAAGCTAATTAAAACCATAACTTCTCATAATTCTTAAAGAACTCCACGGAATATCCTCAAACGGGCACTAAGCCAGTGAGAGGAGTGGAGGAGTTGATGTTTTCTCTTTTAAGTTTCAAAGAGCTGCTATAAACAACTTAGAGACAACCCCTCAGATAACCAGCCAGCTTGTGATTATACGGCTGGCACAAACACACACACACACACACACTGATTATAACCTTGTAAATATTTCTGCATAGTTCCAATCCCACTCTGCTATTTAAATATGCACTTTCAATGCAGAAGCTAATTACATGTATAATTCTCATTTAAATGTGTTTTTTTACAGTTGTATTTTCTCTTTCTTGCTCATCCTCATGTATTTTTCCTCCTTTTTTTACCAACTTGTCTCAGGTTGAGTTGATGCGTCAACTACCTGTCAGCTGGAGAAGTGAGTAAACACAGAGACACCCTGGTTGTCTTATTTCCAGCCCCAGCTTCCAGGATAAACCCGTGGAAGTGGATGCTTATTTGGATTTCACACCTGACAGCAGGGTGAGTTAAAAAAAAAAGGCTTCCCTGGACATATTCAGTGGTGTCATCTAACTGAGCTACCCATAAAAAAAGATTCAGCAGACTCCAAACGTGCGGGAAAACAGACCTTGCTCTTTTGACTCCAGCAGTGTTTAGTCTTTATTGGACCGAAGGATAAACGCTGCAGCAGGGACATCTGAGTTCACTCACAAATGATGCTGCTTTAGCTGGGACGACTCTTCTGTGCCTTTTTAAGCAACAAATCAGGACGAGATGTGCAGCTGCCAACCAGGAGAACATAGGATTTACTGTGGAACAGCTTGTCTGTCTTCGATCACCCGGAACATTTCACTTTTTTTTTTTTTTTTTTTTTTTTTTTTTTTTTTTTTTTTTTTTTTATAAATTTTGTTTTAAGTTTCTTGGTGAGAAGGAACAGAATCACATGTTCATTCCTACATCAACTGACTCAGTGCTGTGAAGGAAGCATAAACTCTGCTGGTCTGTGTGTGTGTGTGTGTGTGTGTGTGTGTGTGTGTGTGTGTGGGCTTGTTCTTGCTACTTAGTGGGGACGATTTTTCAGGAAAATGCAGTCGGAAGCTAATTTGGGGTGGGGGGGTTCGTTGTAGGGTCAGGTTGTTACCTGTGAGGTTAGCCTTAGGGTAAATGGTCAGGGTTAGGATATAAAATTTTAAAAATATGAATGGAAGTCAATGGAAAAAGTCCCCACACAGATAGAGAGACATAGTAGGTGTGTGTCTGAGTGTGTGGCGCCAAAGCAGCAGCAATGCCGGGCATTAGAGCCTCCGCTGAGGAGAGGGGTGGGGTTAGAGAGTAATCTGGGCACATGATCTTAAAGATTAGGGTTCAGAAATAGCAGGCTGGGGAATAAACTTTATCTGCTTTATGATGACTGATTTTACGTAGCATGACATCATGATGGGTTGCATGAATGATTTTATGTTACATTATTGTTCTGTTGTCGGTCATTTCAAATATAGGTAGTATTTTATTTTTTTTTTATTTTGTGTTTCTTATATACCTCTGTCTATCCATCCACAATTAGTATTTGTGTGACTGAAAGAAACAGGAGGAAGAGAAACTGGCCTTTCACAGATCACCAGCATTTCATCACAAACATATTTATTATAGTTTTACATTCTAGAGATTTAAAATCCACTCTAGATTCATGATAATTTCTTTTTGTCAAAACAAGTGAATGTTTGAGAAGACTCTTAAAGAGCTTAAACAG
>JAUBOC010000037.1:19325680-19341992 GCA_032275365.1 Anablepsoides cearensis | reverse complement strand
TTAAAAAAGCACAACCGTTTTTGGCCGTAAGAAACCGTGTTAAAACATGCAGGATTCTCCTTTCACAAAATCACTGCTACAAAAACAAAAAAAAAAAAAAAAAAAAACATTGACCACAAAGGCATTCATCAAAGCAAATCACAAAAAACAGAAAACCTTGCAGAGAGCAGCTGTCATCAAACGCATTTATGCAATTTCCAAATTATGCATCCTTACCCAATCCAAATATTGACTTAAGGTTTCCCACCTTTCAGGGTATGTTTCAGTTCACATATTGATTGATTAGTGGTAAGAGGAGAAGAAAAACTCTGTGTGTGTCAGGTTTAATTAGCATTTTGAGCCACAAACAGCTTAGGCCTTTTTCCACTTTATTTAAATAGTTGTATAAGGAAAGCATGGTGAAAAGGACATAATGGATACTAATATGTGAAGAAACAATCTTATATTTGATACATTTAGTCTATCTTATTTTAATTCAATGGAAACAAATTATGCCAAATAATCAAATGACAGGTATGTTTTTTTTTTTTTATTATTTTTACCATTTTTTTAAACCAAACACAGGAAGGTCTGGCAGGAAATATGCAGGCATGTAGAAAATGGAAGAAAAATGAGGCTGAAATGTATATTGGTCTGTAATCCCTGTCTCTGAGCGTGTGATTTTATTTGAGACTTTGTAACCAAAGCTCTTGAAACAACACCTTGGCAAAACCACTGACATGCAGGATAATAACTCTACAGTGTTAGATCTCGGTAGAAGGAGCTTTCATCCTAGGAATTCTATAGCGGACACATATGCTTTTACTATATGAAGCCCTCGGGGGAATTGAACCCACAGAAATTACGGGGATACTGTAACATACACCAAAGCAGCTGAGAAACGATGTCTGTCTTTCCAGGAATCCAACAAACGGCCACTATTGGGATCATTTCACTAAAACTTTTCTCAAAAGGCATCTCCTGGGACATTATTGTCTATTCCTAAACATAATCTTTTTTTTTCCTTTTTAAATAATCCCTAGTTTAATTTACTTTGAGCATGACACTTGATAAGATTGCTGGTGGCTATGGTTAAAAAAAATGTAAATTGTGAAATCAAAAGATACATCTGCTTATAATGTTCTTGTTTCAAAGTTTACAATTTCCTTAACTGATATGATGATATGCTTAAATATTTTAGAAGTTTGTACCATATATTTCATCTTTACTTTTAATGATATTTGAAAATAGCTCCTATACTATCAGTTGGTTTGAGGTAATGTCTTTCACATCCAAAGCAGTACTCACATGCTGCCACTGCTCTCGGATTAGAGGCCGATAACGAAGGAAGTACTTCAAAGGGAAGCTGTCAATATCAGGCCAGGTGGCCGGGCTTTGCCAGGACACCTCCAGCCTTCGAGGGTTGGAATGGATCGGAGTCGCTGTCACACGCTCTGGAGGGTCTGGTTTTACTGCGAGGGGTGGACAAAAAAGAGTTGTGGGGTTATAAACATATTATAATCACTCATTTTCTTTGTCATTTGGAAAATTCTCATTGGACTACTTTCATTGTTTAAACATTTTTTTACAGAATGGTTCATGTACTACATGTACGTCTGATTGGGACTGGCTGAACCTGAAGCCATATTACAACAAAACAACTTCAAACATCCACCACAACTCTGCGGCCTTGAATTAAATTAAACATGTTTTAAACTGGTGGTACTTGGAGACATGAAATAAAATAAATAAAAGGCTGATTATAGTGAAAACAATATGTTTCGAGCTTTTAAAGTTCGACAAAGGTCAATATTTCCCCATCGCCTAATGCGTGGGCTTACAAAATTTTCCAATTATACACCCAAATATCAAATTTAATTACTTCAAAATTCTAACAAAAAACAAAATGCGAGGTCAAAGCTAGAAACTAAAACCATTTGCAGGAATTATGGCGAGGCTGCAGATGAAAAGCCATTGGTCGCCAGTGAGAAGGTATGTACAAACAATGTGTTTCTGAATATCTGTCCGCTGAGAACAACACAATGATCGAGATTGAGAAAATTCAATTTGAAGCTTTTCAGACCATATTGAATGACCCAGTCTTTGTTTGAGTGCTCCCACAAGAGAACACCCTGGCCTGCCTTTTTAGACACATAAAACCTCTTCTCAACCAAACACGTACACAACGTTACATAAGGAAACAGATAGCTACTGTTACAGCCATTCTGCTCAATAACTTACACTTTAATGAAAGAGATTTGGGTAGAGGACATACTGTCACACATTTGGACAGGTAAATGGAAATCATGCACACGTACAAAGAGTTAAAAAATATATTTATTCATCAGTGAAATTCCTCCTTTCAATGTACGTAGAAAGATTGAATCAATGTAAAAAACAAATGCAGATAATGTCAGCAAATAAAACTATTAAAATGCCTTAGATGTGTTTTGTAATAATCTCTGAGTCATATTCTAATATGACATGGACATAATAAACAGACTTTATGTAAGTCTATATATTAGTGCTGTGATCTGGGGTTGCTGAAGTTGGTCAGGTCTAGGAAGCTTATCGAAACCAAGCAGTGTGTATTTTAGTAACAAACATATTGCACTTAGAAATGTGTCAATTAGGATGATAAATAAAAAAAGCAAGTCCAAAAACATTTAAATTAGCTAGTCTTCACATCTCTATCAATTGTGGCATTTGAAAGTGTTGACTGAAAGCGTGACACAAGCAAACTAGAGCTAATGAAGGTTATTTTTATGAAAGTGTTGAAATAAATTTGCATCAGAATTCATTCTGCTCCCAACGAGTTGCTGTGAAATTTTACAAAAAAACAACAAAAAAAAAACTATACTATGTATTTAAAAGTATTTACACTGATAAGACAAGATATTGTTTGATCATTTTGACACATAAGGATTTGCATTATTATTTTTTGACAAGTCATGCTGTCTTGAGTTTTAAAATGTAACAACTAAAGCATGCACACATGGACAAACACACACATCTCATCTTATCCGGCTTTGTTCAGACAAACAAGGACAGTAGAAAATCATCTTACGCCCACTCAGAACTCAAAAGTGCACCAGAAAGCATAAAGTACTTTTATTTATTTAGAATCTTTTTTATTGTCCCTGAAAATGAACGTGTCTTGCCAGTTAAAAAAACAAAGAAAAATGTTGCAAAATGCAGGGATAGAAAGCAAATTTAGGAGGTGAGCTTTTCAGTTTGCTTTAATGAGAACACATGTATTTTCAAACAATTTCTTTGCCACATTTAAAAAATATCCAACTTGCCATGTAGTGTGACTGAAGAAAAAGTATGTTCTGTTACCCCTGACTTGCTTTTTCTTTTAATCAATGGTAACATCTGGACTCTGAGTAAGAATTATTCTGAAAGAGATTGAAGTGATCGTAGAGTGAACTGCAGTTCAAAGTGCTGCTGAGCCACAAATGATGCTTACTAAAAATAAATCCACTGTATATATCGAAAATATATGGTTCTGCTCCACCCTTCTGTACAGATTTGTTTTAATCCTGAAGAGGTGTTTGCTTTATCGTTGATGTTTTTCTGTATGACCCTTTTTTTTCCCAATGGAATTAGTTTCTGAACCACTGGTTTGGCATTTTCTTTTTTAGATTTGTCAATATAAATGCTGTCTTAATCAATAATAGAAATTGTGTCTGGTTTGTACCACTTCTTATTGTGATGCCACTCAGATTCACAGACTAAATAAGATGCCTGTGCAGCTTATAAGTGTTTGTCCTTGCTCCAAACGTGACACTTTTATTTTAAACCAATGCATCTTGCCTGCAGCAGACACACTGTTTACTAACAGAAACGTTATTAAAAAAGCATTTAGTTGTGATTAGTGCCTTGCAAGCTTGTTAGATATTGCACACTTTGCTCCTAAAGTAGCAATTGTTGTTTATATTCCCTATCAAAGCGTTGGTCAGTCAAAATGCAGGATCAGAAAGATAATTATTGTATGTTCTTCATGATTATAAAGCTAAAAAGCAAACTATGACATTTCAAACCTCCAAATATTCCTTATCAAAAGTGTTCACAAGGTCAAAAAAAAAAACACCACTCAAGTGGATTTCCATCTCATTAGGTTCTACCAAACTTGGCTCATCATTAAATGGTGAATGCAAACAATGGAGAAAGATAAAGGGTACCCCCACAAACAAAAAGTAAATAAATAAATAAAATAAAATAAAATAAATGAAAGTGAGAGCAAAGCTACAAGAAGTGCAAACAAGAAAGAAAGAAACCGTGGATCCAATGAAAGGAGCGGTGGGGTATTTTGATATCTCTAAAAGGGATATTTCCTGAGCCAAGGCGCTAATCCGGCTACCATTAGCATTTTCATGAGTCCTGTGTCCGGGGGTTGGCGGAGCATGTCACTGCCTCATTTGGTTACTTTTGAAAACGCACATACACACGCACAGGCTCACGCACACACACAATCTCCCTCCTTTTAAAAAAAAGCAACTAGCCTAGCAACCCCCCCCCCCCCCAGACAACACTGCACACAAATTGCTCACAGCCCCCTTGGTATCTGCAACTGTTTATGTGTCATGCAAACCAATACTGCACTAAAATCAATGCAACAGAGCCGAGGAGTGCTCGCAGCACTTTTCCTTATCTATCACAGTTCTCCTCGTTCCTCCCTTAAAATGAATTTCTCCTCTTCACTGCCTTTTCGGTCAGCGTCGCTGATGAATCCTGTAATTCCCGTTATTGTGTGGTCCTCTGAACGAATTTATTCCCATCAGAAACGCTTTTCTTCGAAAAAAATGGTCTGACAAAATAAGCCAAAGAAAGACCTAACTTTTAGGTTTGAATTTTATAATAAAATGACAAAAAATTGCTTGTATAGTGGCTGCGAATTTGAGTTAGAGAGAATGAAAAAAAAAACAAAAAAAATAAAATAAAAAATAAAAACAGACAGGTGTTATGTGTTATTTGTAACCGGCCAAAAATGTTAGTTAAATAGTATTTCCTTTACAAAAAAATAAAACAAAAAGGCTAAGGAAATCATCTCTGTGGTATTCAGTGGGACAAGAGATGTGAGAATAATCCGTTGGTTTCTTGCTGACAACCTGTGCCTTCTCTTATAAGCGGAGTGACATTTGTTTGGCAACCACATTTTCAATTTTCTGTGCTTTCATTGCAACAAGCATTGCTGTGTGTGCAACAAAACTCCAAAGAGAACCAGACGGGAAGGCAGTCCGTTATCTGTGGTTAAACAAATGCATTATCTCAAGTGTTGGCATCTTCAAAGACTTGCTTTGACACTCTGCCTTTTAGTCCTTTTGTTCCTTAGCCAAGTACCCGTCAATCTCTTTGACACAAAGATCTTTGCTGTCCCCTTGAACTGAGCTGTTGATAAACTTTAATAAAACACTTTAATGGTTTGCAGATTGAGGGGCAAGACTTTTTTTTTTATCTGACCATGTTCCGTTTGAATCTCAAACATCAAAGTTTTTAATTTGAAACCAAACTCGGCGAGGAAATATTACTGACAAACAGCAATCACAAGCTGGTGTTGTAAATAATTTTGCGCCCACCTTACATTTTAAAGGCTTTCCGACAAAACTGACTAAAGGCACAGGAAGCTTAAATGGCAGAATAAGAAAACATGACACAACACCTGTCTTACCTATATTGGACTCTTCAAAGGTGTAGGTGTTAGATGTTTTCCCCAAGGCATTTATCGCCGTCACATTAACTATGTAGGGGTAGGAGGAGAAGACCTCTGGAAATCGTACATGACAGCGATTCTTATGGACTGCATCTTTCTGCACTGTCAGTGAACGCTGGTTATGCCTGAAAAGATAAATAAAATATAAGCTGAGGGGGACAGACAGGAAAGGGTGTAAGAAAAAAGAAGAGCAGATGTGTGGAAAACAGGAGTAGGAAATGTGTAGTGTGCTTCCTGTTTGAACACGGTCTCATACAAAGCGCAGAATAAGAGAGCAGGAAGTGCTAAAGCAATTTTTGGTTTATGTTATACCAGAAACAAAACATAAATTCTATGTTTAGGTTTAGGATTTTTGCTAAATTCTGCAGCATTTCCCATTTCCAGTCTTTGTATGGTCAAAGGATAGGGAATTTGTCTTTACTGGGAAGTAAAAACTGGCCTTAAAAACACACACAAAAGTAAGTGTTTATCTATTAGTCATTTTTACTGGAAATAATAATTAAAAAATTAATAATTTGATGGTTATGTTTAGTTTTCAGATCTGTACCAGAAGTTCTCTCCAGGAAGATCTTTCAATTCAAAACTTTCAATAAAAAAAAAAAAAGCAGGTCTATTCAACTCCAGCAATTAAAGTCATTATGTAAAAAAACCAAGTATTCTAAAGATCTGTCATGTTTCAAATAGTTTATTTTGTTGCATTTAATCATGAATACAACATACAATACAATACCCTATGCATTAAAAGTAGTGATAAAAAACAATATCAAAACTAAAAAATAAACACGCTCCTATTTAACAGAAATATTATTCAGACATTTCTGACTTTTTTTAAACCAATTGTATGTTTACTTTAATGTTTTGTGTGTTCATAAAAATTGATTTTACCAGCTTGTAGCCAAGATTCTAATGTTTCTGTAGATACCACATGTCTCCACACGTCTACGTCTAAAATAACTTTTAAAAATTAAAGTAGAAAACCGGGGCTTAAGAGATGAATGAATTAATTGGCGGGCCAATCTTTGGTCACTTGCTGGCCAGATGTGGCCCATGGGCCGCCAGTTGAATAGCCCTGGTGTAGAGTTAGGATTTTAAACTGCATTGGCTTACTTTACCAACAAGCAATGCAATATTTAGTTTGACATACACCCTTGTATTTTTTCACTTCAATCAAAGTCAGTTATTTTGAAGAATGTTTTTTATTGACTAATTACTTTCCTCCTTTAGATTTTACTTTTAACTATATTACTTTTATGTACATTTCCGCAGCTTTTGCATTTGCCTGCAGGCTAAAGGACACTTAAAGTTTGCCCATTTGAAGTCAGCAAACCTACATCCCTTCAAGATTAGCGAGCCAATAATGAATCTTAATGGAACACTTCATTTCTCGCAGATAAAAGCCAGATGCCAGAAACTAGAATTAGAATTACGAGTGACAGTTAAAAGTCCTGTTTTGGACTACAAAGGAGCTCTTCAGAACAATGTGGAGCTGATGGTGTGTAAAAAATGTAAAAAGGCATCCCTAGTGGTTCCATGCCTGTCTGCTTTCTGACTGACCATGGACAATAAATTTTACTGTTATCGTCTTCATCTCTCAGTCTTTGTTGACCTACATATTATTTAAACTATAATACTGGTGTTGTAATATTCATGAAGGTAGCATCCAGATGCTGCTGTGTAAACAGGGAAGCTCTGTAATTGTTCAACGTAAACTTGATGAGGGTTTTGGAGCATCTGCTGCACTGTTTAAACCTGTCGAAATAATCCAAGATGCTTTAAGAACAAAAACAGAACAAAGCACCTATAAAAAGAAAACCCTCATAGTGTGATTTGACATATTTGCATTTTAATTATCTTTAATTAAAGGTTCCATTACCAACACTTTGGAGTTAGCTTGTTATCTTCCCTAATAGAAATATATGAAGTTCAACAAAGATTATGTTCTAAATAATGCATTATGGGTGACATGATTGCACCAATATTTATCATCTGAATCAGAAACATTCGGAAATCCAAAGCTTCATTCTAGTTACATTTTTCTACCAAATACATGGACTTACTGTATGTCCACTTCGAAGGCTGTGGGGATGTACGTTGGATGCTGTAAGTGCCAGTTGCAGTAGAAACCTTTAGGGTACGTGTTGGACCGACATGTGATCACAGGCTCCCGGGGAAGGACTATAGGAAAAAAGAGCAAAAAGAAACAATAGTTAGCTGCAGGGTTAAAAAATAAATAAAAATAAAAGAGAAAGAAAATATCTGAATCGTAGCAACAGGCTTTATATTAATCAAATACAAAGCAGCTATGGCTAATTAAACACTGCCTTATTGCATATTACATTCTTGATCAAATTTCTCATTAAAGTCGCCTCAGCTTCTCAGTTCAAATTAGGTTGTGTCTCTGGTTTGTTTCATTAAATATGTTTTCAATTCATTTAGCTGTGAATGTCTGTGCATTTTATTGGGCTAGCCTTAAATTTTTAATAACAAATGCATTAAATTTTGACGAGAAAGGAGATGAAAGGGTGAAAAAAAGATCTAATCATCACCTAGCTTTATATAACTTTTGTTTTTAAGATTTCCAGTTTCAGGTCTTCTGTGATTTGAAATACTTTGGGTCAACTGTCCAGGAAAAATGTGGAGTAGGAAAACAAGAACAGTTGTCTTTAGTCTCAGCCTTAAAACATCATAACTTTTCTCAAACTTACAAATATCCATACCAAATCACCTGAACTAAATTCTGCAGTCATGTTGCAGAACCTGTGTTTGATCTGTTTGCAACACTTGAGAAAACATCGCCTTCGAAGTAAATCTGGCACACACCAACACGTTAAAGGTTTCCTTAACGGGCTGCTGCGGGGGTCATTTGACTGTCGCACACAATCAGCTGTGTTTAAACGGTCACCGCAGCAACTAATTAGCCTGTCAATAATGGATAAGAATGGATACTGGGGGACGGCATCCAATCACACTCAGTTAATCACAGAGACTAATTGAGGCCATCTCAATCAATTGGCTCCTCATCTGAGAGCTTCAGTCAAAGTCACGCAAAACAAAATGTCGCACACAAACACATTACAGCGCACAATTAGTGTCAGGATGTACTAACACACTCCCGTACACAGATCCTGCAGGGGTTTGTAGAATTAGCTGTAATCAGTCAAACAGCTTATTAAGAACTTGGCTCAAAGACAACATCTTAAAAGACACATTGAAGGGGTGGAGTGGGGTGGGGTGGTGGGGACATCAAGCGACTGGTTAAAATAATGATGAGCTCCAGTTGGGTCGAGGAAACCAAGAGGAGGAGAACTGAGCATAGATGTGGGCTCTTGCTAGCCATGTTTGCTTTAGTTTATTTGAACTCCAAAGGTGTTTACTCCTTTAAATCAGCTCATTTCCTGCTGCAGAAGTTCCACCAAAGAAAGTCTGGGTCATTTGACAGAAAAAAAGGTCTTACTTTTTGCTTTTTATGACAGAGAATTTTTAAAATTTAAACTATAAGTGACTTTATAGTATGCAATAAAGAATAATAATATAAACAATACCTTTATAAAGTATTTTATGTATGTTTCAAATAGGGTATATAAACAAATGCTCATATTTTCATACAGGGAACTTATCGACAAATGTTTGGTAAATCATGAAGAATACAGCAAACAGTGAGAAAAGAAAGCACCGATAAATGTTAGCTCATTATTTAGCAAGACACAAGTAATTATAGCCTTTCTTATCTAATATCATGGAATCATTGCTTCTAAGGTCAACATTATTGAAAAGTGTTTAAAAATAATTTATACTACAGAACTCTAGGTATTTTCCTTAAAATAAAACATAATAAAATGGACAGATCAAAAATGGAGAGAAGTAGATAAAATGCTAAAAGTCACAGTCAGACCACATCTCAGTTTGTAATTATGGTAGTAAATTTTCCATTCTAAGTCAATAAAAGCAGAGTTGGAAAAAAAAGAAAGAAGATGTGGTATTTATTGCTAAACAAGAAAAGAAAAGATGAAAACACAAGTGGTGAAATGAGAAATGTAAAGAAATATATAAAAGAAAATGACAGAATACATAAAATCTGATTAAAAAAAGCTTATGAACAGATAAAAGGAAAGTTGCAGAGAGTGTAGGCAAATCTCTGCTTTCACATCAGATTTAACAAATGTAACCTTAAAGGCTCCAGACAGTACAAATGTAATGCAGGGAAAAAACCCAAAACAAAACAATAAAACTAAAACGTCTGCACGGTTGCTTCTATTAGAATATCAAAAGGCGTCTGCACATTCAGATTCAGTGAAAACAGATTTTCAAACGCAGGGGTGGAAACAACAAGAGAAAACACACCTGCAGGAAAGAGAAAAATCCAAGAACAAAGGCAAGATGAATATTAAAGCACATGAAACAGTAATTCAGATTAAAAATACATCGTGCAGGTGTTCCTCCCACTACTCCTTTTTTTTTTTTTGTGAACTACACTGACATATTACCTGAATGGCACACAGGACACAGTTCATGAATAAATGTTATTTGAATTAGTCTGCTTTCATCAGCTGGTTTGAATTGCTAAATCAAAAGGGATCGTTAAAATGTTTTTTTTTTCTTAGCTTCATGAAATAAACACCTGCACATTTGCATAAGTGTAAGGCTGTGGTATTGGTCATTGCTGGGGTCTGTTAATCCTGAAGATGCTGGTTCAAGCCCAGAATGTGTCAAGAAGGATATATGAAATAAAAAACAATGACTAAATATTTTGTGTGACTGTGCTTTCTGTTGAACCCCCTGCAGAAGGGATTAGCACATGTACAATGTACATGTACAATTAGTTATGGTGGGTTAATATGAAGTGGTAATGGGATACAGACACAGGCTCATTAATTATAATTAAAACAAAAGAAAATAGGTTAAATGAAATGAAATGAGTAACTCTATCAGTTATTAAATCTTTATTATTTTCAAAAAATACTTCTAGGCGATTATTAGGGAATTCTAGTGCGGCTAAAATTAATAGGGTGAACTGAACTGATTAAAAGTTATTTAAGTTATAAAGTTATAAATGTCTAATTGTAAAATCAGAGAAAAAGAGTGCAAATAAATATGATATGACATAACTATTAAGTAAAATTAAAATCAGGATTGTACACATGATCATCATTATTATTAGTATATTTTTAAATAAAGATATTAAATACGGCAACCATGTATGTTTGCCATGCACGCCTAAAAGTTTCGGGGCTTTTAGTTTGGCTAAATCACATCCTACAGGATATGTTTTCATTATGTGCAGATACATTACGGTTGCATAAAAGGAAGCAGATTTTTGTCGAGTAAATCCCTTTCCTCATTAAGACAACATACATTTAGGATAAGCAGACATGCAGAACACATAATGAAACAAGGAGCAACAACAGACTGAAGACAGAAAATAATACAGACGTTCACTTATATATGGATTACGTTGCATGATCAAAGCGAGGATGTAATTAACCTCGGAGCAGCACATTTTGTTTTTAAACATAATAACAGCAGCCAGAAGTTCTCCCTCCCTTCCTCCTCTCTTTCCAAACTCTCTGCTTCTGCAGCACTAATCCAAACCTGTCACACAGAAGTTTTGGGTCTCGCCATAAAGGATTTTTGTCACAGGAGGGGCGCGCGTGCAAACACACACACACACACTAAGAAATGCGACGAGAGACAATGACATCCAGCGGCTCGGTTGCTAGGCTGCAGACACTGTAGTAATTGCTATTTAGTTGTGCTGGTCGCCTCCCCCGTTGCTTTGTGATTTTAGTGTACATGTATGGATCTCTGTGTGTGCGCACACAGTCGTTTGTCTCTGAGCAGAGGGTGTGTTTGCAGTGAACTTTCTTGCTGCTACAAAAAAAGAACAATAAAAGGAAAAAATACAAAAAAAAAAATCTTTGATTAATTTTCTTCTACTCAACTTCATAATTTTAAAAGTAGATTTATACCCTCAACAAAATGCTAAAATTGCAACCTTTCGAAACCCTGCTGGGTCAAACTCCCCACTCATATTTCTCTTGATTTGATTTTTGCTTTCATGGAATCAATTTAACAGGCTGCACACTTTGACTAACATAGTTAAGTATGAGGAACAACAAGCCAGGGGTGTTCCAACAGCTCACTATGCGGCTATCCAGCTATCAGTCCATTTATCTATCGTGCGCATCTTTTTAGTTGGAATTTTCTTCTCATTAGAGAGCACGCAGCGAAGGACTGGATCCTCCCGGGAGTTCCTCCCGCTTTGAATGGCCTGTAGGTGTCCGGCTCCGGTCTCTGCGTGACTCGGCCTGCCAGCACTGGGCATTCTGCGTTTCAGATTAGCTTAGTCATGAGTCATGGGAGAAAGAGGAATGTAAATAAAACTGTAGGACAAAGTCATTGAGACGCCGCGGTGCCTTTTTGTCCAGACCAGCTGTCGTGGTTAACAGTAATGAAATTGTAGTGCACTATTTTTAACGGACTCCCCCAAAGCTACACTAAAGCGCATGTCGATATGTGGGATTGTTTGTGTTTATATGGCTGTTTTTTTTTGTGTGTGCACGCAATGGTAATATAAAACTTTATATAGGCGCAATTGAAATTAAACAGAGATTATTTGTCCATATGGCATGTATGTGTCCTTCAGTTTGCCTCTTTAAAACTAAACTTTGCCTGTGCCTGAGTGATATGTCACCTTCAGACCAATACTAAAACATTTATAGCTGAATTAATTGTATTTTTGAAAAATGCGGACTGTAAAATTTAGAGAAGCAAACAGGCAAAACTAAAAAGAGGACTCCAGACCACCTGACACATGTTCCTCCCCACACCCCGCAGAACCTGCGAACAGAAGACTTCTTGGTTCACGAATCAGCTAATGGGCCAGAAAACACATCAGTTGCCATGTTAGGGAGGTGTAATGTTGAACCATAATTGTGTCCCTAAGCTTCTATGTTAGCCAACTTGTAATTTCCCAACTCTCATATTCCTTAAAATACCCCCCCCAAATAAATAATAATAATACATCGAAGACAAAAGTACTGTGGCATTTTTAACACAAGGTAAATCCTTGCCGAGCTCTGTGCGTGGCCTCAAGCTGCGATTATGCAGGCGCCTGACTCATGGTGTGAGCAAATGATGACGATAGGAAAGCAGGAACACAATTTAGAGCAGTGGTTCAAATGTGCACAACTGGCTGAAACAACTACCTCCAACCCCTGCATGGATGGTGCTGTCACAAGATAGACACTGTTCGGAAAACTGATAATGGCCGGTATAAATCATGAATTAGGTTCACATAAAAATGTACTAAACAATAATAAAATTAAATAATACGATTAAATGAAAGGTTGGTTTTTAGCATTTTCTGAATTTTTCAAAATGCATCCAAGTAATATGATGATTACAGACAAAACAGTTACCTGTTTGCACGGAAGTGATTTTTAATAATTACAAACCATCAGGACTAAAACACATTTTCAAACCAACCCACTTTGTTTTCATTTCTGTTTATCTACATTTTTGTTTGTATATATAATTTTCCCCATCCCTCTAACATACGCTGTTCTCCAACATGAAGAAGCTGGGGTGGGGTGGGGGTCGAGGGGAGACGTGCACACATTGCACAAAGCACTGATGCCCTGGCATTCCAAGAATGTCTCTAAGCCAATTGGAAACAGCCGTGTGGGAGATGAATGAATGAAAGGAGGGTGAATACTTTATGGGAGCATCAGGAGTTGATAAGAGGAAAGTAGAAAAGGCTTATGTGAGCATGTTTGAGTAGGTCAACTATGTGTTCGCTCTTTTTGAATTCAACTGCCTAATGGTTTTGACTAATTAGCTCTGCACAAATAACAAAAGTGATCACCCAACCAATGTCTGGGTAGTTAAAGGACCAGGATTCTCACTGACAGCGAGAAATGAAGGGAAACACGTTAAAAGGATTGTACTGACCTCCGCAGCTTTGCGGGAAGACAAACATTATACTTGGACACTTAAATTACCCTGCGGCCTATCTCTCAGTTTCTCTCATGCAGACAAAATTACTTAAGCGGCTAACATCATAAATCTTGCTAAAACCTTGGGACCCAACAGTTTGCATTTTACAAGAAAAGAGAAAGAACATTCTCAAGACGTTTCTCACATGGAAACTAAATCTCGCCTCAAGCATTCTTGATTTGAAAGTGTGTTTTCTTTTTCAAGTGTTTCCTGCTTTAAAATAAAATAATAAAAAGACAATACTCGGTGATAAAAGTTGTTTATGTCAAGAGATGACCAGAACGATTCCATCAAGTCTAATTAAATCCTTAATGACAGTTTAACAAAAGAAAGTTGCAAATTTTGTTTTACAATAGAAGAAAGATGTGGAAGGAAACTTATATTTTTTTCTAAAATGTTTCCAAAATCCAAAAAAAAAAAAAAAGAAAAGAAAGAAAAAAAAAAATGCATATTTCAGACTGTAGCAATAAACCCCCCAGTTGTTTTTAAAGTAATGGCTTTACTTCCTAAAAAAATTAAAGTATTTGATTTTTTTCCTGTCATCCTTCTCTATTGTTTTGCCTCATTTAATCTTATTCATAATATTTATTGGAAAAATATACACTGGGGTGGCAGTAGTTAGAATTGTTGCCTCACAGAAAAAAATGTCACATTTCCGCCTCCCTGTTGAGGCCTTTCTGTGGAGTTTGCATGTTCTCCATGTGCATGCATGGATCTGCTCCAGGTCCTTTGGTTTTGATCCCACAGACCAAAAACATGTACGCCCGATTAATTAGTAACTCTAAATTGTCCCTACTTTAAGTACAAATGGTTGTTTAATTTGTCAATTTCCATGTGAGATTAAATTCCAGTACATTCAGAGTGTACTTTGCCTCTCTCAGGATGAAAGTTGAAGAAAGGCACCCCGAACCCCCACCCTGCAAGCCAGAACGGACAAAGCAAGTTTAAAAATGGATAGGTGGAAATACAGGCTGCAAAACCCACTTTAATCCAAGTGAACCGTGCATGGAATAAGAGAACATTAAAAACATCCTGTAGTCAAAATAATTCTCATTGTGCACTTACTCACAGAACAGAGGAGAGTCTTGAAATCTTTACTCGTATTTCCATCCGACTCTGTCTTTGGTGCGCGCCTAAATTGCCTCAGTCCTCTGCAGAAACTAGGGGCACTGGATGGTTTTAAAGAGGCCTGGAATACCTTTCAAGCGGCTTCATTCCAACCATATTTCATTATAATTCATCTGGACAGAGCAGCAATAAAATAGCCAGGAAAGTTGGAAATGGCACAGTGGCACTCCTGAGTGACTTGTTAATTTAAAAGCAATCTCTCTCTTGTTTTTTTTCTTTCTATTTTTCTGTGAATTTGGGGGATTTTAACTTTTCAAGCTCTAGCCTCACATGTTTTGACACTTCACACACTTTATTCCATTTCTTTTTATTTGCTACATAACAGCCACAGCGAGGCTCCAGCTTTTTAAGGACAAAAAAAACACATATATTTAGCAATTTCATAAGGCAAGATTTACATGACCCCCCCACCCCCGCGCACACACACACCTCCTAACTTTGTAACGTCACGTCCGTATCACCTCTCTTGATAACACAAGGCATGTGGCCTAACAGGTGCTTTCTATAGTGTTTTTGCTGGTCAGCTCTGTTACAGCTTTGGCCATACTTTCTAAATTGTGTGGAGTAAAGTGAAGGATAAAATAAAGTACATCAAAATGCTGCTGAACCAGACACTTTGAGAAAAGTGCAGGCAAAGAGAACTGATAAAGAATGAAACATTTGTGGTCGACATATGAAGGGACCCCAATAAAACACAACAAAATAAAAAAAAACTGTCAGTCACCAAAAGGGTATGATTACTACTAAGCAGTAGGTAGCGTTTTACTGCACAAAACTGAAATTTGAGAGCATCACGGCTGTTGAGTGGAGATGGCTCTCGTCTCAGTGAGAGTTATAGGCCCGTGTCGCCGCGGCAAATGATCGCCTGGGGCTCAGTCACTGCTCCGACAGTCGCCTCTTTAGCTGCCGGTGTCCAGGATGGTGGGATGAGTGACAGGCTGGGATTGACCAGTCAGAGGTGTCAATCTTGCCAAACGCACAAACAGCTAACTGCCATCACTCACAGGAAATAAGAGATGAGAGAGGCAGGTACCACACAAAATCCTGACATCTGAATCAGAGCAGCTGGCTCTTTTAAATTCAGCTGTCAGATTCAAGGCTAGTCAGAAAAAAAGAGACACTCAAAGAAAAGTCAAAAAATGCAGTTTCTGTAAATTTTTGAGTTGATTCTGATGGATAGCTCTTACTTCTTTTCGACAGAGGTCTATAAAGTACTAATAACTAAGAAAAAGTCAAATTTAATGAACAGAAAATGACTTTGGTAAAAATAAATTTAACTGATAGAAAACTACTCAAGTAAAAGTCATAAAACTGTTCATAAAAATTTGGAAAGTAAAATTAGTTTTACACACTCTCTAAGAAATAAACTGTTAAATTTACTGAACCAAACTGGTTCCACTAAGCCAGGTTGAGTAAACAGCAATATACAGGTGCTGGTCATAAAATTAGAATATCATGAAAAAGTAGATTTATTTCAGTAATTCCATTTAAAAAGTG
>JAUBOC010000037.1:19240145-19260838 GCA_032275365.1 Anablepsoides cearensis | reverse complement strand
CATAAAGAAAAGGAATAATTAATTGTTTTGTTTTATATTTATGTTTAGTTTTTGGAAAGTTTTATATGATGTTGGAAAGCCATGCATAGTTAAAGCACTGATCTAGGAGATTCAAGAAATAAGAAAAAGGAAGATATCAGTTGATTTGTAATAAAAAATGTTAAACAGAATAAAAGCATTTTTGCAGCATAAAATACATCATAAAGTTTTTTTGAAACTAATATTAAAATCTCGTCTCGCAAACTCAGTACTGTGTCTCGTCTCGAGACTTTTATGTATCGTTACACCCCTAATGTATGGTGATAAAACAGCTCGACATCTCGACTATTAAGTTAATGGTTAAGTAAGGTTTGATTTATTCATCAATAAAAGGCACTAGTATCCGCTGGTCTATTGGGGAAGAAAAAAAAAAACACTCAAACTCTAAGGTTGGTCAAACAAACTAAACTCTGAACAACCTGTTCTCCCCCTCGCCTGTGGAGGCGCTGCACTAAGACCCACTGAAGAAATCAACACGAAAACCTCAGGAGACACGGAGCGTAACTTCCTTCTTCACAAAATGTAAACACACATGGAGTGACGTAAGATGTTAGTGGCTGTAGGCTTTAACTTTTGTTTTTAGCAAATGTGCAAAACAAATAGTCTTCCACAATGGGGTCAGCATTAGTGGAAAATGAGACAGAAACGTGGAAAATATTGTTTTCCAAACAAGGCGTCTGAGACGGCTCCGTATGAGGCGGTGTTCATCGAGAAGGAGCGCGTCCAACTTCACAGCAGTGATGTTCACCTTATGCAGACATCGAGTTAGGTATTTAACTTTATTACTGACCCCTGCTTCCTGATTTTAGAGTGGTCTCCAGTCTGTTTGGTGTTCACCAGAGTTCACTTCAACCGAATTGAGACCTAGGCTTTCAGGCGGACTGGAGTTCACTTTTTGGTCCACATCAGAGTTCAATTAAACGTTCACACGTCCCCAAACAAACCGGACTTTCTAGGCAAATGAAGTAGAGGATGCTAAAAGCGGACTAAACAGGGCTGATGTGAATACACCCAAGGCGTTTACACATTACATGGCCCGCCCCGGACCAGCCCTGACCCTGTTTGTTTTGCACTGTGCGGAGAGCCGCCTGGAAGTGGGTGTGAGCTTCACATCGGAAAAGCGCAAAATTGAATAGTGACATCATTTGTTTTGCGACTCAACAATGGACACCACCACTGAGCTCCTGACTGTTTTGATGTTGTTCATGCAAGTAGTTAAATTACAGATTGCAGTGCAATAATGGATATGTAAACATAGAGTTAGATGACAAATGGAGATGCGAAATAGAGCAGAGAGGTACAGAACGCTGTACCTGGCCATACAGCAACAACAAGCGGCTAGAGCGAGACGACAACGACTGGTAAGCTATTTAGCTAGCATTATTAGCTTGCTGTTACGTTATGAAAATAGATGCTGTTTAGTAGATCTATATGATTTTTTAAAGACTTGCTAGACTCGTCTGCAAACAAACCAATTAAATGATCAGCAGTACATGACGTAAAACCGGGCCGATCAGCCTGGCCTGATTGGAACCTCACCTGGCCAGGTTCCAAAAGTCGGGCTGGAGCCGGCCCTGAAAGGCAAATGCAAAAACAATGAACCCGGGTTAGAAGCTGGGCCGGGCCGGGCAGTGCGTAAGCCCCTCCTTAAACAGGATTAATCAACTCAGATAGCTGACACAAGCATGAGTGTTAATTTGGTTGTCTAATGTGAGATACAGTCTTTTGAAAAAAAAAATAATAATAATGCAATCAGCACTGCTTAATATGTTATATGTCGTTTTTAATTACAGTCATTTAAATCAGGTTACATATATCAATCAAATATTTGGATGATTAAACAAAAAATTAATAAAAAAGAGGATAATCAATAGGTAAAATTATGTTTGGCCAGTTTAATTAAACTACTTTTGGTTGTTTCTTTTCCTAATCATTTGGCACACGCTGGTTTTGTGGGATTATCAGATGTTCAAGTGATATGAAGCAACAGATTGGGATCCTGCAATTTATGGGCCAGATATCTGATTAACTCTGGCTTGGCACAAGTTTCACCAATAAACTCCTGATGACACTTTCACAACCATTCACTGTACTGATAAAGATGCATTCAGCTCACACGCAGCACAATTCGTGCTTGCACTCTCACATGGGATATGCTGCTGTAGAACAAGTGAACGTCTTGGTAAAAAGTACACATGGACATGTTCGCGCGCACTCACTTCCTCTCCAAACATCTTGGAATGAAGTTATCACTTTATCCTCTCCTGTCTCTTTCCCACAGAGAGATTAACATTCACTCTCTCCCCCCCTCTTTCTGCATTCGCCTCTCCTTTCATGTGAACACTGAGGCAGCTGCAGCTGTGCGAGTGTTTGTGTGTGTGTGTGAGTGCGTTTGTGTGTTTTCCCTGCATGTCTGTGTACGAGCCAGGGCACTGATGCTCGAATAAATCCACTTCCTGTTTCCTGCCATCTTATCTTGGCCCCACGGCGCATGTAAACGTGCAGCGTCGGAGTGTTTGCGCGCTTTGGTCTGATCACTGCCTCCCGTCTTCTGGCTTTGCCGGCGCTACCGGAGGAGACAGAAAGATTTGCAGGCGACGAGGTTAATTGATACTTCATTTTAGATGTCTGTGTTCTGGAGACGAGCACGGAAGCCAGAGAGATAAGAGGCGGTGTGAAGGGAAGAGAGATGGAGTGAAAAGATGAAAAGAGAGACTGTAAATGAAAAGGAGGGGGGGTATGGTGAAGGAAGGAGGATAAATGGTGGAGAGCGAGCGTAGGGCAGTTAATATTTTACAAGCCTGGATTAGAGAGGTCGTGAAATGAAGAATGGGAGATAGATTCCTGAGAGTCAGTTACAGCAAGAAAGAGAGAGCAGGATTGGGACAGCTGGGTAGCTTTGATCAGAAACATCTGTATGTTACAAAAGGGAAAAAAAAAGAGCTGTGGGAGAGAAATGACAGCAACCCGCTTCATCTTTTTGGACAGATTTTTGTCTACGTTGGCCTTCTTCTGTCCCATTGTATTTGAGCATGCTCTTCAAGAGGCATTATTGTGGTGCGTTGTTGGAATTCAGCTTGAAATTACATTTATTTAGTTAGCATGGCAATTTGTAAAGGCAAAAACAGTTTAAAATGTCCCAGCGACAATAAATACCACGAATAAAGTACAATATTCTACATTTAGTGTGATGTAATGAACTGCTGAACTTAAGCAGTGCTGATGACCTTTTCCCAAATAGCACCATTAGTTTTTTTTGAATTGATTTCCCATCCATGCAGCCTTTGCTTCTGAGTTTGAGTCAACTTACAGAGACGTATGAGTCTTTCAGAAAAAAGGTGATCCATCATGGTGAGTTTTCAACTTTTTTTTTTGTTAAATCAGCAAGGAGCAAACCCAGACATCTAATTTACATTCTGTCCAGTCCTTCTTATGAGAGATATGCTGTTTCAACTTACAGCAGTCTGCAATATTTGATCTTCAGTACTAAGAGACAAATCTGTTTTCCTGCCAAAGACTTGTTCTGGTTTATTTCGAAAGTCTAAAACACGGTATCTACACTGGTTTAAGCAAATCTTTAGAAACAACAACATCAATAGCAATGGTTAAACCTCAGAAAAAGTGGATCTAATATTAAAGTTCCTATAAAAGTGTTATCTTTTTCCCCCCACTGGCAAGACAGCAATGGTAATCAAGAGAAAAGGCTTGCAGCAGAAACCTCCATCACAGTCCTAATCTGTTGGTTAATAATGTGGCAAACATCTCCTAAAGCCTTTCCCAAGAGCCAAACTCAGAAGGTCAGTGCTGATATTAAACCTCTCAGTTCTTAAACATGGATGTATGCAGACAGAATGAAAGGAGAGAGAAATAATAATAATAATAATAATAATAATGATAAAGATGAGCTGGACAGGGAAGATGGGAAAAAAAAGAGCTTATTGAGAGTTACGGAGTCAGATGTCAAGGGTGTAACAGAGGAGAGGGAGAGAGATAAAAGGAGATGATGGGTGATAGAGGGGAGAAGGATAAAAAGAAAGAAAAAGGGTTTCAAAGGAAGGTGAGAGGAGGGGGTTTGGAGTGAGAGAAATGATCACCTTAATTAATAGCCTGTAATATATGACAATATTTCTGGGTTCCAAGATAATATCAGGAAAAATTATTGCCTTCATCATGGAAGGGAAATAAACCACATGACCTTGACAGGGGAGCTAAAGCCAAAGAGAAACTTCTATCAGGAGCTAAAAATAACTTTTCTTATATTGGTATATTGAGTTCAGGTATTTCTGCACTGTGGTTTTTAGCACACAGTTTATTTGCTTACAGTGGTCATGCTTAACAGTGGGGTTTCCACCTTAAGGAAGGAGTCAATTAAACTGTTTGATTATCTAATGCAATAGGAACGACCATTATGTTGGAAAAATGGAAAAGTAAAAATGTTAGAATAATAACTAATATCTTTAATCCAGTAATTATGCAGAGATGTGATCTGATTCCTTATTTTCTGACATAGACACATTTAAAAGATTAGGCCAGATAAACTTTGATTTGGAAGAAAAAATCCGACATGATAACAGACTAGCTGCAGAAATAAAAGAAATATGTCCTATTTTTTAAACTTTTTTTTTTTGCCTGTACTGCTGCTGAACCTTGGTAGGCATTAGGCGGCATTGAACTATCAATCAGCCAATCTTAGAACAGCAATCAGCCTGGTGTGTCAGGCTGGAGCTGCAGCAGCTAAACAGCCCTGTATGCTGCAAGCATTATTTTTATTGTTACGTGAGTGAGCAATCACAGAGCTGGCAATTCAAATGGAACTGGCCACTTTTTCCTTGTCACAAAAGTGGTTCGAAACTGTAAAAAATATATATTTTTTTTATTTTACATTTTCTTTTTTTTAACAGTCTAACTCCAGCTCTGGCTGTTAAACTTGCTTCCAAGAACGGGTAGGTTCAATGCCAAAGGACCTGGCCATGAGTAGCTCTGAAGCCGGAATCAATCGAGTGTCTGTATAGCTGAACGAAATAGCCTTGGATGGTCATACTAGCAAAAGTACCTATACAAACTGATGCGCGCAGAATCCTGCTAAATCCTGCATGCTCAAGTATGAGTGTGTCTACTCGTTGGTGGTGGGCCTGATTCCTTACTTAAGTGCACTCAGACGCGCTAGCGGCAAGGTGTGATGGGAAACGAGCTGCTGTCAGGTTCAGCGGCAGCAAAACACATTCGCCACATCTGTAATTCGTGCGGCTGAGAAGGTGCAGATCACTACTCCGTCTCCTGAGCTTCAGCCGGCATGTTATGAAGGACTGAAAGAGAAGGTGTGAAACAAACAACTTTAGAGGAGCCCAGCGGTACGTACACACACACACACAGGCAGACTTTTTAAAATTGCAGCACTGGGGTGTTGCTGCTTGTTTCTTGATCCTGAAGTTCACTACCAGTTTCACACCTATCATTTGTCAGAAGAACACTAATAGCACACAACATAACGTTTGCTACAATACCAATCATTACTAGCAGATAATTTTCCCTGACAGCACTGCCCCTGTTTCCAGTAGTCCTCATAAATACTCTTGACTTCAAAGACAGACTTGACACAGAGTGTGAGTGTGTGTACTCTACCAGTGTGTTGTGTTATTAAGAGTTCAAAAGATTTTAGGTTAATTAATGCAGTAGGTTCTAATGATGATTAGGAATAATGTCCATGGTTATATGAAGATCAAAGCCAGACTTTTAAACAATGCAAAATAACATTTTGTTAATCTAATCGCATCATTTATGAAAATCTGCATGAAATCCCAGTAACAGATTATTCAATAACCAAACCTCTTTGGGTATCAGTGTTCTGCTGGTGTAGATTCTCACTCATCTAAGACACACTAAATCCATTCTTTTTTGGATACTAGTGTATTTTTTTTTAGTGAGCATGTGTGGTAGAAACCCGTTGGTTGGCCTCTCTCTAACACATGCAGACAAAGTCAGCACAAGACGTAAGCAGCTTTAAACCCTAAGCACACATGGCCCACACGCTCACTTAGAGAAAAAAATATATTTTGACCAAAACACTGTCTGCTAAAATGTGTGAAAGTCATAGAATGACTTTACAAAGTTTGCAAATGTGTTTGCAATTCCGTTGTTCCGACCAACAGGCAAAAGGCACAATAAAATCTGTTTTTTTTTTTTTCACCAAACACTGAGTGTGACTTCATGCAAGGACCATAACAGATAAAGAGCACTAAAACAAAAACATGCCTTCTCAATAGAAATAAATAAAAAACTGATGTTAAATTACCTCAATTCCAGTGGAACTGATTCAATGGGTGTATATTTTGTCATACAACCAAAAATTACTTTTTTTTTTCTTTTTTACAAGTGTTGAAAAAGGTAAAAAATAAAAACAGGAAGCATGTACCATTGCAGTACATTCTTTATGCACTTCAAATAGCTGCTACTGCTCATAAAAGCAGCACGAGCGCACTATCAAAAATATAAAGAAGAAAGAAAGTAGGGCCAGTCAGTCAATAACAAGTGGAAAGCAGCAGCAAGAGCAGACACGGTCAGAATCGATGGTCTATAATGCCCCAAATGTCAGTCGTTTCCTACTTCTTCTTCTTTTTTTCCTGTATCATTTCCTTTATTACGTTCTCTATGGCTGAGGTTCGGCACAGGTGCTTTGAAACAGAAGATGGGTCACAGCAAGTGCACAGCTGTCTTTTTTTTGTGTGTGTAATGCCCAGGCAGTTAAAACTCAATGAGCAGAGAAAAAGGAGTGACATCATTATCATTGTCGTCATAATCACCATCAGAACTGACCTGGAACCACACAAATATAAACACACTTTTAAAATGTTCCTCAAATTAACCCTCAATTGGATATTCATTGTTTCATTGTGTGGAAACGTGCACACACACATGCGCTTTGACACATTTGTGGCTACAGTCATGCTTTTTTGCTTTAGATTGTGAAAAAAAATGGAGAAATGTCAGAGCTGTAACAATGGGACAACCAAAAATGGGAGAACTTTGGGAGGCTTTGTTTTTGTTTGGAGGGAATGTCAAAACACGTTATACATGATGGCGTGTGTCGTGGAGACTCTTTGAAGGGAGGGAAATAAAGAAAATTAAAAATATAATGGGGAACCTGAGGAAAAGAAATGAGAGAATCAGAAAAAAAAGAGAAAAAAAAACATTTATTTGTGTGTCACATTCTCCATCATGCAGAACAAGCAACATGACAATCTGCCATTTCCATGCTACAATCACCGAAACAACAGCACGCTCGCTCGTTGGCATGCAAAGGAGGAAACGTCATGTGTGAGAGTACTTGTACAAATAAAAGGCATATGTACACATATGTGCACACGCACGCACACCCGCGGACACACAAGGGTAGCTGCAGGACCCTCGGTAAGCTGGTCTACAGACGCGCTATAATGACATCCAGGTATGTTTGCTCTTCATTTTACACGGCTCATCGCAGCTCCAAACAGGGTATCAACACAGGAGGAGTGTGTGTGTGTGTGTGTGTGTGTGTGCGTTTCACAATGTGTATTTCCCTACAGCGTCCTTGTGCACATCTGCACTGTAGCTTGTACTTGCACATTGCTTCCTCCGTGTTTGCATTGATTTTACGGTGCGTTTATGTATTTTTGTCAGTTCTTGAGCTCATTTAATCAAATTCATGTACACACACACACACACACACACACACACACACACACGCACACACACAAACATGCACTGAACCCTCTCCCTGGCTTGTTGACATTCCAGTAGCTTGGCCTCTTTGTCTGCTCCAAACTCTTCTCATTCAAAACAGACCTCTGCTTTTATTTTGTCCTGCTCTTTGCTCTCTCTCTCTCTTACACACACACACAAACACACACACACATTTTACACCCTTTTTACCTGGTATCCTGTAAAAACAGGTCTTTGGATATTGTTGAACTTTAATCATTGAAATTACTTAATTTTTTTATAGTTTGCTTAAAATGTTACTTAAAATGTATATTTTTATTGTTAAAATATGAAAGATTATTTCTCAGTGACTCTGAAGATATGTTGTGACATTCAATGAATAAAAACCGAGTATTGTTTTTGACAAACCGTGAATCAATGCACAATGAACACAACACATTTTCAATTTAGTACACATACCTCAATCAAGTACTCAAAACATGGCCATACGCGTTTTCTCGTTGAAAGATAAAGTAACTCTGCATCCCAACGCTGAATACATGAGTGTTCATGTGTTAACACCACAGCTGCAGACAGGAGCAGTCATGTCTCACATGCTTGTTAAAGACAGGTGTATAACAACGTGTCCGCTCCTATACACCCACCTAGTTTACTATTCCACAAGGCTGGACTACATCTGACAAGTAATGAGGCCTGACTGAGAATAAGGGGGTCTCTAACAAAAAAAGAAAACTGCCACATCAAAATCTGTGACATGGACAAGTACCAATTTTAGTGTTGTTTTCTTTTACAGCAATATGCTATGAATAAAATCAACATTTTTATTTTGTTTTATTTAATAAATGAAAAACATTTTTTGAATTCTAAAAAAAAATAGACCTAGTTGTCAATTTAAACATTTGAATTTAATGAAGTGCCAAATTCTATTAAAATAAATAAGCTTAAACTTTGCAGTTAAATAAGCCTGCTGCCTTTTTTCCCACCAAGAACAGCATGCTTAAATGTGCTTTTAAAGTGCCTGTGACATCAAATTTTTGTAGTAAATATGAATGTATATTTGGAAAGATGACATCGATAACATATTGTCAAAAAGATTCCACGCCGCTGAGATTAACAGTTACTGAGATACTTGAATGTGAAGTAACAGGAAGTGATGTCAAAGGGGAATGTCTGCATGTGAACAGATTATTGCTAAAATGGCTGACAACACACATTGTGGAGAAGAGTCTGATGTTTCTTTAGATTAATTTAATCGCTATCACAAACAGGTGAGAAAGAGTTATAGTTCAAATAATATTGTTTAAATAAACAAAAACCAGGAGGCTTTATTTTCTCAAAGAGTTCCCCTTTGATGTCACTTCCTGTTTCACCTTAGCTGAGCCAAATTCAAACGAAAACATGCCAATTATGGGACATAAAGGGTAAAATCATGTAGACGATCTAAAATCATTCTTTGACTTTTTGTATTTAATGGATATGCATGTCACAGGCACTTTAAAATATATTGTGTACCCAAAATGCAAATGGCTACAATCACGGCTGTCAGTGCTGTGATCCATGAAAACAGAGACAAAAGATTTGCTTCTAAATGCCATGTCATCCAAAAATAAGAGTGCGCTTTTCAGATATCTATTGTCTCTGTAATAATATTATATTTTAAATGGGTGTGAGGGTGCATAAAATTCAGGGATTAAACCCAAGACCTTTCTTCTAAAAGGACCCCATGACCTCTTTAAATAAATATGATTGGAGGAAAAGGAAAAGATGAAGGGAACGGCAAAAGGTGGAAGCAGATGTTGTGCTATGCTGCTACATGGAAGGGAAGGAAGAAGAGAAAAGCTTTCACAGCAAAATTTGCATATCAAAAAAGGTAGAAAATGTTACCATCTTTTACCACATGATGCTGTCAACTGCTGTTTAAATCAAGAAACGCTACACTAAAATTATGCTTTTTAAAATAAAATAACTATTATTGACAAAAAATGTGCATATAAATAAAAGAATATGTCCTTTGATGAGTGAGTTCATTTTTTTCCACATTAAAACAACTATTGCATAATTAATGTGGAAAAATCATGCTAACTTTAAAATGGTGTTTTGGAAATTGTGGTTTATGTTCTCAACACCAAATAATCTAGTGACATAGTCAAAAGACATTTTTAAGACTTTACCAGATATCACCGCACAAATATTGTTTTTAAATGACAGACTTTAAAGTAATCACTATGTGAAAAAATAATAATTATGTAAGACATTGGCTCAGAAAACAGTCTCAAAAACATAAAAACATAACATAAAGTGATGGTTTTAAAGTTGTCTATAAAATCTAAGTTGCAGACAGAACACACAAGGAACTTGAGGAATCAAAAATAGATGTTTTAAGTTTAAGTTACTGACATGTCAGCCAAAAAAAGACTTGGAAAACCAAGACTATACTCACAGAACTCAATGCAGAACTGCCCTACTGACACAAACACAATATATAGAGACACTAATGAAGTGAAATGTCAAACAGCTGTGAGGAGGAGAAGCAGGAGTGGGAGGAACCGAGGAGGAACACAGCAAGCAGGTAACTCAGACACATAGGGAACATGAACACAGAAAGAGAAATAATTAACATAAAACCCAAATCCATATGGTCAGAGGTCAAAGGGACAAAACCCAAAACAACTGATTGAGATGGATACACCTAGTTTATTATCTAGTTTCCTTTTCCTTCAGCAAGAATTGTCTTACTTACTTTACAATAACTCATCTCACAAAGATGACACTATTTTGCTATTAAAACTGGTGTGAAAATCAACCATTTAAAAAATAAGGGGATTTCCCCAATTACCAAAGCAATCAGACAATGATACAAAGCTTAAATCCCCAACAAATTATCATCAGATGAACCAGTGCCATAGACTTTGCCTATATAATTTACAGCTTCAAATAAAGGAAACTGATAGTTACTGTGGAAGGAATAAAAATACACAACATAAAATGAAACCATTTTTAAGCAAGTACATCAAATAACCAATAGTTTATATGCATGTTAACACTCTCCGCAAATACACTGCATCAACTCGAGTTGAGATCCTTGTTTTCTGCTCGCACTAGCTGCTAGAATTATTTTCAATATAATATAAAACAAGCCATTCTAAAAAGGACATGAAGCAGGAACTGTAATAGTTCAACATACATTGCACTTGTTCAAAAAGATGGTTGACAGACAGTTTTATGATTTGAAAACATTCTTAATGTTGTGGATAGGGAAGTGAGCAGGTTTGCTTCATTTCCTTGTAGTTTGTGTGTTTTCACACCTGATACATTTGGTCCACTTTCAACAAACCAGAAATAGTTTCCATCCAATGGTTCGGTCGTTTTATGCAGGTCTGAATACACCCCAGTGCAGACCAAACAACCAGACTACAAGAAGCATACGTCTTTTTGGACTTTACTTCCACTGTTGCTAAGCATCATGGTAAAAAGAATAACCCTTTCAGTGTTGTTAATGCTACCACTACACAGACGCTAGAAACAGTGAGCCGTGGACAGACCTGGAGCAACGAGCAGACGCTGCCTTTTCAATATTTAGACAGATGCACACATAACTCATCTGAGCTGCCCTTGAAATTCTAAATGCTAATAGTTTGCAGTTGTACTAACAGCACTAACATGCTCATCAGAACTGCAGCATGCAGGACTTCTCTCTTTCTTGTCCCTCCTCTGTCATTTCTGTCCAATGGGAGCGACAATCATCAGCTGTGTGGCTTTGTTTACAAATTATAGTCTGCATACAAAAAAGCACAATGTGAATGCAAACCACACCATAAAGCCCACTTTTGGTCCAAACCAAGCAACTGGACCAGATAACATTCCTGGAGTGAATACACCCTAAGGGTCCTTGTCATATATTTGCACAAAGTGGTGCTGAAAGGCTCACTATGATGGAAAAGGGTACAGAGTCCAAGATCAAGCAGAGCATTAATGGTACCTCTGCTAGATTACCTGTGCTATGTGTGTGTGTGTGTGTGTGTGTGTGTGTGTGTGTGTGTGTGTGTGTGTGTGTGTGTACCAATCTGTAAGCGTGAGAGTTTGTGTAAACTGCTGTGATGAATATAGTGCGTTATCAATCTGACAGATCAGCCTCCTTGTTATGGTGCTGAAGAAATATGACAGATGTACACTTGAGATATGAGTAATATTGTGTCTGTGTATACTGGCAGGCCTGTGTATAGATTCTTTTTTGTGTGTGTACTTTCAAAACATTGTCTTATTATTTCATAAACGGTGCCAGTCTAAATATATAAATCAAACACCAGCATATCTGAAGAAAACGTTCATTATTTTTGAACAGTATTTAATAAATGATAAAAACCTGCTCTTCATTAACACTTAACTTTTAGTCAACATTATTGGAACTTGATAATTTACATGGATTTACAATTAAACCTCTTAGGTTAAGTTATTGCATAGTAGTAGTTGTTGATTCTAGAAATTAAAACTAAATAAATAAAAAAAAATGCAAACCAAATGTAGCCTATTATAGTACCTTTAACCATTGATAGTGTGATAAAGTGCTGGGTTGTAGGTGTTGGACCACGTTTTTCCTAATGATGGAGAAAAGACTAAAAGTGTTCCCTAAAAGTGGAGAAATAGACATTTTGTCTTTCTTGTTTAATGTTTTCCTGTGTGCATGCCTCCCTTTTAGTTGGTATTTGTTTTTTTACTAGCCTTTTTTTTTTATTTTGCACTTTCTTGATACACAGTGGTCAGCTGAGAAACAACACTCCTGACAAACTGCTCACACTTTGCTCTGTTGAGTAATTTGTGGCACTTTATCTGAAGCTGATATTACCCCTCTGCTGGCGCGTGTGTGGGGGGTGGGTAATGAGATACCTCATCATAATCCCATGACTGCTCACCTAGGCTTTGACAGGACATTACACTGCATAATGACCTGTTAGTCCTGGTGGATTATGCAACGCAGAGTCCCAAGGCAACAGCGATGCTGCATGTCTGACAATGATGGAGGAAGCTGCGCTTCTGCGTCTTCCTTAAGGGCATGTGCATGTGCATATTGTACAGAGTCAGCCTGTTATCTATTAATAATGGGACAATCTTTTAAACCATTAGACCGTGCTACTATAAGCTCTGTCCAAAATCTCACTTGAGACTTAGAATAGGTTTTTTTTATTATTTAGTTAGTTTATTGCATGTGTAATTCCAAAATGTTCCACATATTAATTGTCCAAAACAAACATTTGTATTTTAAATATTAATTTTGCAATTTAATTTTTTTTTCTGAATAACAAAGACCTATTCTACCTACATGACTTTACTCTTTGCAACTGCATATCAGTTGTTGTTGATTCTGTTATTTTAGAAAAAAAAAAGAAAAAAAAAGAAAAAGAAAATGATGCTGCAAATCTGATGCATCCTCTGGTAGTTATTGTATATATGTGTGTATAATATCTAAGCATAGATATACCACCAGGCTTATATATAAAAAAAACATGTCACAAACAACAAACAAAATTAAAAAAATGACTTGGCCTAAAACAATGATGCATTTTCTTTAACATATTGTAATTTAATTAGAAATCATTTAATATCTAAACATTCTTTATAATGTTTCTGGTTGTATTCTTCTTCATGACATGGCTAGTCTAAACAAAATAAACTGATTTGACAAATCAACATTGCTTAACAACAACTACCAAAACTGTCAAATTCACACAGTCTATCACACAATGATGCAGTGAGTTATGCATCATGCAATGGAAATACTAAATGGACTTCGTTGTGGTGTGTTTTCAGTGCACATTTATTGATAAAATCCTTGCTCGAATGGAAAATGTGCATGTTTTAGTGTGACTTTCTATGACTCTTTTGGGATTTATTTATGCCGCCTCCTAAGAGGTTTAAGCGTCTCACCACCACATTTCTTTAGGACTGTTGATTTTCATTATCTCAAAACTGTTTCAAGAAACCCTTCGCTAATTTGAATTCAGAATGAGTGGAGGGAGGCTAATATCCCCTGACAATAAAATTTAAGATTTATGAAGTGAATGGTTTCGTGTATGACTGTGAAGGAAGTCGTAATTGAACAAAAACAGATAGGACTGCCCTTGCACAATGTCATGGACAGTAAAAAATAAAAATAAAAATAAATAAAACACCTAAAACAACCATTAATGCTCACACACACACATTTGAGGACAAACAAGCTCCTCTCCATCTGCCTTTGTTGCCTCTCGTCTACAAGGACATGGAGTTTTCTCAGAAAAGCTGTAGTGTTTTGTTGTTGTTGGTCTGCTTTCTTTTTATCTTCTTTTTTTTCCTGAAGTTCAGTCAGTGTTGCTTCCTCTCTCTGCTACTTACAGAAATATTGGCGCCGGGCCATGTACCAAGACATTCTCTTTTCAACAAGTTTTCTAAAGAAATGCAAAATGACAAAGACACGAGCTTAAAGTGACAGGACACGACAAACCGTTTTTTTTTTTCTTCTTCTTCTCCCATTCCAGACAGCATTAAAGGCAAATAGGAAATCTCGAGGCAGACAACAAACACTCTAAGCAATCAGAGTCAGAATTCACTCTAGGTGCTTTTTTTTATGCTGTCATTCTACTGATGTTTATATTCCAAGATGCAGCCTGTTAGGGTTTTATTGCCTTTCTGAAAGTAATGAGTCGAGCTTTGAAAGACACATGAATATAGATAAAGTGTCAGTCCAATACGGAAGGCAGAAAAGCCACATAGCCAGCTTGAACATAATAAATAAATAAAAAAATGTCAAGAGGTCCTAAATTATTTTGAGTTTGTGTAAAATTACAGCAACAGCGTGCCATTTTCAGTTTGTCTAAAAGAAAAAAAATATATTCTTATCATTAAACCTAAAAAAAACATTGTTTATATTTTAATAAACATTTAAATCCCTTGAATACCACAGTTAACTGGGGCACCAATCACTTTCACAGAGGCTGTGAATTGTTTTCATTGTGTCTTTTCTGGTTTTGTTATAGCTTTCAATAAAATCTTGCACTGAAGAGTTTTTTTTCTTACTTCTTTGTGATTTTGAGTAAAATAAAATGACTTGTGTTGAGAGGAATGACAATTATGTTGAGCTAACCTGGATTAAACTGTGGTTCAGTGTATTCAATAGCCAGCTTATCTTTCTCTCCCTCCTCAGTTTTGTCCTATTTGAGGTTATTTGTTCACAATAAATCAGTTCAAATCTGTATTTGGGCGTATTGCGGAGTTCAAGATTCCTTTTTCAAGTGTTTGGTCAATTTGTTCCAGGATCTTGGAATAATATTTTATTGTGAAACAACATTAACCAAAACTCTTGTATGACTGGAATTATATTAGGCTCCTAGCAGCATTAACTTATTGAACAGTCTATTAGAGGGAACCAGGGCTAACCAGAGGAGGCTGTGTGATTGTAATAGCACTGAACTACACAACTTGAGATTTAATAGGTTGGAATCAGCAAAATGGCTTTGGAAACAGAAAATCTATCAAGTAAATGGTCCCTCAATTCAATAAAAAGGACCCTTTGTTAATCTATGAATGAAATGCTTTCTTTTAATGACTAGGTAAATTGATTTGCTAAGATGATGTCTTTGAAATTGCAGCTCACTCTTTTATTTCCAATATTGATGTTGAAACACTCTCCTCATTCAAATACAGAAATTGCACAAACTTTTTCCTGGCTTTAGATAAAAAAAATAATAAAATATCACCTGCTAAAACTGTACATGAACCTAGTTTTTAAGCAATAAACAGACTTTTATTTGATACAATAATAGCAAAATGGCTTTCTGGTATTTTTTGTTCTTGTTTTTCTAATTATTGCTTACACATTACAGTGTTTTCTTTTTCCAGAATTAGCAAAATCGTATGCTCCAATTTGCAAAATGCAGCCCAGACGTCCGCAATACACACAATGTCAGCCTTATTTTTTTTACAAAAGATTTAACATGCTATCTATTGTACTTCAGACACAGAAATGTATCATAATGTATTTGTTATCTAAAACTGTTTTTTTCCAATGACAACACATAAAAGGTGAATAAATGCATCCACCAGGTGTGCAATATATTTAGGTGTTATTGAAAACACACCAATCAGGAAAATTCATAGAACCCACAACAAGGAGGGATAAAATTGGTACACAGAGGTTTGCTGAACTTACTTATATTAGGGATAATTTATTTAATTTTTCTAAAGATCTGATGTTTTACTGTTAATTGGGTCCCTGACAGTGCTAATTGTGTTATGTGTTTCAATAAAACAGGACTCTGGTCTGAAAACTGTGCTTAAGCATTTACAGTGTCTAAATATAGTCATATGTCTTTCTGGTATTTAGAAAATAAAGACTCAATGAAAACATTGTATTTTTTCTATTTAGAAAACCAATCACTCAAGTTTAAATCAAGATTTACTGCAGCGTGAAAGAGAAAGAACAGGATAATATATTACATATAAATAAAGCATTAACAACATATATCACTGGGTATATTCAGGAGCCCTTTCAAATTGTATGATGTATAGCATGGCTAGCAAAAGTGCTTAGGTTTCTTTTTGTATTGCACTGTGGTTGGGAATACATTAATACACTCTTATAACCTCCACACATGACAGTTTGCAATAACTACCACTTTCTTCAAAGTCAAAGTAATAAATAAAACTTAAAATATTAATATAACTTTTACTTTGCTATTTTTATTTCACATATTAAAATATAAAGGTTTTAGCTGTGCCACGTGACATAGGTTAATTAGAAAATTTATTCAGTGAAATGAAGAAATGACAGCATATATGAACAAAATTTACAGGTTGCAGGAATACAGTTAGTCAGCAAAGCACTGATTGCAAAAAATTTTAATGGGATTATGAGACGCTTTCAAATATTGTAGAGGAACACACTCACACACACATTTGTTATTTTATGCTCATGGGGACTTTGCATTGACTTTCATTAATTTACTGGTCATATAGCCTAATCTTGACCCTTAACCTAACCTGAACTTGTCACACTTTAGTTCTATACCAAACCCTGACCCACCACTATAAGGAACAGTGGGTCCTCACAAGGCTGTGTGTACCATTGAAATGGTCAACAATCATCCTCACCAGGTAACAAAAACATGTACACACAGACACACATGCACATACATGTTTGTTCTTCTATCCTCATGGGGACTTTGCATTGACTTCCATTTCTATAGCCTAACCCTGACCCCTTACCCTATTCCTACCCATCCCAGTACACACCTGACCCTAAACATAACTGCACAGGTATATGCCTGACCCTAAACCTATAACCTAAACTCAATTCACAAATTAGTCCTACACCAAACCCTTGACCCAATAACAGCAAATCCCCCAACAGGAACTCACCAGGCCGTGTGTACCAAGGAAATGGTCAAAAATCATCCCCACCAGATAACAAAACCCTGTATGCACATATACAAATCTAGGCAGAGAGAGGGAGAGTTGTGTGCATCTGTACTCTGTGTTCTGTGTATATGTGTGTTCATTGCTCAGAACAAAATGCTTTGAAGCTAAATTTATTGCTCCAGCTCCAAAATGCTAAACACTGCCTGACCCTTAAACCATCACGTCACACTGCTCAATTGTTATTTGTCATCAAACGCTGGCTGACTGTGACCCACTGTAAGCCTCATTAGACTTCGCTTTCCGCTAATGACTCACTTTCTGCAGCCCTCGCACACAAACATGCGCACGCTCGCGCTAACATTAACCTCCTCATGTTATTTAGTTGTTTGGAAATTGGGTGAGATATGGCGAGAGCGTGTACGCTGCCTGCTGAAATACAATGCAGCTCAAGGAGAGTTTCACCTGAGCCTCCTTCTCCACTTTCATCTTAAGTGTGTTTGAAAAAAAAAGATGCACTCGCAGAGGAATATATAAAAAACGGCGAGTAAAAAGTATAGCTTAGCAAGTTCTACTTTCATGTGTCGACTGTCAAAGATCAAGGAAGTTGTCTTTGTTGAATGTGGTAAATGAAAGTAATACTAAGAGGTGTGTGTGTGGGGGAGGTAGGAGGACAAAAACACCAATAACGCACACTGTGGCAGGGTAGTGGGAAGCTGGAGCAATGAAAGTTGTTGCTCATTTGTGCTCCTGAGTGCATTTGCGATGTTAGGTTCATTTTTAAGGGCCACGTGAAGGAGCAGACTGATAAAATGTGAATAGTGGTACGTGGGAGGGTCTTCTGAGTCAACAGACCCAGGAGGAGCTGACGCCATGTGAATTTGGATCAGAGGTTCAAGTTAGATCTATGGAAGTGCTTCTATAGATGTCTTGATTAAGATTACTCAGCTTTACACAGTGATTGAGTAAGGACTTTACATCTATAAATAATTACAGTACAAAAAAATGCACAGCATAGTTCATTTTCTTCAAATGAGCATTGCTGTTTAACTGCTTCTGACTTTTTAGAAGGAGATGTTACAGAAAGCGAGAGAAAGAGACTCTTGATCGAAGCTTTACTGGGAATTCCATCTAAAAGATTAATGAGTTAAAAGAGTTATACAGGGAAACACACACACACATACAGTATGCACACACTTAAAAAAAAAAGCTCAAACAGACACAAACACTCTGACTCAGACACTGAGATTCCGAGATTCCATATCTTAGCCTAAAACCCTGCTATTGGTTGGAAATTGTCCATTACCCAACAGATTTTATCAGACAGTCGGGAATCTGGAATCTATAGTGAACAAATTATAGAACTTTCACTACTGAACAATAATGGATTATACAGAAAATTGGTTATCCTATATGTATGTATTTATTTAGTTTATGTTATTATATTGTTTGGTTTTATTTCTGTAGTTCCAGGTAAAAGTCAGAAATTTGACAATTATCAAGAAAAAGAAAAATAGTAAATACTAAAATAGTAGATTGTCTAAGTGATTTACGTCTTTCTTCACAGTACATTCTGTAGTGTTTCTATTGTTGGGTTGCAGATGACATAGTATCGACATCATGAATTGAAGACGCGGGGAATGATGTAAATGTAGCCCCGCTTCCTTCTGTTAATTTAGTGTAAAAATGCCATTTTTTATGTGTTCCAAAAGTAGCGTTTCAGAAAAAAAGGCAACATAAGTGGGTCAACAATCTACGGCTAAAAAAAGGAGGTGAGGAAACTTTCTAACAGGTAAGGATCATTTAGTTTAAGTCCTATTTTCAGATATTTTATTTGATAGTTACTTAAACTTGGGTTTACAGAAGCTAAATAAATTATTTACAAGTAGATCCAAGCACATAGAAATAATGGGTTAACTTGTTGTTAGCGTTAGCAATAGCATTGTTATCGTAGGCCATTTACTTAGAATAGCACAACTCACTACTCACCCAGGCAGAAACAAGTTGACAACAATTTAAAGTTTCTTTGGATCCTAAATGTTTGACCCAACCTGAAACAAAATAATTGTAGCTTCAAGGCTTTTTGAAAGCTTTCATCTGGCTTGTCGTATAATACGAGATCTGCAGCAGATAGTTTAAGTGAATTGCCTCGACGCCGAGTAAATCCTCCAAATTATATGACAAGTCTTTTTTATTAAGACAATATGGATCATATCCTAAATATTTTTTGTGATATCTCGTCTGTGCCAGCCCATTTAGGACATTAGCGTACTTACTGTGATCCATTTTACAGTGTTTCGAACTGGAGCAAATCACTTCCTGTCTGCCATCTGATTTTTGTGTGTCCTCTGAGTCACGTGACTGCAATCCAGCAACTGCAAGTTTAACTTTTGGTCTTGTTTCAAGTTAAAAGTTTTTTTTTTATTTTATTTGAATACCTGAAGACCATTTTTAGAGAAGTTTCAGAAAGAATGTCTGAAGTTAAAATACCATTTACTGTATCAAGTGGAAGATTTAAGGAGTTGTGCTCAGTTCAAATCAATGTATAAATGCAAGTCAAAGAATGATCTTATGAATGACAGAACCTCAACTTCTTCACTGGGGGATTGATATTACTCATATTATCTGACACTGGTTTTAATGCTACTTGGGTATTTTTTTATTTACAGTGTCAACCTGAATACTCTCCAATCTTAACTAAATGGAGGTCTTGGCACCAGCTGTATATGCCAATCTATGAAGACACAATCTGGCAAAACATATCATTAGTGACACAACACTGTCAGACTCCACTAAAAAACAAAATTGCTCAAGTTGAGCAAATTACGACTGTAAGGCACAGAGCCAGTAACCCATTTAAAGGAATGACAGCTTGTAGCGAGTAGATGGTAGGAGAGACTCAAGCTAACACTTATTCAGAGCTGGAAACAAAAGAAAATGATTTTCTGCCATCTAAAGCAACTCAATAGTAAAACTTTTCAAGCACTTTGAGTAAACAATTAATAGCATAACACCTTGTTTTAAATGACAGTTGTTTGCATTGTCCCTATTTTCTTGACTGAACAATAACAATGTTGCTAGACATTACTGCATGCTCAGGCTGCAAAACACTCCTTTCCACTGATCAGCTGAGGCATCACAAGTTGTTTTGTCTCTTTACCAAACAGTTCTCTTTCTGTACAGTCTGAATCATGCACTTTTTTTAAAAAATCTACCTAAAAACAAACAAGCCATCTTTAATCATAATATTAAAACACTATATTAATCACATTTTATTGCCTTATTTTACTGTCTTATATATGCCCTTCTGAAACCAAATGTGAAATAAATCAACCAGCTAATGTTTATGCATAGTGGCCTGGACTTCAGTTGAAAGAAAATAAAGAAAGGAAGGAAGAAAAGATAGTAAATAATTTTAGAATTCCAATGAGACACTGCTTTTAAAAGGTTAATCAGTAACTAGTTAGTTAGTTAGTTAGTTTAAAATTATTAATTTCATTAAAAACAACAATTCTATATACAAGGAAAAACACAAAAGAAAAACAAGAAAAAAAATCCATATATGTATT
>JAUBOC010000037.1:19211491-19224346 GCA_032275365.1 Anablepsoides cearensis | reverse complement strand
ATTGATCGTTTGTGGACTATTTTTACCAGAGGAAAAACAATTCCATAGGACTTTTAACATCCAGCGGACTTTCTGGTAAGTCTTGATAGTTTTTTGTCTTCTGTCTTTTGGATTCTCCTCTATGTTTACATCACCTCACTTTCTGATTGGCTACACTCTCATTCAACAGGCTGTGAGCTTGTTTGTTCTCGGGTGAACACTACACACACTGTGATTATCGAGCCAAAAAATCAAACATGTTGAATATCCCCGATTTGAGGTCGGAGCGGTCGATGTGCTTCCGAGCCGACTATCACTCTTAACTCACTACCCACGGCAGGAATATCTGCTATAATTATCTTTAGAGTCATTACGATAATTTGGACTTCCTTAAGATTGTCGGAAGGGCAAAAATCGGCATGATTATCTTTCAGTGTGACGCAGGCCTTAAGTGCACAACTAACATCTTTAAGCAAGCTAACATACTGGAAATTATGATGAGGTCCTTTCAGGTTACTATAAACTGAAATTTTGGAAACTGGAATCAAATGACACAAAATACAAATGAGATAGGAAAAATAATATTGCAACATAAAAGTCACATATGAGACTTTCAGCCTGAAATATAATGGTGAGTATTGATGCTGAGCTATGAGGATGTCATATTACATCACAATCACATGCTTAGTCACCCCAGAACGAGTCATCTACTGCTGAACACCACAGTTCTAGACTACATTTAGTCATCACTGACTTAACACAGGTGTCATTATCTGAGCTCACTTTGTGTCTGCATGTGTGCGTATACCTGTGTGCGTTTTACAGAGCAAGAGACTCATTCATTATCTCGGTCAACTCCCTCTGTTCTCCACAAGCCCTAAAGGCACTCAGTCTGCCAGCCGTTCTCTTACTTTCTGTCTCTCCCTGTGAAGCTATAATTCAACATTTAAACTGGGGCTGTCTGTCTCACTCAATTCACGTCTCATTCTGGGTTTTCTCTTTTCACCTGCTGGCCCCTCGTCTGTCATCCTCTCCACCTTTTTTCTGCCTTCCTCCATACACCGGTCTCATCAGGTAGGCTACACCCTCTGCAACATCCTATTTCTTCCACATTGCTCATCTTTTCTTCCTCTATGATTCCCTCTAGATAGTCTCTCTCTCTATCCTCTGGTAAACGCTGATGACAGCACATCACACTTTGACACAGCAGAGAGTCCTGATCTCCTCCCAGGAGAATTGCTGTGATGGTGTTACACCAATGAGTAAGCAGGGACAGCAACAACTTCAGAATACAAATACTTTCTTGTATATTGCAATAACGAGTAGTCAGCCGTAAACATAGACTTTAAAAACAGTAGATCTAATTAAAACCCACTTTTCGTTATCATTTGTTTCACGTCTTTACCTCTAAAGTTCTTGGAAACAAGTTCAAACTAATGGATTTTTACCAAAACCCCTTTCACAATACTCTCAAGTTGGGTCTGACACACCCTTTTCAAGCCTCAGTGTGCTGGTGTCATGTGATCACCAGGGCAGGTTGTAGTCAACCAGCTGCTGTTACACCTCTGAACTGCCAAGATAGGTAATCACAGGATTGACTTACCAATAATGTGTGAAGTGTGGGTGGCAAAAGCTGTACTTTGTTTGAGGCAACGGACATGCTGTCGCTCCCTGGTTCCACGATGCTGCTGCACTTCTGTACATGAATTTGACAATCCGAGCCCTCAGATGTGGGCGGAAAACATAAATCGGTAATAACCTCTTCTCTTATAGCAAACTACATGTGCCTTTGATACAGGCACTGAGCCCCCGTTTGCTACTATGGAGCTGCCCCGTGGCTAACAACAGAGAATTGTATTCATAATGTGGCTCCGAGTCATTAACATGCACGGCAGCACGAGTGTGACTCAAAGCATTGCTGAGCGAAACATTCAGGCTAGGTTAAAATTACCTGAATAAATAAACGGTTAAAATATATACTTTAATTTCCTTCAGCCTGAGGTAGTTTCAGGGTAATCACATGAATTCTTATTATATTGTTCCAATTGGCACTGCCCACACAGCCCATGATTATGAAGTGTATTAAATGTATTTATTCATTGTGACTGTTTTGTAAGTGGTTGGGTCATTTTGAATGAGAGTTTATTTTCATCCTGGTTGTTATTCATGAAAAAAAAAGTTGGAAAAAAATGACTATAATAAAAATAAAACTATGAGGTCAATGTCAAAAATATACAACCACCATGTTGCATCACAATGCTAATGTACACGTCTGACGTGTAAGTGTTTACATTCACTAGTATGTACTGTTATAAGGAAGCACTTCCCTCATGAAGGTTTTGACAGAAGTATTAGCATTCTCTTCATGCCACCTTCACTTCAGCACACATACACAGTCGCACGCCCCTACCACTTTACTCCTGGCCTTTCATAGTTTATTAGCGAAGCAATCTGTTACAAAGGTTTGGCCAAGAATCGGCTGCGCTCGGTCCGTTTGTTGCACATCTCGTGTTCGCCCTAGCTGCATCTAAATGACCTGATGGGAAATATCTCATCAAGGTCGCAGTCACACTCCCCAGAACAATATACATTTTTTTCCAAGTGTGGAAGGGCAGGGAGAACTAGCAAAACTGAAAGGTAGCATTGTGGAAGAAAATTGAAGACAAAGATTAGGTTAGACAACAAAGAGATGAAAAAAGACAACATGACAACAATCGAAGAAGAGTATGAAACATGTTTAAGACAACACAAGCGAGAAGAGAAATAGTGGTGCACAGTTCCTTTGATGGATGTGTACAACCGCCCAAGCTAAAAAAAATAAACTGTTTTTTTTTTCTGTAAAGCTTTTTGGTTGACCTTAAGCCACTTTCTTTAGTTATCATACACTTGGGGTTCTTGAAAACAAATCAGGATGTACTGATCACATTTCCTCAATCTGCTCTGTAGTTTTTTTTCTTTGTTTTAATGTATCCATCACCTGCTGCTTGTTTGTCCTGCATTTCTGTCTCAATCAGACACTGGTTTTCTGCAGTTACTCACTTTTGTCACCTACTGCTTAAGACATAGGACTCAATGAAAGACTTTAGATGCAATATGCTGGCTTAGATTGTAATGTGAACCTACAGGCTTTTACTTAACTGAAATAAATTTGATTGAATAATTTATGTAACATTATATTTTTTATATATATGTATTTTTGTTGTTTTAAAGCTGTGCTACAGAAATACACGGATTTTATTATTTAGATTTTGAAATGAAAAAAAATTAAGAAGGTGAAAATAAAAGGCAAAACAAACAAAAATCACAAAAATCAACTGCCATGGAACAAAACATTCCTGAAAAATTTTATCTCATCACTTTGGACTTCATAATTGACCCTGAGAGAACCCTCACACTAGACAAAACATATTGAGTGTGGCTCATTCTAATACTCTTGAAAAAACAAGCACACACAGACACACACACACACACCAAAAAAATACACAGATGGAATCATTTAAGAGTGTTATGTAACAGCACTTAAAAAATTTATCCTAACTTTCAAAGTAATTTTTTGCACATGGAATTTGTAAACTCTATTCCCCTGAAGATAGCAAAAAAAAAAAAAAAAAAAAAAAAACACACACTCTGGCTGAAAAACATTCTTAAACTTATTGAATGAATAAAATCAACAACATAAAGAAGAAATATTCAAAACCCTAATAGCAATCATATATGAGCATTTTGTTTGACAGTGTTTTAACATTGCAGTGTCATTTAAAGGCAACTACACACTTTACATATTTTTCCACATATGACAAAACAGCTGCATGGAGGCTAAAATGTGCATACAAAGAATATATCAATAGTGTCTTTTGGTGGAAAATAGTTAAACTGGCTCTCTGACCAGGTAAAAAGCCTGAGAGATAAATCAGCTTTTTAGAGGTTTATATCATGTTATGACATTATCCCCTCATCAAAAACATACCCAGAGTCTTGCTTTGACTCATTCATGCATGTTTGTGAAATCCTGTACTGTCCTGAGGCAGCCATGCAGGAGAGCAAAAACATCTGGTTGGCCCTAGAACCACCTTTTAGGTGCAGCTCCTCCTCTGGGCTGTTCCTCCAAGCTGAGCTTCTGCATCACAGAGCACACCTCACCCACAGCTCACCCACTAGCAAACAACTAGTGAAACTGTGCATGCGTTTCTGCTGACCTCATAATACTTCTCAGTCTTTGGGATTAAAATATGTATTTTCAGATGGCAAGGGTCATGACACGGTTCTTAAGAAATGGTTTGATTTCATCTTTGGAAATAACCCCTAATGAAAAAAAAACAGTGGACTAATAACAAGATTATCACTAAAAGACGATGCAATTTCAACACCATTGTCGTCTACTAAGGTAAGCTGAAAAACAACTCATGTTGTTTTGTTCAGTTTTTTGGTCGATCTGTGATCTACGGTTACCCTTCGTACCTTATATTATGATCTGTGTTCTTTAGTTGGTTTACACCACATTTTAGTAATAAATAAATTAGCTTAACATTGACGTGTGTGTATGTGAGGATGACTGGGAGATATCTTACCAAGCTGAAATGTCTCTGTAATCACTCGTTCTTCAGAAAACCTACTTTCCAGTTCAACGGTAAGGTTCAATTGTATCCTGAGCTGCCATTTTCCAAAACCGAAATTGTATAATGTTGCTGCTATTTTTTATTAATATTACAACAAAATAGACTACAATGCTCCAGGTTGTAAACCCCATGAAACTGAAGAAATGGGCAGAAATGGGGATGACAAAAGCGATAGGTTCTTAAAAAGACAGAGGACAATTTCAAGGTGTTTAAAAATGGCTATGATGCAAAGTCAAATATTTTTTGATTTATACATAAACATACATTTTCATAACAACTGAACGTCACATAGTTACTTCGTTATGGTCCAGAATTGAACTATATGCCTGAGAAACATAATAATTGCCCTTTAAATCATATTTCATGCAAAGACTTTTTCTGAAAACAATGAACCTCATTATGTGATTCCTTGTCTCTCTTTGCATGCAAAAATAAGTAAAATCAAACACTGGACAAACTAAAGTAGAAAAAAAATGCAAACTAGGATTATAACAATCAATGAAATAAACACCAACAAAACCCAGTTTTTGAAAAGCTGAGCTATTTGGCAATCCTAAAACAACAGAAAACATAAACGAATGAAACAGGACTAAATGTAAGTATTCTTTCAGTCATTTTAAGCTCCATAATGCTATGACAAATGTTTGCTGGCAGAGGCCTGAAATGGTTTTTAATGTTGGGAGGTGAGTCAGAAAAAAGGCGATGCAGAGATGGGCGTTAATCAAAGGCTTTCAAACCACCTTATCCATACATTTCAATGAACAGAGGCACACTTACAGCTTTTTGCTGCTTTATTTTAGATTATATTCCGTGGGCCATGTGAGATGACTGACAATTGCTGTCAGAGCCAACTCCATTACTCGAGCACACTCTCGCACACACACGTATATATTGATTTTGAAAGTCTGCAGGCTGTGGAGTGGAGCCAGTGTGGAGTGAGATACAAGAGGGAAGTACATATGCAAAGAGAATAGCCCGAACAGATGTGGAAGGGCAGATTTTCCTTGTTGAACACGCAAAAGTTTCCACATGTAGGACATGATGAGAAACAATCTATTTTAATAAGCTATACTTTGTGGAGCTCAATGTGAGAGGAGTTTGAAAAGGATTGGTTTAGCACTTTGTAATTGGGGTTCTGTGAAAAGGTTATCAATATCTTACCTGCTACTACTTTGAGTATCCTCAATTTGGAGCAACAAAGTTTAATTCTCTGAGCTAATTGATAGTTTGTGCAAAGGTAAACCTGAGTGGACTTTCTTATTAGGACTTCTATTTAAAACATTTAATTGCAATTTAAAATCTTTATAATGCCAATTTCCCATTGCACAGTTAACTCTGGCAGATGTGATAGTCCTGCAGAAAGTGCACTGGGCTGTACCAGAAGTGCTATGGCTAGCTGCTGCTACCACTATTTATGCAAAAAAAAAAACACTCAATTCCACATAAATGTTAGCAATGCTGAATACATACTTCAAGTTTATGTATACTCATGCTTCTTGCACTTCTGTTTTCACTTTATACTTCTATTTTTTTGATGTTCAACTTAATGTTTTTGTCTTTAGTTTTTTTATTCTTACTCTTTTTTATTTTTATTTTATTCATTCATTCATTTCATTTAAAACAAAGCAAATTCAATATACAAAAAATACAAATGGCTAATTAAATAAAATGAAAGGCAACAGAAAGAAGAAAAAAATCTTATATCTGCGCCTTTTTACATCAAAAGAAATACAAAAAACAATAATAAAAAAAAACAAAATAATTAAAAAAATTTTTTTTTATAAAAAACAAATGTTTCTCAGACAATTTTTAAGGATACATATTTGTCATTTCATATCTCTTCAACAAACTGGATTTTACCATTTTCCTAAACTTACTCTAAACGTAACTGCAGCTGATATTTCTGAATTTCCCCAATGAGGGATATTGAAGGTTATTCTAAGCTATTCTATTTAAGTTTTTAAGATAAAGTCTCTAATAGTGACCTATTTTATACAGGCTAAATATTTGGAGTCAACAGCTAAAGCTGTCAGCTTAAAGTAAAAAAAAAAAAAATCTATTGAACAAGTAGAAAAATGAGACGGAAATATATCTGAAAGGCAACTGAGAGCCAGATCAATGCCGAGGTAAGAAACTGGGCAGCCCAGTGTGGGCTTCTTTAAAACTCCCGACACTATGATCTTCACACCCAGTGCCACGCAGCCATTTCACCAGAGGCCATGATGCTACTGCCACCCAACAACTTCACATTTTACTCTTTTTATCTCAAACACCTTCGCTGGGATTCAGCTCTCCATTTGTACTACTTTGTCTGACACCCACCTTGCACACTCCATCTGTCTCTCTGTGTCTGACTTTCCGTATGTGGTCTCTGTGTGTGTTTTGCTGCCCCTACAATGGAGAATTCAGGCTGCAGAAGGTGTGAAATGAGACTATATTGATTTGTCTGCCTGTGTGGAAGTGTGCTTACGTGTGTGTTTGTGGGTGTGTGACAGAGAAAAAAAAAGACTTGCCCTTAAAGTCATCTTGAAGGATGTACATTTTTGTTTTATTAGCATATCTGTGTTTTGGTCATACAAACAAAATAGGTGATGATGACTTCATTCAGTAAAAGTTAAGTGCAAATATGTTAAACTGTTGATTGAGTTTTTGTATTGCTGTCATGAATATGAGACATGCAATATTATATGTTTTTAATATTGCATGTCTTGTGCTTACATGTTTTACATGGATATATTTTAGCACAAGACAGATAAAGACAAATAAGAAATGGCATCAAAGCAGAAGCTAGTTTGATTTTCCTCCTCTAATCTCTGAGGTATTAATATTTACCAAAGTTTACAGACTACACGTTTGCAAACTGGTGACCAAAAGAACCATCATTTCTGCCTCGACACAAGCCAAACAGATGGTCATAAATTAAAAATAAAGTAAACATTAACTAGATTTCTAAACAGCTGTGCCCAATTTATTTATGTGCTCACATATTATTGTGGTGCTACTTCTGCATTCAAGTCATTTTTAACTTTGTCACCACGAGCTACCCGATTCCTCCACTAGGATGTCAGCCTTTGGGAACAAGACCGTACGGACCGATAGCTGCTAAATTCCACTTTGAAGTTACAAGATAAATCAAACAAATTTAAATAAATAAATTAATGTGAATAAACTTGAAGCTTTGATTTGACTGATTTGTTGGAGACTTTGTGTAACGTCACAGGAATTAAACTCTTTTGAGATTTTTCATTTTTTTAAATTTTATTGTCAGCACAGGGAAATGTTGCGTACACTGATGAACACAGCCATGATTACACAGCTTGCACGGAGAGTGGATGGGGGATTCGGTAAGTGGGATACAGTCCAATTATTTTTCACCTCGAGCTCCACCTCAAAGTTGGATTTTTTACCCCCCCCTTTCAATTTGAACTGATTAATGAGAGGTTCAAACTGTATTTTCTGAACTTCAAAGTCGACAAATTGTTGATTGAACTCAGCATTAACTCTGCTCTGCTTTAAATAAATGTGCAACTGAGACTCTTCCTCTCAGCACGAAGCTGCAGAGGAGGCTGCTTGAGTGACATGATTTTATTGGTCTTTGTTCTGTACAGATTTGTTTAAATTGATGCCACACAAATGAAGTGGAATAATGATTTTCAGTAATAATTTATCCAGGCATAAAGAGACGATTGTCAACTCCAAAAGACATTTCTGATGTTTCAGTTTCACAAGATCTCCTGCCATGAGATCCCATTACACCCCTATTGTCTATGGGTTATTTTTGACCACCCCTTCTAACGTTTTTTCTTTTCACAGTTTTATAACTGTTGGAAACATCTAGCACCCTCTCCTCCTTTTTACTTTCCATTCTTCACTTCAGCTACATTCCCCCCTCTGCCTTTATTTCTCCTTTCACCGTCTCTCTCCTCTCTTCTTCCCTTCTTATCCTCCCCTTCCCTCTTTTCCTCTTCCCTTGTAAGATAATACATTTGTAGCCTGAGTGATCTATTGATTCTCTGAACCCCAGCAACCTTCAGAAAGGTAATTTTTTGAGAAGGGAAGAAGATTAGACAAAAATGCTGCACATTTCAAGGTTAAACGGGCTCTACTTGCTTTACTTATCAGTGGTAATATTGGTGCTTTTCTGTGAGGGTGATGTGAGATGAGTAAATGTGCGAAGACTTCTGCAATTTTCCTGTACTCTATCTCCTTCCTCAACACTATGTGTTTATTTTCCTCCTTTCTTGTAGTTTCAGCCAATACAACAGAAGCGAGACTTAAATCTGCAGCTCAAGGATGAAATTGCAAAATGTAGTCATTCCTTTACTTTGGCATTGCTGCTGGCATATGGGCCTTTACAAACGCAATATTTTTGTGCTACAATTCTATCCTCAACAGGAAGTAAAGCTTGTATTAAAGGTTACCTGGGATACACAACCCCTGTTTTAGATTTTAAGTTATTTTAAACAATGTATGTGTGATTGGACACGTTTTTGCTGTATCATTATCTAGAAAGAAAAACAACACCTGATGGGGACCCAATGCTTTTCATGGGGACCAAAGCCCCAGAATTCAGGTGTGAATTGAGTTTAGGCTAGATTTAGGGTCAGGTATGTACTGGGGTAGGTTTAGTGTAAAAGGGTCAGGGTTAGGATGTAGAAATGAGTGGAAAAATAAATGGAAGTCAATGCAAGGTCCTCACAAGCATAGAAAAAAACAAGTTGTGTGTGTGTGTGTGTGTGACAGAGAGCGAGAGAGAAAGGGAGGGAGGGAGAGAAAGAGAGGCTCAAATATCTCATTCAGCTTTAAATTGGTTTTATTTGTGTTAAAGGAAAAACATCTTTGGCCCGTACTGAAATACATAGTTACTGCTTTTCTAATTTTCTTTTTTTTAAATTAACTACAAATTAGCTTGAACAAAAAAAGAAAAAAAAAGTTTTTTTTCTCATTTTCTCATTTCAAAATTACTTTTTCAGAACTTCCAGAACAGTAGTTGCAGCTTGATTATCCGTGAGGAATAAGGCACATTGAATTCCATTTTTAGCCTCAAGTCAGTCAGTGAACATTGTAGCGGTGATCCACTAAAAGAAACAGGCTTATCAGTGAATTTTATGAGAGGAGTGATTTATATTAAGGGAAGCACAGACAAGGAGATTTAGGAAGAAAACCACATGAAGGAAGCAGAAAGACTTTTTAACACCCTAACCATTTCTGACAGGACCTAATAGTTCTTGGCTTTTTCTCTGACCTGAACCAATCATCACTTTGGTTCCACATTTCAAAGTAATGACTCCAATTAAGTCAAAGGAATATACTGCACTGCCAACCACAGGTTTTAATATGTCATTTGTCAGTAAAAAAGACTCTAAAATAGAAAAAATGTAAACTATAAATGATCTGTCTATAAGCAATAAACTGGCTACACTTTGCATGTACTTCATGACTGAGAAGTTTGCTTCAAATGATCTATTACCTTTCAACAGGTGCTCATTTTATGTGGTCCACAAAAACACAAAATATGTACTAATGTTGTAAAATACCCACAAACTGCTTTAAAGCCAGCATAACCCTAAACTACATCTCCTTAAAGGTATGTAGATTATTTTACCCATGCAATGACAGCATCCCACCCATAGATGGAGCTGCACAGGTTTCAAAAGTATCTGGTAGCCAGTAGCCTACGTAATTTGCCGTGTGCAAATTTCTGTTTCACTGCATTTTAAACAGCTACTTTTACTGCGGCCCAGTTGTCGTAAATTTAATCTACAACACCCCACCAGTTGAAATTCCCTATCCGAAAGTGAGAGAGTTCAGAATTCAAGATGGCAGCTACTAACCACAACTCAACAATGAATGAAACACTCTTACTTTCACTTTTACTAGAATTTTGTGGTATATATTTCACATTCAGTCAGTCGTACACGTAGTAATTTTCAGTGTTTATAAGAGGACGTTAAAATAAAGTTTCTATACACAAAACACTGCATAGAGCTCAGTTATTGTTTGTTAGCAGTGCTCATAGCAATGATAAAAAGGACATGACGTTTAGTATTTACTCAAAGTTAAACATGAAATGTTCAAGTTTATTATAACTGGCTCTTTTAGGGCCACCATAATGCTTATGTGGCCCTCAGTGAAAAGAAAAAAAAATAGTTCGATACCCCAGCCTAACAACATCTGAACACACTCATTTTTATAGCACTATTAGGCTTAGGATCATCTATAATAAAATTCTGATTTTAATAAATTTCTTAAAGTTTTATAAATAAAAACATTTGTTTGAGAAGTGTAGATACATTATCAATGAAGGATGCCCACAAAGCTTCAGTCTCTGCGCACACACAGCAGACAACCGGCTCATACCCTCCAGGTGAAATAATGTGATTCCTTTCTGCATGAAGTAGCTAAGGTTTGACCCAAAGTTGTTGAGTTTACAGAAGCTATTCACTGTTTGTAAAGAATGCTGATCATATTGCCGGAATGAGCCGCTCTCAGTTCAAGCCCCTCAGCTAAAAAAAAAAAAAAAAAAAAAAAAACAATCTTAAGGTCAAAGTTCATAAAAACATTAATGCCACTAATGACAGTGCTAGTTTAAACACATCTGTGCACGCTGAAATAATAACAGTAGCAGTATATTATTTCTTTTTTATTTTATTTTCTTTACATTTATAATGCAAATATTGAGGAAGTATGGACAAGTAGCTAATTAAAGTTTTGCCACTAAACTAGGGCTAGTATTAGTTATTCAGCGCATGTTCTCCCTGCAGCTGTGTGGGTTTTCTCTGGTTTTCTCCCACAGTAGAAAAACAGGCATGTTAGGGTAATTGCCTATTCTACACTGGCTCTAGGTGTGAGTGTGTGTGTGTGTGTGTGAGTGTGTAGTTGTGTGAGGTTGTCCATCTAGTTTGTCTCGGTGTTGCCCCAGAGATGGAGTGGCAACCTGTTCAGGGTTTACCCCACCTCTGGCCCATTAACTGTTGAGTAAGGCACCAACTCCCCACAACCCTGAAGAGGATTAAGCAAGTACATAAAACAGATAAATGACTGGACCTTCCACTGAGACCAGTTTGTGTCAGGGTCTAAAGCTCCTCTGATGTCTTTAACCTTTTATGGAACTTAATGCTTGGCACTGAATGTGAATTAGGATCAGCACATCAGCAACTTCATGACCAGAAATGCATCAGATGACATCAGTTTATATTGGCACCAGTGCTCTTTTTTTAATTTAAAAACAGGACAGATTAATGGAGGATAGAAGGAAAAAACGGAGGTGAAAGATACAAAGGAAAGAGCACTGGAAATTACAGAGTTTAGAGTTAAGAGTTAATTTAATGAGGAATATCCAACAATAACTATTTTTTTTTTTAAGAAGTTGGGAGAAACAAACGATGGAGAACAATTTAGGATTCACATGAACAGATCTAATAACAATGAGAGCCCTCTCTTATCTTCTTCTTTATCTATCCGTCTCACTCAGCCTCTTTTCACCTCTCTCGGGAAGGGGGACAAGTCGTTATCAAAAGAAAGGGGTCTTAGTGAAAATACTGCACTTATCTATAATGGCAGACAATCAAATAAAATTCTACTGTTTTTGTCGAGGATCTGATAGTGGCCATCCTGCCTCATGGATTCTCAACTGTCTGGTGAGTGCAGCAAAAAATAGACTCTTATTTTCTTCACTTTAGTTTTATTTTCTCTACTTTAGCCTATTTTTCCCTCCTTTTTTTTCCCTGACCCTGTTCAACTGTCTCCCCAGTTCTACATTATATGTCATTTTGCAAATTCTGAACATATTACATAGTACATTCTTGGTCTTTATGTCTTCTACCATCCATTCTTCTTTACAGCCATTTGGTTGCATCTGCCTCCACACCCCCGCCCCCCTCTTCAAAACAACCTCATTGTGATGGATGTAACTGCATAGCTGCTCCATAAAGTTAGCGTAACAAATGTTATAGCTCACTAAAATTGTAGCTGCACGTCACTTCAGCTATTTCCTTGAATCTCCTGAGTAAATGAAGAAAAATACGCACCTGTTTAGGTGTTTTAATGGGGACGCATAATGCAAAAGCAATTAGTTAAAAAACAGAAGGAGAAAGAAGGTGTGATGAACATAAACTCAAAATATAAAAAAGGTGAAAAAAAACAAGTCGGCTCTGTTCATTCATTGTTATTGTTTATCTCGGATAGAATGGAGGTGAATTAATTCTTCCAGATGGCATCCAAAGTTTACTTTAAAACAAAAGATACTATATAAATATAT
>JAUBOC010000037.1:19106164-19117249 GCA_032275365.1 Anablepsoides cearensis | reverse complement strand
AGAACGGAGGAACGACAGAACAACAGACAGACATACGCGACCGAAAACATTACCTCCTCCCTTGGCGGAGGTAAAAAACAAAACAAAACAAAAAAAACAATACGACCCGCTCTTCACGTGAGGGGGTCATAATAATATAGGTAAATAACTGCATTACAGACGGTCATAAACCTTTGCTGACCGATTGTCTGTTTTGATAATATCTCAAATGCATACTGTCATCACTTTTTCCACAAACCCTAAAAATTGCATTTTCACGACACACTGGAGTATGAAAGGGAGGATTTGAAGCCATGGGCTGAATGGCTTTACCACCTTTACAGCTGGTACATCGTTTTTCATATTTACCACAAGGCTATGAGCATGCTCTGGTCCTTTGTCACAGAATGATGGCTCCTCCAACTGTAAAGGGAATTCCTTAGTCACAATAATGTGTGAGCTCAAGCTCTCCTTGGGGATGGTCGAGCTTATTCACATGCCCTTCACAATCTCACCACGACACATTTACCTTCACTGTACATGCACCAAATTTGTATTTGCAAGAGGGTCATATACAAGGACACCAAACAAGTTTCCCAGTCAGAGATCGCACTCTTGTAAACACAATATATGCAAACGTAATAGCCATTTGTTTGCAAAATATGCACCCTTTCATTTTGTCTGGTGAAGGCCTGTCTAAAAGGCACACCTGAACAGTTGACATTCTAATCAAACAAATAAAAAAAAAAAACATTTTTTATTTCTTAATATCACAAATCAAAAATATTATCTTGTAATACCTTAATATCACAAACCAATAATGTTAAAAAATGATCCTCCAGCACTGGTGTACTTAAGTCGTACACATGCATGGCTTCTGAAAGTTATGCATACATTGTATGGTTTGGCTCTGTTAGTAGAAAGTAGAAGCAGATGGACTTTTCAACACTTCCAGAGGTTGCATGACAGTTTTACCGGTTTGTATTCTGTGAGTTTCTAATGGCACCAGGCAGTATAATTAAAAAGCGTGACCAAAGATGAAAGGGCACCTCTTTGGTCATATTTAAAACTTTAGAAAAATGCCCTGGACCACTTCCACTTAATAAGCTCAGTAATAAATCAGCTGTCTTCACAAAGCAGATTTTGTGTGTTTTTATCTTTTTACTTGATTAGAACTCATTATGAGTAAAGTAAGTTATTAGTTTTTCTCCTAATGGCTTTCCACCTGCATATAAACACAAACCAATTTTTTAGAAAAAAAAAATACAATAGCATATTTCTTTAGTAAAAATAAAAAACAAATAAATTAAAAAAATTAAAATCAGTTCAAGTGAAACATCAAGGGAAGACTTTGAAGTGGTACATAAACAAAAACAGTAAATCAAGCAGATTTTTCCACTTTTTTTATTAAAGATTATTTAGAGCAACTTATTTTTTAGGAGCTGGTTAATCGGATGAATAAATGTTTGTCTTCTGTGTGCAGCTTGAACAGCATTTCAGTTAAGTGCGTTCTTAATAATAGCCAAGTGTCTATTTAATATTCCGTACAAGTAGCACTACTCATCAAAACAAAAATAAGGAGCAGGGAGAGGGGAAACAAAAGATTTATTGGGAAATAAATGAACAACCCCAGAGAGTAATGATATATTTTATTTAAATGCAGAACACCCCAACTTGTTTAAACATTCACATAGAAGCACTGTTTTAGTTCTGCCATCTCTTTCTTTCACTAAAAGCCCTGCTCCTCTTAGGAAAAGTAATGAGCAAACATTCAAAAGGTCATAATTCATTAGCTGGAAAAATTGTTTGTTGAAACACAATTGCCTTGCCTTGCTCCCTTTCCCCCCCATTTTCCATCTCTCTTCAAAGCATCGCAGAAATAATGAGGTGATAACAAAGTGTCGGCTTCACACCTGCTGAAACTCACTAAAAACTTTATCTTTTCTGACCGATTTCTTTAGAAAAGGTTTTTGTGAAAAAAAAGAAAAGAAAAAAATATATATAAATGCTAGGCTTTTTAAAATGTCTGTTGACAATATCAGCAAAGGTAAATAAGTCTTTATGGAGGTGTTCAGTGATAAACTGATGGTGGATGTCATTTTATGCTTGAATAAAATGTGCTACATGAAGCAGATAAACACAAATACACATGCTTCTTTTTTCTCCTGAGGTTTCATCTTTGCAGTAATTTTTTTGTAACCTTCAGAGTAGAGCAAGTGCATACAAACACATTCTCATGACTGCAGCAGCATTAATGAATTAATATCTGCTGACAAACAAGCCCCCTTCGATCCATTCTGCCCCACCTGGTTACTCTGTTGTTTTTCTCGTGTATTGACCAAAAAAAGAACTGAGTGATAGATTTTTTTTTTTGTATTTTAGAATATTTTAGAATATAATGCAATTAATACAATTAATCCAAATTAGAAGAGGAGATTGCCATTCAAAAACTCTCACAGATTATTTTGAAAAATTCAGAAAAAGACTTATTTCCTTACATTTTCTCTTCTCTATTTAAATAATGCATATAATAAAATTTGTATAATAGTGTGTCCTCACACTTTAGCATTAAAAGCAGTTTAGCAAACAAACAAACAAACAAATAAATAAATAAATAAATAAATAAATAAATAAATAAATAAATAAATAAATGGTATAAACAATTGGGTACTGTTTGCACCACAGATGAAGACATAAAACATCAGTCATAAGGATTGTATTTTCTTGTTTAATTACGTTTTAACTGTGAAAATCTTAATATCACACTGCGCTATGACTGTTGAAGAATAGTTGGAAGTTTACACTTAATACTGCAAAACACCAGTTGCAGTCAGTTGTATTGGTTTCTGGATGTTTGAGACCAAGTCACCAACAAGACGTTTGCTCATGTTTTACACAGAACATTTTTGAAAATCACAGTTCAGTTGTGTGTGCACAGCTTGCAAAACTGTACTCTAGGCCATTATTTATGTTGTCACTTCCACCCACATAGTACCCACATCAGCCTCATGTTCTGTATCACAACGTTTTAAACCAAAATAAAGAGTTTTCATTAAAAATATTTTAACTTGATTTTATGTATGGGATTTCCATACGCATACATTCTGGTCTGCTTTGTAAATGTACTAAACAGACTGTCAAACACCTGCTGTAAAAATGTGTTTTTTTTTGTTTTGTTTTTTGTTTTGTAGTTTCAACATGCTGCAATACGTTGGTGTTTACAATTAATCATTTACTTTTAATGCAAATTTGCAGCTATGCTGTCTTGTGTTATTATGAACTAATTCAGAGTGATTACATACATCACAGGGAAGGTATAATCTTTTTTTTGGCAGCTTTCCTTTTAGAGTGCTGACCATATGTCCAAGTGATGTCTGTGCCCGTGTCCTTCTGTCTAGGTGATAGACTCAGTCCAATTAACACTAACAAGATCCAGTCTGTCTACTCTTCTGCTTTGCTGTTTGGAAGCTGTATTTATTTTTTTACAGTCTATAATTCGGACTTTATTTTGTATTTTATGTATTTGCCTTGGGGTGCTGTTCTTTTACAGCCACCTTCGAATGATTATTTCTTTCATTGTTTTTAATGCAGAACCCCAATACAAATCTTTGTCCCCATTTTCTTTTCCTGTTGATTCATTTTAAAAGCTGTTAAAGAGCCACTTTAATAGACAGTGGTGGAAAAAGACATAACAATAAATGCAAAATACATTTTATTGTTGTCTAATAAATTCTGAAAGTGATTTTAAGAAGAGAGAACAGAAACAAACATTTTTGTTTCAGCCTATCAAAACATGAGTTTTTAAACCACTGAATGAGCTTGTCTCAGTGACAAAGATCAGTGCTACTTATAACTGTAGCAATGATGTAGGAAGTTCATATTCTGATGTGTTTTGTGTAATTATAAAGCTTTTATTTTGTTGTTTTTTTTTTGCTCTTTACTGTTTTGAGCTGCTGCTTCTTTTGGCCAAGACGCTACAGGAAGAGATTTTAAAACTCCTGACCCTTATCTCCCGCTTAAAGATGTGTTTAAACAAAACCATATTTTCCCTTTAAAGTTTCTTCTAAAGGGTCTTTTTATTGCTCATGATTTGAAAGCTTTTCTATTGCTGTGGCTGCTCATTACTGTTGAAGGGATGCAGAGTTCAAACAGGTGACCTCAAAGTTACCAACTGGCGTTCGGGTGGGAGCTTGTGGGAGGTCTACCAATGTCTTAGCTCTAATTCCTAATTATGCCTATACAACTTTGGTTTCTTTCATCTTTTTTTTTTTTTACAGATACGCACACCAAACCAGATCCTGTCATTTATTCCCACGTGAACCAAGAGTTTTCTGCAGCCTGTGACCACAGAGACACATGCAGATCCACGCAGCTGCTTTTAAAGAACGCCCAAAACAAAGTGATTTTCAGCTTTTAAAGGTGAAACATATTCATTTAGTAGAAGCATTAGGGAAAGTGGAAAGCACAAACCCTGACATTAACTAAATAAAAGCATCTTACAAAAAAAGCCTAACACAATGAATTGTATGTTGGTTTTTCTGTCCATTTAAACAACAGACTGGACGTAAAGTGGGTGCATTTACTCTAAACACAATTAAAGAGAATATATTATTTTCACAAACTGTTGGCCATAACATACGTAGAGTACCAACATAGACAAAAAACATCTTTAGGAGTTTAAATTATTCATGTGCCGATTTTAAAAATGAAATTTAATTAAATTAGGAAGTAAACCAATAGCACTATTTGGTTTAAATTTTAGGAACTAAATAGAATTTATAACACTGTTTCAACTATTTATTACAGTTTCCAATTACATTATAGAATGCTGCTGGATAATCAATGGCTCATTTACATTTTTTTTGCACTTTTTACTGGAAGCATTTTCTACACGGAGTCAAGAGAACCTTATTTACTGTAAACTGTGCTTATTAATTTCCACTTGCAGCATAACATTTAATCTTGTAAGTGCCTTAGCAGTTAATAACAATATTCATTTGAAAACGCATGTAAAGTGAAAAAAAAAAGAAGAGTATATTGTATATACACTGTATGCTGTGATTCACTTACAAAGTTAGAGATTTTACTGTCTAATGTTCAACATGTCAGGTTGTCTTAAAATCAATGAATGTTTTCATGGAATTGAACGTTTTGCAAAGGTTTTTGGAGTATATAGTAAATGCTGTGTTACCATAGATACAATTGCTATTATTGATTGCAAGGCAAATGGTGGGCTACTAGTTTTTGTTCTTTGCTGTTTTATATCAAGGGTTATGTTTATTCATTTATTTTTTCTTTTATTTTAGTAACTTAAACATTTTTAATTTGATGTAATTTAATATAAATGTTCACTTTTTGGCTTCAAATTAATTGTGTTTGTGTTCAATAAACACACTATGTTATCGTGGCAGAATTTCTACCTTTTCTTCTTTTCATTTTAATGCCCTCATGTGCATAATCATAACACACATAAAAGGCATAAAATATCTAATTACCCCAGTTACAGCATTATTACTAGTGTGGAGAAACACAAATAAGACTTTCTTCATAGTGGCAGAGCATTGCTGTGCATAAAACATCTCCATCCTGGTTTTACATGTTTTTAGTAAAGCTGCTATTTAAATCTAATTTTATAATAACATGACTTCTCCACACTATTGCTGCCTTCCTTAAAAGTGCTTTGAAATGATGCAACAAAACATTAACATGTCTAAGGTGTTCAGAGCTACTGATAGCATCAATGAGGTGCAAACCCACACCACAATATCCCCACAACAATATGTGCAACACAACAGGTTTGTTGCTACCCAAGCCATCCTCAGATGTTTGTTGCACATGTTTTGGCTTGTCAGAGCTGTTTTAGTAACTTATGGCGGACCTATGCAAATCAAGACAAGTTGCCATAAGTTTATGGCTTTTCATCTGAAAAACAAAAATGTTGGAAACTTCCCAGTATTAATTTGAATGCAAGTAGCAGTAGGAGATAATCATGTTCCCATGAAACTGCGCATTGTATTTGTAGGTTGCTTGTACAAAGCTTTTTTTAAAAAAATACCACTTATATATTTCATATATATTTCATATATATATTTCATATATATATATATAAAATAATTTTTATATTTTTTTCCTTCTATAATTTCGATTTTAGACACAAAAGATAATAAAATCAACTCAGTTTAAAGTCCATCCATTTGTTGGGATTTTATTTTTCCACTTTGCTTCATTGTTTTGTTTTTTAACAATAGACACATGTTGTAATGATCAGTATAATCCTTTAACTTTTGCTAAAGAAAGAAAGAAAAGCAACAACTTAGTTTTAAATTACAAAAACAGCCAGAAGGCAGAGCGCACAATTCATTATTTTGGAGACAGCATCCAAAATGTAAAAACCAGCAGAGCAGCAAAAGTACACAACACTTTTATGTCAAATTTGAATAAATCACTTCCTTTTGTGTTGCGGTTTACAAACTTTGTATCCTTAGGAACGATATAAATGCATAGTTTTTCATCCTATGGTAAAAAAAAGAAAAGAAAAACATTGTTAGTGTAGCAGCTCACTGTTTGCACCAACTTCAATTATTGAGTGTTTCCTTGCTTTGTCAATTGCACTTTCACACACAAGCACCCTTGACTGTAGCGCTGACATTTATCAGATGTCCGTCAAGAGACTTCACCAGTCTGGCTTCACTTTCAACGCTCTTTTCACGAGCTGGAGGTCTTCGACATCAGTCGCTAATTTTTCTTGTGGGTTTTTCTTCTCAGCATTCGTCTCTTTGTACATCAAAACGGCGGGAGAAACTCAGCGATGTCGCATTGAGAAACAGAGATTTTCAAAAGCATTTGGTGTTTGGAGGAGACGAGCAAGCTTTTGACCTTGACTGATGAGTCACATACTTTGTGTCTTGCTTTGCCTTCAACTCTTCAAGTCTGCTTCTGCACTTTGCTTTGTCTGTTGTTCATTTCACTCATCTTCCCACTTCCCTTCTTCTGTTAGATGTTGTCTCTCTGCCTCTCTTCCACTGCAGTTTAGTCATGTTTTCACATCAGCTACTAGGGGTTAGAAATTACCAAGAAGCCTTCCTGAGCCCAGTTAAATGACACGCCAGTTTCTACTGTTTATGTTGAAACGTTATGAGATTTATTGCCGTTAGAGGTAAATCTGCTGTCTTGAGTGTTCTATCACAGGCCCGTTTAGGAAATTTCACTTGTTTTCTTCTCTCCAGTAGCTCCAAACTCAAACACATTGAATTCACTGATCCAAAAGATGAATCATTTCTGTTTGACATTTGCCTATAGGTCACAGTATAGTATTGCTAATACCCATTGGGGTGGACAGAGCGATTCAGCAGTGCCTGGCAATTGAGTTCACGCCAGGTTTTGCATTAAATGGGAAGCTGCAGTTAGTAGCAGCGATAAGAAAATAACAAGGGAAAACACAGACAACGGCTAAGGAAGAATCTGTCAATTGATGTAAGCCTGACAGAAGAAAAGAAAGAGGCTGCTCTGCTTGTTAACAGAATGGGAAGGAGCAGCAGAAGCCACAAAAAGATTAGCATACTAATCAGCTCATAGTGGTAGCCCATGGAAGGTTCTTACTGCTTAGGTGTGAAATAGTGCAAAGAAACTACCTCGTCCTTTGATTTAGCTTTAAAATAGATAATGATAATGGGATTTCTTCAAGTTTTGATGTAGAACTGTTCTACTGTGGTAAAAGTCGAGCAAAGTAAAATCAAAATAGACGTATAATCTTGTCATCTCATGCAGTCTGCAGTCTGAAATTATGGGCTTTAATAAAAACTGTGGTATTATGTGCCCCCAAAATGAAAATCAAGTCTGCTAAAATTACTATTGCTAATATCATTAGTGTTATTGCGCATTTTATTTCAACTGAATTAAATGATAACGAGGTTGTTTTAAGACTATTCTCAGGCCTTTTGTCTCTAATTCACCTTAAAGACAAAAAACTAAATAATAAAATGTAAACAGGTTTACAGTAAGCAATGTGGCCAGATTTAGGTCAGGCATGTACTGGGGTGGTTAGTTTTAGAGTAAAGGGTCAGGTTAGGCGAGTATTAACTTAGCGGGTCCCGCCTGCCATCCGATGGCTCTTCAGAGTTGGTAAATCCCTTAGGAAGTGCACGCTTGCTGGAGATCAGGTCCAGTCCTGGGCCACTGGGTTGATGTTCCAGTTGGAGGCAGCCTATTGATTTGTATGTGCTGTAAGATGTTGTGGAATAAGGCGAGTGTAGGCGTACTGTTAGAGTAGAACATTGAGCATTTGTCATGTGCTGTGCTTCGTAGAGATGGATGAGAGTGCAGAGAAGGGAGGAATAGACAGTTCAGGGGGAGAGGTAGGGGAGGGGTCAGGAATGGTTGGGGGTGTGGTCTGGTAGGTGTGTATAGGATGTTTACAAATGGGGCTAATCTAATCAAAATAAATATTTAGATTATTTACAAGATTTTCTTCTACTGACCATTTACAGTTCACTGAGGTTAGGCTTAGTATTACTGTCTGGTTAAGACTAAGGTGTGAATTGAGTTTAGGTTTAGGGTAAGGGGTTAGGGTTAATGAATGCAAAGTCCCCATGAAGATAGAAGAGCAAGCATGTGTGTGTGTGTGTGTGTGTGTGTGGGTGGACTGGTATTCCCTACATTGTGGGACAGGTTTTTGGCATACATACGTATTTGTGGAGACCAAATGTTACTTATGGGGACCTGAGTCCCCTTAGGGGAGCCACTGTTGGTGGGTCAGGGGTTAAGTTTAGGACCAAGGTGTGAATTGAGTTTAGGTTAGTTTTAGGGTCAGGTAGGTACCTGTGAGGTTAGGTTTAGGGTTGGTGGTCTGGGTTAGGCTGTAGAAATTAATGGAAGTCAATGTCAGGTCCCCATAAAGATAGCTGTTTCAGATGAAGGAAGCATTTTATATCATTTGAAATCTCAGCATGTGGCACAGCGTGTGGCTCATTTGTCCATTATTATCATGCTTAAATCAATTTTAGTGATTGAGTTGCTGAGTTTGACCAATAAATAAATAAAAAATAAGAAAGACAAACACAAAACTGAACCCCAAAAAAGAGAAGAAAAATGATTTTATTCTGTGCCAGTGTGAGTGGGTGTATGTGATTAGCAGTGAAGATTTGATAAGCCAAGTGAAAGTGTGGTTAGACAAGCTGTGAGATTTTACTTACCCACAACTATTTGTTTTAATCATATTGATCAGTGTAGGCTAAAGCCTAATTTTGTTTTCTATTATGATGAATCTACAGCTTGAATTTAAACCACTCCACCAACTGTCTCAGAAATCAGTCAAAGATTACACCTGATAACATCAACATTACAATAACGACTTTGATAAGAGCTGAAATTTACTAAAGTGGATACTGACAATATCCACTGAAAACTCACATTTATTTTACAGCGAAAAGGATGTTTGGACAAAAACTAGAAAATATTAGTGACCATGAAAAGGGATTTTTGAAAAGTCAACAATCTATTGTTGAACCAACTTGTGAAGTGACTCATCCCACCTTAACATCAGTTCTTCAAGTAATCAGTCATTTAGAATGTGCCTGGAGTAAACACACAATTTGAACTGCCTGAAATGGATACAAAACAACCAGCAACACCTGAATATAAATGAGTCACAAACGTTGGCTATGTATAATAAATACAAAATAGTGAAGTCATTAAAGTTAAATGGTGTGCTCAGCATGGCGAAAGCTAATCATCAGCCTCAGCAAAAGTTTCAAAAGTTAAAACCTACAACATAAATAGATCAAAGGCCTATTGCACGAAACAAAGATAAAGGATTAAGCTGGGATTTTGGTGTAAACCTGAATTAGTTGCATGGTAGAGGAAGCATGGTAACAAGTGCTTTGAAACTAACCTGGTCCTGACCAGGTTTAAAGTGAAGTTTATTCAATCTGAGCAGTAGGCAGTCACTTCACTGCAATAATTGTTCTTCTAACCAAGTTTTACAATCTTATATCAGGAAAATCTCTGATCCGTCTGATGGGTCTAGTAAGCAATTCAAGTTCAGCTTACAGCTGATATCCTGGATTTATAAATCTGACTTTGGAGAAACGAGCCCCCAATCTGTTAAAAAGTATCACTTTATTGTGCACCTCCCAGAAGTAAAAAAAAAGGATTTACCCAGGTTCAAAACCTACATGGTCTTACGGTCAGACAGCTGCTGTATGTATTCAACATGTCTGTGACCTCACTTTGTCCTGAACCATCTGTTCTCTGAAGAACACTAATATCTGTCAGTTTGTAAACAAATCTGGATATTAACCTTGCTGTCTTTCCTCAAGTGGCTCATTTGAAGCTGTAAGTGTTGAGCTTCTTTCCCATATGATTTAAGATATTTATCAGATCCCTTTTATTTATGTATTTGCAAACATTGCTCCAGAGATTATTTCTTTTTTGAATAACTTTCAAAAAAAAAAAAAACCCATAAAGCTACCTTATCAGACTCACAGGTCAAAATGCTGCAACACATCAAGTCTTCCTCTTCATAAATCTCACCTGCTGATCTCCTCACAGCACTTATCGGATTTGAACTCTGTAATAAAACACATCTGGCACGCCATTTTCATATAACAGCAACCTTTCTTAGCAATGGCAATCTAAAGAGAAGCATAGAATCAAAGGGCATTTTATTTCATTTTCAAGCCAGCCTGTGGCATTTTGCCAAGTCGATTCTTTTAAAATGTCATTGCTTATTTTACTGTAGAGCTGTATGCACCTCTAGTTCACAGTCAATGCTCTTCTCCAATAAACACAGAAGATCTAACTGCGTCCAACAATTGAGTCAAGAAATCAATTGTTTCTATGCTTCACAACACAAAAACCCCTTAATGCAATGAAAGGCCTGCCAACGCCAGACTTTAGATGTCCAGTAATGCAACTACCTAAAACAGTTACAAGCATAGAAAAGATGCTGCTCTAACTTTACTCAATCACTTACTGAACAAATGAGCTGATTACCACAAATACAGCAGAACTGTGACAGTGAACTTGTCATGTTACTTGATTTTTTAGTAAAACATTTCCAGTACCACCTTACAATAACGCTACCCTTATAAGATGGCTTATAAATAG
>JAUBOC010000037.1:19094825-19105501 GCA_032275365.1 Anablepsoides cearensis | reverse complement strand
TTTGGGATGGCTAGCCACTTATTTTTACTCAATACTTTTACTTTTAATACTTAAGTACATTTTATGTCAGAAATTTAATTTTGATACTTAAGTACAAAATATATTAGATACTTTAAGACTTTTACTCAAGTAATATTCTTAGAGGAGACTTGAACCTTTACCTAAGTAAATTTATGGAAAGATACTTTTACTTTTACTCAAGTATCACTTTGAGGTACTTTATACAACAGTGTATATAGCACTTTACAACTGCAACTACTGAACCATAGTGCTTTCCATTTGTTCAGTAAAAATAATATAATAAACTTAGAAAGAATAAAAACCAACAACATTGGTAGAAAAATAACTAACAGTGTACACACATGTATTAAAAGCAGTTCTAAACAAATGTTTTCAGCCTAGCTTTGAACAAAAATAATTCTTGATTGCGTGCAACTCAAGTGGTAATGAATTCCATAATTTTGGGCCAGCTACAACAAATGAATGGTTGCCCACCTTATAAATAGTGTACTGTCTTACACTTTATAATTAGGCTCCTTTTGATAATTGTAGATGTATAATGTATAATACGGCAATACAGTACAATATTATGTAAAATATGTATTTCCAATACATTATTGTGCTTACAAGGTAAAAACCTAATCTGAAATGTTTAATATAGCACTTTAGATGTAATATGTACATGAACAGATTTGGCTCATTATTTGGCAAGAAAGTGGACAGTTTTGTCTCTTTCTCATCCTTAATTAATGCATAATAAACACTTCTTATTGATACATTAGAGTAACTTTGGAAACCATTTTGAGGATATAAGCTGTAGCATGATGCTGACGGTTTTAGTTTCATTTCAGTCCTGCTTTACATGCCTACTACTGATGGAGTGTTCCTCTACTTTCCAGCTTTCTGCTGCCTCATCATTCCAGGGATGCAGTTCTTAGGATCCTGTCAACAGTACTTTGGTGCTAGAACTGATGGAAGCTTGGTGCTTTCTACTGTTCTGAGCATCAGTCATCTGTACAGTTCGCCTTAGGAAGAAAATCGATCTTCTGCCAAGTTCAGGCTAGAGCAGGAGAAGCGGTAAAGATGGGGAGTAAGGAAGGGAAATGTGCTCCCACACCTGCAGCTCTTCCCAGGTAGAAATCCCCCATGATGGATTTTCTGTCAAAACTGAGAGTGTCAGTTAAACATTGTAAAAGATGGGACTATGGAAAGCTGAAAACAAAGGGGTTTATATTAGCCTAATCAGCAATAACCATAAGAGGAAAACCCAATTATGCACAGCTATAACAACAGGAAATAGATGTGGGGAAAAAAAAAGAATAAAGAGGCCTTGTATAACATTAATGTTGTTGCTAATGTGATTTACATTTTGCATATTAACAAATAAATGAAAATGTTGATGTGTACACACATTTTTCTTTTATTGTTTTTTTTTTGGCAAAGGGTACTAAATAATGCTCTGAGGGATTTGCCTTATTATAGCTCCCGTACATGAAGTTGGGGATCATATCAGCAGCATGATGTATCAGTGGTTAGCACCGACGCCTCACAGGAAGAAGGTCCTGGGTTCAATCCCTGCTTCAGACCTGGGATCTTTCTGTGCAGAGTTTGCATGTTTTCCTCATGCTTGCGTGGGTTTTCTCCGGGTACTCCGGTTTCCCCCACCCCCAAAAACCTGTACAATAGGTTGCCGTCAAGCCCAGGCCGCCCTTGGAAAAGAGATCTGCAATCTCAATGGGACTTGCCTGGTAAAATAAATAAATATATTGTTTTTGTACTGTTTATTTATTTTCAGTGATTTTTGGTCAACCGTATCATGAAAACAGCTGCACCAATCAACATAAAATTTGGCAGTAATGTAGCGTCTGACCTATGCAGGGCCGATCAACAGTTTTACAATAGACCCCATATTTGAGGAGGGGCCTCCATCTAAAAAGGGGGTGTCTGGACATACAAAAATGCTTAAAACTCAAAAAAAACTATTCAACATAGAAACTTCAGATTTTATTTTAATTTTATTTTAGCTCCGATGAAGGGCTATCCATCAGGCTCACTAATCAGCCACCAACCCACCCCTGCAGACCTCACTCAAAACAATAAATCTGTTGTGATGCATTGGTGCTTTGTGTACGTGCGGGGGTCATATATGCTACTGTTATCCTGTATGTGCATCTATTTGAAAATAAAGCAAACATATAAACTCTTGAAGTCCTATGAACAAAATCATTTGTTGCAGAGATTTTTCCCCTGATTTCTGACATTTATTTCATAATCCCACACTAACTGCAAAGTGGGATTAGCAGTCTGTTTGGAAAAGCTGTACCAAGCAGATGCTGATTAAGAGATGTTGAAAATAAGCTTTTGTTCTACTTCCCCATGCTGATCTGAAATTCCAGTATAAAAATCCAATGTAATTTTATCATTTTTGTTTTCTTGCTCAGAGGTTTCAATATGCTCAAAAGCAAGCAACGGTTCGAATGTTGCTTTTATCCATGCCTTTTTCATCCGGTAACCCACAAAACCTTCCATGACATTGTTCAAGCTGAGCAAGTATTTTGCATACTCCCTTTTTTGCCATTTTGTATTTATTTTTTTTTTATTATTTTGTCAAAGCCTGTCCCTGACACTCATTGAAAAACTTTTCTTTTCCTTTTTTTTTGTTTTTTTAAACCTTTTTCTTCTTTAGGACTTCACTTCATGATTTGGATGGGCACGTTTGTCAAATTCAAAGCTGTTTGTGCCCGAATGTGAAAGAGGAAAAAGTGAGCAGGTTTGTGGGAAGCTGAAATGAAATAATAAATATGTAAATTTATTGCCATCAGTTGCTGGGTTTTCACAAAGATATGCTGGCAGCCATCCAGCTGTGTTTCCATTCCAAATTTCATATGACAGCATGCGTTGCCAGTATGAGATTGTGTGGCGTTTTTATGTGTGCACATGCAGGCAGTGTCAAGTTTGAGAGCGTATTTTTTTTTTTTGTATGAATGCATATGAGCTCATATGTTTGGGGTGAGTGGAATCATTAATAAGAGGTTGAGGGATAGACTCTGTTTGGTCATAGAAGGAGATATACAGTGTTTCATGTTACCTCCATTGTCATCTGATGGAACCCTAGAGCTGTATGTTAAGTAGAACAGAAAAGACATGTCTATGTGTGTGACAGAAACAGTGTCTTTTCCCCTCTTAATAGTCAGCTGGAAGAGCACACACAGACACAAGAGTTTGACAAGGCAACTACATCTTGCCTTTCGACGAAAAGTGTCAAGACAGTAAATCTAAATAATTTTCTTCTTCGTTTTTCAAAACTTTGCTTTCTTATTCACACAACAGTGTATATGCTTGTGTTAAGTTCCATTTCATTCAAAAACTGTGCCTGTCTTCATCACCCTCATTTCTCAAACCGAAAGGCCATTCAAATACCACCAACTGATTCCCCACCAGGACAGGTTCCAACATTTCCCTTGCTGAACATTTCACTTGCAACAATCCCAGTTATGCTCTCCAAGGAGTTCTGAGTATGTGCCAAAATTTTCAATATAATGTGGCTTTTCAGACTTGTGACATGAAGTTCCTTTTGATTAAGTTAGTATTAGAAACTGTAGGCAGCACTCTGACCTTGCTGTTTTGTTGTAATCAATCAAGAGGTACTATTAAATATATATGAATTAAGTTTTGCCAAATCTAATTTAGCAAAAGAAAAATGTTGCAAATTGTCATTTTTTTTGTTAATCTGAAGTTGTGCTTATCAGCTTAACTGATCTGATTATTTTGTTTTTAAACATGAAAGTAGTTAAGTAGTTAAGAATCTAGTCTTTACTATGACTTTATTGATTCATTGTGTGCGCAACTGTTCCGTACCCTAATATTTGAGTTTTGACTTTTTGAGTATTTCTGTATATTTTCTCACCAAGACAGTATCCTTACAGTGACATTAAAGAGGCACTCACTATGTTCGGTAGCAATGATGCATAACCAAGCAGAAATTGTTTGAAGACAACGTACCTCTGTTGTCTTAAAAACTCTTTAACTTCAGTAAATAACCCAGATTCACACTAATTAGGAGTTGCAGTTTCTGTAGGAATATCAGACTGTCAGCATCATTATCTTGGCACAACTTTTATCAAGACTTTAGAAAAATAATTTATTAATTGTTGTATGATCCTCTCTACAAATTTACTCTTTGTATTTGACATACTGGATTAGAATTGTTTGCATATTTTCAAGGAATGGTTGCTTTAAAAATACAATTTAATTATTTTTGTCATAATGTTCAAGTGTTATATTGACATTTCAAACGCTCCTGTTTGAATCATTTTGGGTTTGTAAATGTTGTCAATTATATTCTTTAAATCTGTTTTATTGTTCCAGTCCCTCAATATTGTTCTGTGATTTTTGCTCTGCCACAGTTTGTTCCTTATGACGTAAAATGATTTAATTTGTTGTTTCTTAAAGTCTTATTTTGTTTTCAAAGCACTGTGTTTATTAGTAATATTTTGATCAATAGTTCTCGCATTCAACAGATTTATCCACCAACAGACATTTAGAGGGTTTGCATTTTAAACGTGTAGTATTGTGCACTTAGTCCAGTTGTACACCTATCAAGTAACTATGCTACCTTCAGTTGTTAAAAAAAGCTGTATATATATATAAAAAATAAATTTGACTTTGCATCATAGTCTACTTAAACACCTTGAAATGTGCCCCTCTCTTTAATAACCTACTGTTTCTGAGACTTGGTTGAAAACTGAGCTCCAGGCAGAAGCTTTGTACAAGTAGGTGGAGCTTTGTACCAGCAAGTGTTTAGGCAGCTCCACATGGCTACTACAGGGGATCCAATGATTTCTCAAGCATGCATGAATGAGTCAAAGCAACACTATGGGTATGTTTTTGATGAGAGGAGGACATTTTAATAAATTAAACATTAAGTAAAGCTCCAAATAGTCTATTTTGCATCAACCCCCCACCCCCAACCACCACCACCCCTCCGCATTTAAGAATCAGCAAGATGGTATTAGTAAGAATGTGTTAATGGAAAGCTTAGCTGATTAGCCATAATGATCATAAATGTCAAGAGTTGAGAGACTGGATGTAAACTTGTTTTCCCTGTCATAAAACACAGGCACCGAGAAGTCATTTCCTTTACAGGAACAGGTCTCATATTTCACTTGATAGATGCTGAAGTACATCTTGACATTTTACACTGATGATCCTGATTTGCATTATTCATTTTATGCAGCAGTGAGTTTGTGAATAGTTATTTAACTTTGGTTAAAAAAGAAAACATGGGGAAAAATGAACAGCTACTACAAAATTACAAAAAGCATGTCAGATATACTTATCTGATGGCCTGAAGGCCAAGCTCATTTCTTCAGCCCTGAGGAAAAAAATAAAACAGTGCACAATCGGATCAAGGAATCAGATGTAAACTCTCTGAGAAAAGTTTAATTATAACAGTCCCTTTGCTAATTAGAACATATGCACAAAGCACATGATCACTTTTGTAAACAGTGTAAGCGTTGTGTTTAAAGTGTCACTCAGTAGCTCAGTAAGATAAAAAAAAAAAAAAAAAACTAAGACAGCCAGAGAACCTCAGCTCAACATGAACTTTATGGATTCATTTTTGCCAGTTTCATTTATTGTACTTCTGTTTTCTGACATTTAAATTCAGATTTCAACAAAAAATGGACCAAAATTGACCCAGTTTATTTATTTGTTTATTTATTGACTGTAACCTATTTTCTGTTTAAATAAAATCATTGAAAATTCAAACATTAATCATCTTATTGTTAGGAACAAAAGCTGAACTAAATGTAAAGGAATAATTAAAAGCATCCATGCATATCTAAGGAAAAATGGATAAACTTGACCAATGTACATGTAAAAAAGTATTAGCCTATTTATTTATTTATTGTTGTAGTTTTGTTGTTTTCGCTATAATAATGTACTTTTGGCACTGGCTTAACATAAAGAACTTAATAAAGTGCCATAAGGGGGGGGGGGGGGGGGGGGTATGCAACCAAAATTTTGACTTGTGATTTATTTTTAATTTAATTTATTTTTTTATCACTAATAATGAGACTAAAGCTGTCCAGTTAGAATTGGGGAATGAAATAAAGTCATCACATAAAGGCATAAAAGCAAGGACAACTTGTACTTAATAAATAAATTATCATCACATCATTAGAGAAATATGTGGCTTGCAGTAATACGCACCTCTAATTGGATGCAGAAAATAAATAAATAATTAAAGATGCAGTTAACGTAGAACTGTTTGAAAATATCAATATTTTACAAAGAGGATATTCACTATATTCCAATGAAGTTTCTTACGTGGCTCTCGGGACTCTTTAAAAAGTCTCTGCTTCTGATTTGAATACACGAGGAATAAACCAGTTCCAGTGAAGAGCAACCCCACTGGCACGATGCCGAGATAATCAGTGAATACTGGAAGGGCGGCTAATTAACAGCCACTGCAAGCTGATAGTTTGAGCAGATTAGCAGCTTTCTGGAGAGTCGAGAGGACAAAAACATGCCTGTCAGGATCTATTTGGTTGAGTAATAAGGTTTGTTTGCGTTCCCATGTGTTTCTCTATGTCTTCATGAATTTCAACTGGAAATTCAACATTGTTTAATTTACTTGTTTCTTTCTGTTTTGTTAATGTTATTTAAAATAATACATTTTTCAAACTTTGCATAATTAGTTCAATTTAAAGAGTTGTGTTGATTAATAAAAGCATGTTGTTTACAGAAACAGATACTGTAAGACTCATCTTCATGTAGAATCTTATCAAATACACAGAATTTAAAAGCATTGATTGATTGATTGATTGATTGATTGATTGATTGATCGATTGATTGATTGATCGATCGATCTACCTGTCATGGTGGACTTTATTGCTAACAGCTACTCTGAGCAGGGCTTCTACAAACAATAAATTCTTTCCATCACAAACATCTCAAAACTCAATAATGTTCTAGCTCTGATATTTTCGTACCCCATCACTTTTTCATAAAACAGTAGTTATATGCAAAAGTGTGAGATGTTGTCACTAGTAGTTTCAACATTAAAATGTTGTCAGTATGGTATCAGCTGTAAGGCATTAGTGTTATATGTAACTGTGTGACAACTCAGTATTTTCTAACTGATCAGCTGTGATTTATTATTCCACCAGTCATCTCTAAAGCAGCATGGAAACAAATGTGATTACAATGTTTTGTTTTTCCTTCTGTGGGGGTGGGAATGCATCTGGATATCTGCATGAACCAGATTATACTAGGACAAAGCTGTCATCTAAAAACTAAAGAACTTCTGATGGACTCGAAAGATCGTGTTCAAATGAGAGCTCAAACTATTTGCAGGAGATCAATTCAATTCTCAGACTTAAATATTTTTTACACACATGCAGTTTACCACACATAATTCAGTCTCTTGGGAAGAGAAAACATTTTCTTTTTAACAAAGAACTCATTCAGAGGACCTATTCATCTTTTTTTAGATCAGATCTGATCCATTCCCCCTCTCTTCAGAGACCCAGGAAAAATGGTGTCGATCAACACATGAACCACAGCTTTGTCAAGTCCCACCCCAGATATGATGTCATGGTAAACATGGATGTAAGTTCTAGAAACAAACACTAGAAAAACTAGAACTAAAGCCTTGTTGATTACCTTATTGTTTAAAATAAATGATTATAATAAGTATCAAATACAAGAATGTATTTAAAAGTGAGTTAATCAAAAATATCAAAAAAAAATTATATTCACAAAGATAAAACTAGATAAATAAACTGAATGCAAAAAGAAACACACAAATGAACATCCATGTTCAAGTGTTTTTTAAGTGGGTTTGTACATAATTGATAATTGCATTCACAAAGTTAAAAATAAATAAATATTAAAACAGTGAATGCATCAAGCAATGCACAACAGATAAAAATCAGAACAACATATTGAATTGTTATTGGCAGAAATTAAATGAACAAAAAAAAAAAATCCGAGTTCAAGTGGTTATGTTCACAATTAATTAATAAAAACACTACTGAATCTTCAAATAAAATAACCAAAAAACCTAAATGTTCCTATTGTATAGAGAAGTATGAAAAGTTAGAAAAAAAAGACAAAATGATTGTAACAAAAAAAAAGAGTATTTCCAAACATTCCCTGCAGAGGGATGAAAGGTGAAAGAAACACATAACAGGTGAAAATGACAGGACTGAGTAGAAAACGCAGCAACTCAATAAGACACTGACAGACTTCTGCAGCGCCTTAGACAGACAACAATCACAAGCCAGGCCAACATGTTTCAAACTTACCTGTCACAGAAAAAAATGACATCAAAACAGATCATGTGTTTTTTCCTACAAAATTAAACAAATGCAATATGCTGTGTGAAAAAAAAAGATTTTATTTTGAAATCAGGAAACTTAAAGAAATCAGTCAAAGTTAACAAATATCAGCAATAAATTATTCTGTTCTGCACAACTTCTTTAAAATAACACACTGAAATAAAACATTGCAGGTTTTATCTGTTTTGGCAAATGTAGAATATGAAATCTAAAAATGCAAGGTCCTGAACTCATCATGCATTTGTTAACCTTTTGTGAAAATGTAATCCACAATGCTCAGTGGAATTATAAGGTACTTGCATTTCAGATTCAAGTGTTTTTGTTGTGTTGCTATGCGACAATAGCCTGCCTTTGACAAAGCAGACACAAAGTTGTCTTTATTTTGATGGATTATTGACCTGCAGCGAGTTAGTCTCTGTAGAAATATCTGTAAATTGCACTCAAATGACCTGAAACCAGAAACTGTCTTGAAGGCTGACAAACTACTTTATCAACCTTTAAAACAGCATGGCAGGCTTTGGAAAAATCAAATGTCAGGTATATTATGAAGGATGGGTGGCTTGCTGTAAATGGGCTAAACAAATGCAAAACATCAGTCCTTTTGAAGTTTGACCCTAAGGGCTGTAATGAGTGCACATTGGTTATGCTACAGACTCGTGGATGACTGCTCAAAGGAGAGATAACACCACCCTGTTGTTTATGTCCTGCTGCTGGATGCCAGATGCCAACTTCCGTACACACTGGCAGAGGAAAGCCACAGCCAGTAAGTGTGTTTATTACCTCCTGTCTTTGGACAGTAAAGAAAAGGAAGTGTTTTCCTACTTATCTCACCTTTTTTTTTCCCCACACATTCAAGCTCGTACACATCCTCGCTGTTTGTGTCGCTGTCTTTTTCCTTCAGTTTATTTATTGGTGTGTTAGTTTTGCTCTGCACTTTTTTGCAATGATGTAACAATGTTGAAAAATAAAAATAAAACTCTGTGCAGTGTGGTCAACACTCAAAGTGTCTGGTTTGTAGCTGAAAATCATTACTGACAAGCTGAAGTTTAGTTTTGCTCTAAGACACTCAGGCTTGGAACATAAAGTTACATTTCAACAGTGACTTTTTTTTGCACTTTTTCCCAAACTGCTTTTGCCATGTTTCATTTCCCATAAAGTCCCCAATGCATACTAAAGAAAGTCTGTCAAAAATAATTCTACAAAACAACACTTTGTTGGAGTAACCAGCTCGAGAGCGTCTGCCAAACTGACAAATGTTCACCTTACATTTGAAACCCAGAATGTGATGAGCAGACACCAGTGTAGACAATTTCTTTACAAATCAAACATCTCAGTAATAATTTTGTTCAAGCGAGACCAGATCATCAGCCTTTGGTTATTTTCTCTTCTCACACTCTGTATGCAGATAGTTACTTTGTGAAGAACATTCACATGCTTGAGGATTTTTATGGCTGGAATCAAATTTATGTTTCAAGAAGCTCATCATTTATTTTTACAACTGACTAAAACAGATAAAGGACATTAATCTGATTTTAAAGTGCCCCTAAACTCTAACCTTGAACATTACCATGCAATGATGGCTCGATTTTATTTATATCAGCAAAGATCTTACAGATATTTATCATTTATTAGTAAATGACAATGTGTTAGAAAACACTGGTTGTCCAAAAACAAAGATGACAGACACGTGTTGCAAGTAAGTAAGTAAGTAAGTAAGCAAGCAATTAAGATAGTAAATAAGTAAATATGTAAGTAAGAAAGAAAGTAAATAAGTAAGTAAGTAATTAAGATAGTAAATAAGCTAGTAAGCAATTAAGATAGTAAATAAGTAAATACGTAAGTAAATAAGAAAGTAAATAAGTAAGTAAGTACGTAAGAAAGTAAAAAAGAAAGTAAATAAGTAATTAAGATAGTAAGTAAGTAATTAAGTAAATAAATAAGTAAGTAATTAAGATAGTAAATAAGTTAGTAAGCAATTAAGATAGTAAATAAGTTAGTAAGCAATTAAGATAGTAAATAAGTAAATACGTAAGTAAATAAGAAAGTAAATAAGTAAGTAATTAAGTAAATAAGTAAGTAAGTAATTAAGATAGTAAATAAGTTAGTAAGCAATTAAGATAGTAAATAAGTAAATACGTAAGTAAATAAGAAAGTAAATAAGTAAGTAAGTACGTAAGAAAGTAAAAAAGAAAGTAAATAAGTAATTAAGATAGTAAGTAAGTAATTAAGTAAATAAATAAGTAAGTAATTAAGATAGTGAGTGAGTGAGTGAGTGAGTGAGTGAGTGAGTGAGTGAGTGAGTGAGTGAGTGAGTGAGTGAGTGAGTGAGTG
>JAUBOC010000037.1:19041373-19052572 GCA_032275365.1 Anablepsoides cearensis | reverse complement strand
CGCTCGACACAACGAATCGATAATGAAATTCGTTGCCAACGCTTTTAATAATCGATTTTTATCGATTTTATTGATTCATTGTTGCAGCCCTAAACATAACCTGCAGAATGTTATAATCAACCAACTCATACAATTTAACAATTTTAATTGACGAAAAAATATTTTAGATGGGGGATAGTAATGCTTTCTTGTGATAATTCTTATGGCTCTTTTTTGTAAAATAAAATAGGATTAGTAATTGTTTACATGCATTTCCCCAGACTTCTATACAATAAATCATATGTGGAACAATTATTGCATTATATAGTATAAATAGTGTTTTATCATTAAATAAATCTTTAACTTTATACAATACTGCAATATATTTTGCTATTTTTGTTCTTTAATAATAAAGATGTATGAATGACGTCATTTATAGAAGACGTTCTATAGATGAGTAGACCCAACATACAGTCACATGCACACATACAGTACACTGTGGGGTCCAATCTTGGCATCTCTTTGCTTCTTAATGAAGTAGTAAGTCCCTCTGCTCTGCCTCATAGGCCTGCCAATTAGGACACAGGCCATTGGGTATTGACCAATCAAGATCCCGGCTTCAAGTTTAATGGGCTTGACTTTAATATAGCCAATAAATTGGCACAGAGAGACTGTGCGTGTGCTTCTGTAACTATAAAGAATCCTGAAGTGGCTGTGAGAGGCAACAACGTTACATCCGCTAAGTTGACAAAGGTTTGAGGAGCGAAGGGAAAAAAAATGTAGGGAAAATGGTTGAGGAGACAAAGAATAGCTAAAAAAAAAAGAAAGGTTGTGAAGTGAGACGTTAAAAAAAGTGTAAGCTGAGATGAAAGGTGGGATGAACTTTGAATGACAATGGGAGAAAAGGAAAAGATATAGCTGAGTTATGTGAAATTCCTCAGTCTAATCACTAGTGAGCAGCATGGGAAGCCACACTGCCTTTGAAATATTTAATCAACAATTTTTAAATGAGGATATTTGGCTGCTGTATGTGAGCAATGCCCCCCTTTTTTCCCCACGAGACTGATTATAATTTTTCTTTTCAGAGCCTGTTATCTGTACTCTGATGGATCCGTGTGCTTGTACTGCAGAACCTAACAAGCTCTGATGTAAAAAAGTTTTGCTTCTACACAGACAAATCCAATTTATTGTCCAGCTATTTGCTGTTCCCCTGAACACAAATACAAAAAAAAGTGAATAGCAGTTTGTGCATGGGCTAAAACTAACTGATTTGCTGCATTTTGTTATTTAATGCATGTTTCTTTAGTGAATTTATATTTTTGAATGACATCTTTTACATTTGGATATCAATTAATTTGGGGGCAGCAAAATGCCATGACTATCTTAAGCTTTCCAATTTGATATGTTTTTTGTTGTTTGTTTTTGTTCCTTTTCTTAACCAATGCTCCTTTTGGAAATGATTTGAATATTCTCTACAAAATATATTCATTTTTGTTTTAAAACAAGGATTCTATTGATGCATATCTTCATCTGGTGTGTGCTATCATTTTGACATTTACAAAGACAAAAGTGTGGTGTAACTTTTCAAAATACCAAGCAGTGAAATCCTTCCCTAAAAAAAAAAAAAAAAGACTGAAAGGTCACATTCTACAAAAGTAAGACCCATAATCAAGTTTGCCTCAACGTAACTGAAAGATTAGTCCGGGAAGTAGCGACTGCTTTGGTCAAAGTGTGGGATTTGTCATTGTTATTAGTGTCAGAGGATTTAGCTCTGCACATAGTCATGCTAAAAAAAAAAAACGCTTAAGTTCTAGTTTGAAATCTGTAACTGTGCTGAACAAAGATGAGAGGGTTTTTGTCACACTGTCACTTTAACTGAACGTGAGAGGCAGCTCTGCTGCAAGAGAGCATAAATGTGTCATTCACTGTTACTCAGTATTAAATGCTAAATTGTACTTTTTAGATGCTAGTGCTGAATTGTTTTGACAAATATCTAAAACAATCTGCTTCTAATTTTAAAAAAAAGTAATAAGCATTTGATGACTTTCTGAAATGATTATATTCGACACCTTTTTATTCACTGGCTTAATCAAATAAATACTTGCAGAAAGGAAAGACAGAAGGAATGCTTCACATCAGGATGAGGTTGTTTTTACGGTTTGCACCACCTGCGCTGTGTTTGTATCCAAGCATCTATCCAGAAAATGATGGATTACACAGAGGGCTGAATTCAACTGTGGTCTGAGAGTAAATTTGGTTGTTGTGCACGCATGTGATAGTGGTTTAGAAAAATAGAGCAGATCATTAGCGAAACACTTGTTTGATCACAGTTTCCCCAAGATAATGATAGGAGTGAGCATTACTCAGTAATGGGTCTGTGGTATTCGAGCGTGTGTGAGTTCTTGTGTGCGTCAGTTTCTGTGAGGGTGACATTGAGTTTTAGAGGTTGAGATAAAGCACATTTTTGGAACGTGAGACTACGTTAAACTTTAATGTCTGCAAAAGGTGCTCTTTAATTAAGAAAGCTTTAGGCTTTGAGTCATAGCTGCGGTCATCAAAAAAGAAAGTGAATTTTTTGATTGTGATAATGCTCTCAATAAAATAAAGCTAAGAATTAAATAGATTATATGTTTGTCTGACGATTGTAAACATCCACTTAATGAAGCAAACGTATCTTAAAGAAAAGTCGGGTCACTGTGTGGGAACGTCGATTGTGAAGGCAGTGAGCAGGACAGTAAATTAAAACCCAGCACCTTAAAACTGAGCTAGTTATCAAGGAAAGGTGCCAGTTATTGACTAATCCTGTGCAGCAGATGAGAGTCTCTTTATAGAGCTGGCACACATGCACGACCTCAGAAACACACACACACATTCTCACCACTCCAAGACTTTCATACGCACACGCGGATAAAAACCGCACTGACATGCCCACACACATATTGAACCCTTCCATCACACATGTTCTACACCCCACACCACTCAAACACACACATACACACATCCCTCCCTTGTTATTATGCAGCCGTTTTATCCACTCTCTTTGCCCTCTCAGTCAGAGCAACTCTGCCAGCTCTGTCTTCACAGAACTGTTTTATTAGCATACCTCCATAATCACAGCTCAGCGCTTTATAGTGTGTATAAATGGCATTGCTGCGTCGTTGTGCTGGCATATGGTTAGTATCTTGCTGACAGCACAGTCCTATTTGCTCATTGAATGTCAGCAGAGAGAGAGTGGAGGATCCTGTTTTGTGCAGAAGAGAATTAAAGGAAAAAAAGGTAAAAAAAAAAAAATGAGAATAGTGAGGAAATGTGGGGGAACGGCACGATAAATGTTAAAACGAGAGGGTAATGCTTGAAAAGAAGGGGGAGATTAGGAATGGTAGGCGATCAGAGGAGTTAACATATGAGGAAAAGGATGAGGGAAAAATCATCGAGGAGGCCTGATAACCAGACAGATTAGGTCGACTCTCAGTGAGTCTGATGTGTTTACTGAAACAAAGGAGTCGATACAAACCCTAGTTTAATGTGTCACTGTTTGAGTCCTTCTATTAAAATTCTAGTAGTTTGTGGGGGGTTTCTGCAGGTCCAACTCACTACTGTTATGCAAATATTGGCAGCGACATTTAGCTGTAGTCCATCCTATGCAACCTGCAGCATTTCCAGCAAGTGTATCAAAATATTGCTGCTATTGCCTTCCTCCAAAGTTCTGCTCAATTCTAGTTTCCCTTCTCTGCTCCGTCTGGGATTTCTCTCCATTTCTTTGTTTACAGCGCACGCAATTTCCGGTTAGCTTCTTAGCTTAGCTTCCTTCACGGTCAAGTTGGCGCACTGCATCACGACCAAATGATAGCGATTGGGTAAATCAGATTCAATTGTTTAAAACCTCAACCGAGTCCAAGTCTTAAGCAAGAAGTCGCTTCTCAATAGCCGAGGTTCCAGATTCTTTGTACGAAGCAAAATGTAGAACAAAGGGATGGTTTTTACCAGGCTATTGCTGCTACAATGCAGCCACAAACTGCAAAACTGATGGCAGTGAAGGAAATTTTGTAAATGATTAACTGAATGTTAGATGCACTATTTTTACACATTCTGATCATTGCCACCTTAAGTTTAAACAGAATGTGAGTTGGCATGTGTCTTATCAATGTGTGTTCCTTCTATAGCCTAAACAAGAGCTGGTTACGTTCCGACGTCTGACGTAAAAGTTACCACCTTCAGGGGTGTAACCAGGAAGAGCCTGAAGAGGTTAAAGGGGCAATATTATGTGTTTGAGGCATATATGTAAATACTACACCTTTAGTTGTTATTAAAATGCTGATTTTATATTTAAATGGAAAATAAACTTATCTTCTCATCACTTCCTCTTCTAAACGCCTTGAAATTGGCCTCTGTCTCTCTGTCTCCGCCCATTTCCTCAAAGGTATTTTGAATCTGAAAAGGGCTTCACTGAGTGAGAAGTAGTGTTAGGAGCTCAGCAGATAGTTTTACTTTCAGCAGTTGTTTGCTTTGTTGCTGCTGAGAGCCTGCAGGAGTCATGGGTGGGGTGTGGTGGGTGGGGGGTGGGGAGGTGCGCTCCGTGATGGGAAGCTCGGCTTGGAGACACCGCCCAGAGGCGTTTCTGTTACCAAAAGGCGTTTTGCTCCTCAGCATGGCTGCCTAAAAAAACCCTGCAGGATTTCTCTAACATGCATAAATGAGTCAAAGCAAGGCTTTGGGCACGTTTTTGATGAGAGGATAGCATTATAACATGATAAAAAAAACTCAAAAAAGTTGATTTTACATGATATAGCCCCTTTAAAAGGTTGAATCATTATGATATGGGTAGAAGTTTAGTTTTGCAGCCTCTCTGTTAGATCAGCTTGGGACAGCTGGGATTGTTGTGTTTTTCTGACACGGGCCAAGGCTATAGGCTGTCTGTACTGTTGCTGTGAAACTGACTGCAGTCAAAAACAAGAATAGCGTTTTGAGAAGTAATCCAAGTGGGTCCTGCTACATCACTCAGACTTAAAGTTTTGAACGACGCTTTTCAACAAAAGTCTGTTTTTCATTCAGGAGAGTAAAACAATTCATGAGACGTAACACTTTAACTAGACAATGTGGCAGTCACTTTCAGTTCTCCCTGCTAAGTTTATTGCTTTAGTGTGGGAAAGACGGATGTTTTATTAAAAAAACAGAGACAACACTGCACTAGTGAGCGCACAGAGACACATAAGAAATAATGACATTTTTAGTGTCTAAAACTCAGTCTTCCTGTAATTTTCCCCAAATTTTTCTGAAGCCCTCCTCATTAAATGATATTTATGGATTTTGGTGTGTGTCTGTATGTGTGTGTGTGTACGGGAGGGAGGGGTGTTGCTTTGTAGGGTGTGGGAAACCCAAATGTCAAAATACTTCTTTATATGCATCAGTTTCTCCTAAAATTTTAAATACAACCTTAGACTGTCTTTTATATTGTGCATCTGTGCTACAATGCTTCCTGTTTTGCTAAAAAAATATATAATATAGTTTATTATTGTTGTTGTATCGTTTTGTTTTTACCACCATCTATAAAGCAAATAATGAGAAATATAAAAGAGAAAATTACGACATTGTGTTTGTCTCAACAGAAAATCTTCTGTAAATTGGTATTTTGCCAAAGATTTTGGTGAAATAAGTTTTATTGCAACAATAATTGTAAAATAAAACACTCATTTTCTGCTGTAAACTTGAGTGGATTTTTTTCTTTTGTGTGTGTCTGGTAAAAAAGAATAATAATAAAAAAGGTTGATCAGTCAGAAAACAAGAAAGCTTAAGTTGCATTGCAGTAGCTATAAAGTCAACACTGAAATGATATTAGGATGTTAAACTTGTTACCCACAAGTGTTGATTTCTGGTTTTGGATGATTTCCCTGACAATATACACTGTAACAAGCTGACACATCATTTGCATAAGTAGCAAGCCATTTTCAGCTTATTATCTCACAGCTGAGGTAGAAATTAATTCAAATACGGCAGGTTGCATCAACCTACTGAGCTCCTTTTAGATGCAAAGGTGAGCAACTCAGCAGATAAACAGCTGCTGATAGGAGTTAAACAGGCAGAAAGCCTTCCTGAGCATGCACACATCATACTGAGACAGCTGTAGCTTTACAGATAAACAGCTGGAGAGAAACAGACTGGCATTGATTGATCAAATGAAAGATGGATGCAATTATTGTAACAGTGTCCATTTAATTCACTTTTTAATTTAAAATATTGTGAGTGCATTCTTTCTTATTTTTTTCTCCTTTGTGTGTGTATGTGTGTGTAAAAAATACATAAATGAAAATAAAAATCCAAAATTATCTTTGGCCGGTTGTTTTTTTTTTTTTTTCCCGATAAAGCACTGTTGTGATTTAACCTGCACTAATTGGCATTTATGTATTAATTAATCATTCTGGACATGTTTGTAGCTTGTAGTGACAAGTCCACAGAGCTCTTGGACTTTGCTTTTTTACCCCTCTGTTCTTCAGAGGGAAAAACTACTTCAAGGCTTGGTTTGCCCAGCCTGCAACTGTGATGTTTTCATTCAATCTCACTGCTTTTATTTATTTAGTTTTTGCAGGGCTGTTTTGATGAAAAAAAGACCCCCTCCCCACTATAAAATAAATAAAAATGGATCTGAAACAACGATACGCGACCTATGATGTCCTTTTAATCATTAACTAATCACACACTAATGACTCTAGTGGTGCAAAAAGCTATTAGCTATTAGCTTCCTAAAAACCTAATGGATTTTTTTTTTGTTTTTATTTATTTATTTATTAGTTTGCAACATGTTCTGGCTAGTCTTAGATGCTTGGAAGGCGTTTTGAACTTTGTGTTTGCTGGTCTGAGAGCTCTGACAAACCTTTCCAGAAATAGGGAGGCATTCAGAAGCCATTTGGGAACCCAGAACCTCTGAGTTGTGTGCAGTCTCAGAGGTTAGCTGCAGAACAGTCAGTAAATTCACCCCGAATTGTAAAGCTGTCTGCTTTTAAGACTTCAATGTCTTGATTTGCTCACATGCGTTAAACAACAAAGATGGAGTAGATAGGGTCTAAAAAGCATGTTTGTTTAAATGCACCTTCTACTGTTGAGAAAGTTAAGTTGCTCAGTATATTTATATTGCTGCTGCAATGCAGCTAGCCTTTTTAATGTGCACAGCAGGAGTAATTTGTTACAGTATTTAGTCAGCTTTGCCAACACGAGTCAGTACAGAACAACACAAAGCCAAGAATAGGGCTGGTGAGCTAAGTGAAACATTTATTGGCCAGAGCGCTAAAAAGAGCTAATACAGAGAGGTGGGAGTGAACTAATCAACTAAAAAGAGGTCAATTGTGGATAGAAATGACTGAAAAATGTAAATTATATGGTACGTGTACAGGGTTGACTCGATTAGTGCAGCTTACATTTATGTTTGTCACTCAACCATTTATAGGCTATATCTTATTTAGCACACATTTACATGAGCGTAAACATTTTCACACTCTACTGAGTAGGTTTGCTTTCTGCCAGTAAAATAGTCCTGACTTGGACTCTGCTCTGATGCCCATGTTCCTTGACTGGTTTACAGCTACAAACACCAGAAGATCTGTCAACCTTTGGACCATTTATCACTATTTTTTCAGGGCCATCATTCCCTTTTTCAACTGTTCAAGCAACAATGGTATTTCTACTGGACTGCTTTCCACTGGGTATCCGCAGCAATCACTTTTGGCAGAACATGACCTGTTTATTCAATTCTCTTCTAACCCACGTTTGGTTGGTTCTGACAAAAACAAAAATGTCCACCAAAAATGCAGCTGTGAAAAAAAGGAAACCTGTTTTTCGAGGTATCTAAATCAATAAATATGCCTTTTCTCTTTGTTTCTTTGTTTCTTTGTTTCTTTGTTTCTTTCTTTCTTTCTTTCTTTCTTTCTTTCAGCGTCCAACACACATCAGCTTCAGGGTCAGAATTTTCACTCCGGTCCTAATATATTCCATTCATTGCCAGGTGCTTTTGTAATGAGAAAACTTAATGTTTCCCCTGTACATGATCATAATTTAGGTCTTATTGAGGTGCATTAAACAACATTTATAAGCAATTTGTTGCAAATATTGATTCCAAATTATTCATTTGCTCTGTAATATAACCTACATACTATTAAATAGCAAATGGCTCACTAGAACCAATCTTGGTATCAGACCTGAGCTCACAGATTCAACATTTCCACACAATACTACATGTTGTTCTGGGCCCGTATTGGATTTTTGGACTTAAGTGCTGAAAATTTCTTAGATTTGCTCCTACTCTCAGACTTAAGTGTAACTGCTAGTTATCAAATTTTTTAAGTCTAAGAATCCCTCTTACTCTCAAGAAAAGTTAAGACTGTTCCAGAGGACTCTTAAGTGGTTAAGATTTGCCACCAGGGGTCTGAGATGTACTGAGAACACAGAGAATACAGGTGTCCTCCTCCCCCTATGAGTGTTATTCTCAGTTATAAAGGTGGAAAACAGGTTTAATCAGCAATACAAAAGAGATAAAAGTAAAAAACAAAAATAAAACTGCAGATAATGTTGGACTAAAATGTAGGTATTTATGTGGGGCTTTTGGAGAAAATATTAAATATACTCAGCTGTTAGTGTATTTCTCTTTATAAGAAAACCAATAAAGTTTAAATCATTAAAAAATATACTCAGCTGGTGAGTGCATGACGAATGGGGTTGTGTGTGTGCGCGCGTGTGTGAAGGTGATGTCTGCAGACAGTGGAGAGGAGGAGGAGGAGGGTGCAAGCTCAGCATTACCTCAAGTTCTGAGACTGAGCTGCTGAGTTTTTGATATAAAAAGCTAAGATTTTCGTCATTATTCATGATGCAAATGAGGATATTTGATGTAATTTACAATCAGTACAAGGTGACATTAGTGTGTTGAAAGTGATCTTATCTTAGGATTTTCACAGTTTTATCTTGACATTTCTCCGACAATATTCTTTAACATGAAATCCAAGGCAGTGATTGGTTCATGATGGGTTTTTTCTAACGACGTCATCCAGGATCAGCTTTGCGGCACAGCCAGGTGTCGCAAATCAGCTCTAAGACTGACACTTAAGAATTACTCCTACACTTCGCTTAAAGTGAGACAGACTTTTGATAACTGACTTTTACTCTCAGCTTTTAACTAAGAATTTTTTTACACTTAAGTCCACTCTTAGCAGCATTCTTAAGAGTAATTCTAAGAAGTTTGATAAATATGGGCCCTGGTCATTAAAATGCAACTTGCATCTGGACTACTTCATGTCATTTTTTTGTATTTTTTTTATTAGGGTTCCTACATTAGCATTGTAGATGTGGTTTAAAAATCTCTTAACAGTTCTGTTTGAGACTCTGTATTTAATTCCAAGTCAATAGGCCCTAACTAACTGCAACCAGTACAGGTGTTAAGTACCTTACAGCTGGTCTCCTAATGTGCGTTCATTTCTTTCCCATTTTACAAAAACTCTATACTAATTTGATGTATTCAGTAAGTAAGGAAAAAGGACGGTGACAAGTGTCATATTCTGTTAGCTCTTCTCTTGACCCACAACCTTTCAGTGAAGTAAAATGTGATTTAATCCTGTATAATGAGCACAGACCTATTCCCAAGATAACTTGGCCCAGACAATTTCTCATTGTTGTCATTTAGACAAACACTGTAACATCTGGCCACAGTGTTTCCTCCCCAGCTACTGCATTCTTTAGCTTCCAGTCATCAAGTCGACCATCAGCCATCCTGTCACTTGGCCAATCAGCCTATACAGCAAGTTAGTCAACCAGTCAGTTATCCAGTCCATTTAAATCAGATTGCAGGCATCTCTTTAAATGACTCTCTCTACACCTCATTTCTTCTTTCACATGCTCACTCTCATTTCTCTCAAGAGGCAACAGGGAGCAAATAGAGCTGATTCAGAAAATTGAGAAGATCGATGTCACTCTTGTCTTTTTTTTTTTGCGATTCATGCAACTCTGACTCCTTGAAAGATGTAATTACTAGACATTTTGAGACACCGTTTTAGTTATTTATTTCATTTTATTAATTTTTTAAGCATTCCTTTTTATTATTCAGGTAACAGTACACACAAACTGCAACACTAACTCCAGAAAACTGTTCACATAATGAAAAAATCCTTTGCTTTGGTTATACATGACAAAACTCCCATTATTTATTTATTTTATCCATTTATTTATCTGTTTTGCTTGAGTTAATAGAAATACATTGATAATACTGTATGAACAACAAAACTGAGAGGTAATTTTAAAATGATGGACCCTCCTTTGGATTTAGTGAGGTAGCTCCTCTGCAGCTCCTTTGAAGAACAATACCAGTTTCCTGATTTCTTATGCAAATTGAAAAGCCACTGCTTTCTTCGCTGATTAATAGCAAACCATTTGCAATTACTTCCATGATTTAGATGCCACTTAAAATCTATTTAAATTGTGCATAATTCAGTAAGCTGTAAACATTTTAAGCATTTCTTTACGGTTGCGTTTTGTTGCAAGTCATTTATGTTCTTTGTAAAATTGATAGGCAACGCGATCTTGTATCAGGTGCTGATGTGGTTCTGTCATACGTTTTGTCAATGCAAAGTCTAGAACCAATTTTCATCAAAATGTCAGCAACTCATTTCACAAAACCTTGTTTGAACAACTCAACAGCCGCTTGGCTCTTTCCCTCCATCTGTACATTATGTGCATAGCAGTAAAGTACTGCACGTACTGGCAGAGCAAATTTCACATTCCTGCAAATACCAGTGCTCCTTGTACTTGTTTAAATCGATAACTGAAGGTCTGTGTCACTACTCCGGTCTCAAAGTGAAGAGTCTGACTTTTTCTTATCCAGTACACATCCAATCAACTTGTGGTAGACAAATACAATTACAAGGAATTTACATTTTTTTCTTATTTTTGTTTTTCTCTATCAGTTTCAGGGTGTTTTTTTAATGTGTCTATGACAACCCAATAATGATGACTTATTTGAAAGAAGTGTTAATTATGAAATAATGTATAAATCTAAATGAAATAATATAAAAAGTAAGAAATGGGTTTAAATTGTAAGATTTACAAATATGTCTACATGTGAATCACAATACAACCAAATCTGACCATTTTAGGTGCTCAACATTTTGTTTGCTGTCCATGAGAAAAGTACAAATGACTATAGTTAGAATGAATATATATATATATATATATATGAATATATATATA
>JAUBOC010000037.1:19005881-19015959 GCA_032275365.1 Anablepsoides cearensis | reverse complement strand
TTTCAATAAAATAATGTCACTAATCAAAACAAAACATATTTCACCATCACTAAAAGTAAACTTACTTTACATGGTTTGAAAGTAAAATATGAATAAAGATAAATTACTTATTTCAGTGTTTTCAGAAATATGAAACCTTTAATTTAGTAAAAGCAAATTTTCATTTACTTTTTATGTACTTCAGTGACAGTTACCAATTTAGGATTTACTTTAACCCTTAAAGTCCCACTGATAATGACAATAGCCCCATATCTACCACAGGGCTACACCGTGTGTTTTTTTATTTTTTTCAGTTTAATTTTTGTCAAAAATGAATAAATTAATGAACTGTGTAATGCAGGTCCATATTTAATAAACAGCCACTTTTGGTGCCAAAATGAAACATTATACCCTAAATAATCCCCAAACCTCACCAATTTACTGAGTATTTTACATATTTTAGCTCATTATTATTTGCTTTAATAAAAACAAACAGCAAAACAAAAAAAGCTCCAGTAAAGCGGCTGCGTGGCAAACATTTAATTACTACAATGTAAAAATGCCCAAACTTCCAAGTATGAATGGAGTCAAAATGCACGGTTTGATAATTGATTAATTTTTTTGTCACCCAACTTTTCAGTCCTAGCTAACTCACGATGAATGAGGTAGCAAAATGTGCACAGCGGAGACACTTTTGGTTTCTTGATGCTTTGACAAAATTCTGCATCAACAGCAACAACTTGAGCAGTAAGTGACTGTGTGGACCTTTCAGGTGAGTGCTGCATCAGCAAGCATGCAGCAAAGCAGTGAGCAGAATACAAACAGTGCAGTAAGACGTGAGTGATGGAAAAGAAGCAGTGAGCTGAAATGCTGAACTTCCTCTTAGTTATAAATTTTGGTTTCATATATTATTGTGATAATTTAAAGTCCATAGTTACAAAGTAATAATGTTTTAGATAAGTGTGTGTGTTTTTTAACGTTTCATTTTCACAAGTCCAAACAATATATTTCAGGAATATGTAAGACTGTATGTGACAATCTATATATTTTTAGTACCTTGTTCTGTTTAAAACCAAGGTAAAAAGAGGGAAGTATTGCAGCACATTAAGAGAGAGAGAGAAGAGCTGGGGAGAGAGAAAAAAACAGAGGCTGTACAGATGAATTCAGAGCCTTTAAATTGAAATAGGCGTATGATGGATGAATGTCTTAGAGTCACATCAATGGTGTTACTTATGTGTGCCAATAACTTACTGAATATAAAGAAATAGAACTGCAGAGCAAAGCATAAACATTTAACGATGGACAGTTTAGTAGGAACACAGACTGGAAAGGAGACAGACGTAAATTCTTTGGATGACAAGTCAAGTCAAATAATGAGGCAGAAAGAAAAATGAAGTTAAATTATTTTAAACATAAAAATCTTACTGTCAGAAAAATGAAAATCACACCAAAAATTGTAATTAAGGTTGGATGGACACGTTTGTCTTGCCAGTAATAACAGGTAATTTCTGATATTTTTATACAGAAAACATGGTTTCTTAGAACCATGAGGTAATCTTCATGCTCCATTTGAAAGGTGGGCATTTATTTATTATTTCACAATCCTATCCTGCAGGATCAAAATATCTAATGCTATTTATATTCACCTTGACAAAACTTTAGAATATATATTTTTATTGGGACTTTTACTCAAGTTTTGAATTTTAAAAACAAATGGCAATAAAGGTTTAAAAAATGCTGTGGTAAATTATTGAGGAATGAATCACAAGATAAAAAAAATGCACAAATGATGGTCAGGAGTTATTTTCTTTCAGAAAACTAACTAATTAATATTTATTGTTCTTGCTTTGATCGAAGATAAATAATATAGCCTCCATGCCCTCCTCATTGATAGGGGACTATGTTGCAAATAAAAGTCACAAATAAAATACCAAAGCACATCAAACTCAAAGTGTTTTTTTATTTGTATTTTATGTTGATTAATTAAAAACTGCACATGAAGAATATCAAACCTGATTCAAATTAGTTTAGAGTCTTTCTGATTAACATTTTTGAATCTCTTGAATGTGTCAAAGTCACATTTTTTTTTTCTCTGCGATGCTCGTGCACCTGCAAAAAGCAATCAGACAAGCAATGTAAAAAATTGGGAATAACACTCAAGATAAAAAAAAGAAATAAGCCCAATTGACCTTTGCTGGAAGGAATAACAACAACATTGAATAACAAAAAGGTCTTTTTGTTATTAACTGCTGCAGAATTTTAAGTGGTTGTTTGTGTACCTTACATTTCAAATGGGAGTTGCTTCTTTTCCTTTTTTCAATTTTCTGCTTTTGAAAAAAAGAAGAGAGAAATCATTCATGTAAAAAACTTTCAGAGCCTATTTTATGAATGACCTTCACAGTATTTTCCACTGTGATGCCTATCAGAAGTTTAACATAAACTCAGTTTTGTTTTGTCGTGTGTTGACCTTTTTTTGTGACACAAGTGTATTTTAGTGGTACACTGGACTAATCGTGTCAATGTCAGTGATCAATTTACAGCTGGAGAATCAGTGTTCAAAACCCAGTTTACTGCATCTGGTATAAATTATTTATAAAACACTGAGCACTGTTTGAGAATGAGGATTTTGGGTTGGCTCAAAAATTTAAAATCGGCAATTAAAGCTCACTTGTAAGATTATTTAAGTGTTTTTAAAGAAACGGTCTTTGACAACCTAGAGAAAGAAGAGTTGCAATATAGTTTTACTTAGACCCAAGGTTCTTGTTATGTTGATGTAGACCCAAACAAAACTTCATAAATGACATTGTGTAAAACTTAAAATCACTTCAGTGCCTGGGAAAAAATGATTTTTAAGTGATTTTTCTTCTTCTTTTTTTTCTTCATGTGTAAAGACGTAGAGAGCAATATTCATTTTATTTCAAATAAGTGGCAAAAAATGGAAGAAGAAAAGTTGTTCTGGCACCATCCTTGAACCATGATGGAAGGCAATATAACATTTTCTGTATTAAAATAAAAAGAAAGAAAAAATAAAGAAAGTACGGATGTTGTTTTGGATGCCTGTCACTAAGGTCAATGTTTTTTTTTTTTCTTGGCTCTGCACGCTGAGCAAAAGGGATTCAGCATTGACCTACAGATTAAGCAGCTATTTATCATCTGTACAGTGCATTGACATCAGCAGCTAATGAGGGCTTTGCTATTGCTGAACGTTGGAAACTTTTAATAAGGGAAAAAATGGATTCAGGTGGAAAGAAGAGGTAGATGAGTGATTGTGCTGAAGAAGCAGAAGATTACCCAGTCATCCATTTCATTAAAAAACAAGACTTGAGGGGAAAGGTGTCCTCCATCTCTTGCAATATTGGCTTTTTTTTTCCTTCCTATACAACCACATTCCCAGCAGTTTTTGACAGCAGTCAATTCATAAAAAAGGTGATTTATACAGAAGCAGCGATGAATCTCCATTAAAAATTTAGCATATGCAATTTCAGAGGAAGGTGTTTTAAAACAATGTCAGTACACTATTTATCATTGTGCTTATTCATGCCTGTTTTTTTTTTCCTCTCTACTTTTATAATTCATATTCTGATGTGAAACCATAATAAACCTTGAGTTCTAGGAGGTCACCCGGACTCAACAGACTGTGCAAGGAATCTGTGCCACAGTGCATTTTGACAGTAGAGTTGGCCATGGTTGGCTGGAGTTTTGAGCTAAGATGCTAATGCTTATTTGAGCCAGTGAACTTTATGACGTGGTGTCAAAAAAAGGGTGATGGCTTGAACACATGTGGAGAAAAGAGAGAGCTTAAAACAGCAAAATGGCAAAGTTCCACAATGGCATGACTTTGCCAAGCCACCGGTGAGGCATGCCTGGAAGCACAATCTACCAAAAAGCTTTACTAAGATGGCAGTAGATGGTTAAACTTTCCACAGAAAATTTGTTTTGTGTGAATTCTTCCATTATGACATGCATTGATTTCTCACTTTGTACAAAAGCACAGATGTTCCCAATTTTACAGCAAAAGATGACACTTTTTCACACACACAAAAAAATAAAATAAAATAAAAAAAAAGCATTGCACAACTTTATAGAGAAGCACGGTTTGCAAACAGGAGCGCTTGTCAGTGACTGAAGGGGGCAAGAGTGAGAAGAGAAAAAGCTGGGTGTTAAAGAGTTGAAAAACACGGACAACTTTTCAGCAAATAACCTCCTTGGGGGAAAAGTGAGGGAAGAGAGTAAAGATAATGGTGAGAAGAGATGAAACTGAGACAGAGAACAAATTAGAAAAAAAAGGACAGCTTCGTAGTTGACAAGACCTTCTGGTGAAGCTCACAGGGGAGGAGAAATGAAGTCGTAGAGAACAGAAGAAAAGGAAACATTGACACACTCATTCACACAATAGAGAGGTAAATGAAAGATAGAGAAAAAGGGTAGTTTAGAGTTGAGTAATGTGGATAATACATTTTGCATACGAAAATCTTTTTTTTTTTTTTTAGGATTTATAGTTTGCACTTGCAGAATTAGTCCTCAAGGTCTGTTTTTCTTCTCGCGCTTCATGTGCAGGTACTCCCATTTCTTTTCATTTTCACTTGAATCCCTATGCAACTGTGAGATAACAGGTTGTGACTCAAAACTAGTTCTTAGTGGATATTTTCATTAGCAGGGCTGTTGCACCCATTTGGAGTGAATATAGGCATGCGTCGACCTAATCTACTGATGTAGAAGCTTCAAATTGATAAAAAATATTGCAAGGTTTGCTGCTGACGGATTAGAGCAATGCTTCTGCTCACACGTTATCGTAAATAGGTTACATGAGAACATGCAGACAGGAAGAGCAACATTTGTGTCACTGTGCTTTATTCACATTCCAATGACTGAAAGGAACTAAAGCCCAAATAGAAAGGCGGGTCACTTATTGAAGAGTTTAATTCAAAAGGGGCCAACAGATGGCTTAGTCTTTGTGCCGCTGACTTTTGATCGCTCTTCTTTAAAACTGATTACAACTGAGATTTGGCTTTAAGCACTGATTTGCGTCAGTGTTCAAACAATGACAGAGCTCAGTGTCCTAATATGTATGCTAATGAGAGTGTTTTATATTTCATCTTAAGTCTCCGTTCTTGCTGCCCGTGCTCCTTCTCTGATGCTAGCGGTAAGCTTTAAGGCAGTGATGAGGAAAAACAGAGACACTCGGGATGGAAGAAAAAAAAAACTATTGTCAGAGAACAGAATATATTTGAGCCCATCATAGCAACAACATTCAACAATGCTAAGCTGCATTTCGGGATTTGCTGCAATAAGAGCTTTTCCTGACAATAGAAGTTGATGACGCTCAGAGATCTGTGGCGAGAACAAAAGAAACTAAAAGATGGGAAAACAAAAGCGGGACAATGGAAAAACGTCTTTGTTCAAGACTCCTACATTTGTAGATTACTTGCTTCGCTCAGTTTTGTGTATTTGTGACATCTTGAAATGATTGATGAGAGTATACAAAAACTTACTACAGCTTACTACAGCAAATAAGTAAAACACAATTTTATGATATGCAAAAAATAATAATAATGTGATGTGACAGGTTATGATCTAATGGACAAATGTGTTTGCAATTAGAAACTTAAAGTTCTGAAATACTAAAATATGTTTACTGTGGTTTTCTCTGATGGCAATTTTAAATTAAATTCAACTCTAATTAGATTTTTGGGACTATTTTTAGTTCTCTTCGGACAGAGTGCTTATGGCTATGTATTTGAAAAAAAAAACTGAATACATCTATGTTTCAAAGCCAGAAAGCCTGAAGCATATAAACATAATATTTATAAGTACGGAGGCGTTATGTGCTAACATAAAACAATTTCCCATGTAATGCACCTAATTCCAACTTTGTCAATGATAATTTATAAATGTGACATAAGTCTATTCACAGAATACAAAAAATAATAATAATTTAAAAATCAGAATAACAGTGATTGTCTATTGGTAAACAACAGTAATACAGAGTTGCAGTGATTGTGCCACACTCAGAAAGAGCCCCTCCTCAGAAATGGGTGTCATATACTCTCTTGAAATCCTAATAGGGAGTGATGTTTTGCCTGAACTCCCTAAAATATTCAAATGAAGTGCTATGGCCTTTGTGGCTTATGCTGAGGAATCAGAAAAGCATAACTGCTTTGGTCGATGAGTTTTTAAATTGTATTTTGTGGGGTTTGTCGAGGTTTTGTTCATGCCATGCTCTGCTTTCCATGATGTTTCTATAACTTTCTGGATTTATTGCTTTTATTTTTTCATCCCCTTATCATTGCATTTTGCTTTATTCTCTACTTTGTTTTTTTCTCCCCTCTCCATTCATACCTTGTTTTTGTAGTGTGCAAATCATATCACCCCATTGTGTCAAGTCATTATCCTTCCTCAGCGTAGATGTGTGTCTGCTTTTCTGTCAGATCCTTGTTACTTGTACTTGTTCCTGTGTTTCAGTCCTGTTTTGTGTCAAATATAAGATTTACTGATACTGTGCCTATTTTTGCTGGTCTTTACATATGGCTTCTTTGCATTTGGGTCATTTAGCACAAATTACCACCACGTGACAACAATAGATTTAATGTCATACAAGTGAGAAATTAAAAAGGAATTGACATCTTAGCAAAGTTGCTAGTTTCATACCAGAGTTTGATGTTCTGAAACCTGAAAGGATTCAGAGAGACCAAGTGAAAAAGGTAAGATTTATTGTTCAGGGAGGAGAAATGTGGCCATGGAGCTCTGCAGGGAGGAAGATATGGTAAATATCTAGAAACCATTGAAGGATAATCTAATCATAAAGGTGGAGAGAAAGTTGGGCTTACTGTGTTGATATTTCTTCAGGCTTGGAGGAGACACGGTTACAGTGTTTCTACTGAGCTCCAGGTTGTGTATGTTCTTATTCCTAAATTCAGCTAACTTGTTTAACTTACATTCTTCGGTTCGTGATAAATTTCCAAACTTCGTCATAATTAAACAAACAAACAAACAAAAAACTCTATCGTAAAGGTTTTAAAACAGTCTTTGTTTTTCTGTTTAATTTGCTGACGACACAATGAATTCTGGGATACCATCGGATGCGTAGGCTACTCAGATGCAGCCTGAACTTTCGGGGTTTTGTCGGCCGCATGAGTAGGCGCCGAAAAAACGAGGCCAACATCGGCTGCAACCCATGAATTGAGACACAGCCATCGTTTCAGCTCATCATGGAGGTGGACACAGATGATAACGATAGAGAGCAACTGTTGCTCTTTAAGATGAATAGGTGGCAGGAGAAACAGGAAACTGGAATCCTCACAGAAATACAAGATGAGGTCAAATTTGACAGGTTATGAAACAATACTAAAGTTGAAAGTTCTAATCTTCTCAACTGTAAAACGGTTATGTTTTGTTCTTTTTGTGATTTACTTTGACCTTTGTTTTGTGTTGCACATCTTCCTCAATTGGGAAACAATTTAATAAAAAAAAAGTTAACTTCATATAAACATTCTCGTGTGTTGCCCCATCTCTGTCTCACACTTTCTGCTCTGTATTTTCCCAAATGACAAAGCCTCCACGTTTGTACATCTGGGGTTTTCAGACTGAGAGCGGTGTAATTCATTATTGTAATGACCATCCAATTAATTTAACTTGGACAGTTTGGCATGTGCGCAGAAGGATTGGTCTAATTGCTGGTCTCACCCAGAGCCATCACAGGATCTCAGCAAGCACAGAAGATGAACTGAAAGCTCCCCATCGAGCGCTTGCAGGTGTTGTCAGCAAAGACAAAGCGACATTAGCACCCATTTGAAATTAGTCTCAAATGCTGATGTTAAACTAGCAGCTTACATCACTTGGCTATAGGGATTATTTGCACTGTTTATAGCCCAGGATTGAAACAAGTCTACTGAAAATGTCAGTGCTTTTAAGAGTGGAATATGTTTTATCTATCAACGCTTGTGTTTTTAGGCTAAACTGTTTGTCAGTGAATAAGATCAAAGAAAAAGAGAGATGAAAATGTACTGATTATTTTTACTGCTGAATTTCTTGAATAAATAAAAAAAACAGGACTGCCATGCAACCATTACTAAAAAACAGATTGTTCTTCCCAATAGAAATTGGAAAAAAAGACTATATAGTGATATCAGATAACCCTTAATGATTTCTGGTTTAACTATTGCTTCCCATCAGCCTCAATTCTTTTTTTTTTCAGTCTAATGTCAATGTTCCATTTGTGGTACAAGCCAAATAGATCCTGAGAAGACAGACATCTGTTTTATTTAATGCATCTTTTAGTTTCCATTTTAGTTTAACTTTATTTTTTAAGTGATAGGATGCAAACTTTTGCTTTATGATACAGTTTTGGTAAACTAGGCTGGTTTTCTTTGAAAACAATCATGAACTGAGCACAACCTTGTGGGACATTAGGAAGTCAAATTAAAAAGTAGAGATTAGAAAATTTAAAACTTTAAAGCTCAAACCCAGTAATTATCTCCAGTCTGGATTTTCTGCAATTAATAAAACTGAAGATTAAAATACTTGAAGTAATTCTCAACTCATCCGCACAATGCATTTAATCAGAGGGTGGAAAATTCCTGCTTCATTTCACTGTTGGTTAGTGTTATCCTGGGTCCTCACCTTCCGCCTTTGTGCAGAACAAAAAAAAAAAAAGAACTAAACTTTAAAATTAAAGTTGTACATCACCAAAAAAACGTCACTCTAGATAAAGCTTTTTGACCTTTGAAAATCTTATCTAAATCATCCTCTTTCCAAATGATTTTTTATAAAATCTATTCATCATTTTTTGTTTTAGGTGTTGCCAGTTAAACAGACTGTCAATTTTCATGTAAATTTCTGATAAAGTATTTAGCTTCAACACAGTTTTTATTAATTGTTGAATATATAGAAATGCTGCAATGTCTCTTTAATGCTCTCTAATTGTATTTTAAATTATTTTACTTGTCTCCAAGTCACACGTTTACGCCTCACTGCTTCAAATTACAAGCAGCTGCTGTTTCCACATTTGTGTATTGAAATCACAAAAATCCATTTTACTGCGTGATCTGCTCGCTGCTTGTCTGGGCAGGTTAGCGAAGCTAGCTGTGTGTGTATAAGTTGAAGGAGAGCGCGCGCAGGCTGCAGTGTTGACAAGCCAGCTAATCCGTTGCTCAGCTAACGAACACAAACAGAAACCAAAGCCGAATGTAAGGTAATGATGTGTCGCAGGTGCAGATGAAGCACAACTGGATACATTCCGCTGCAAAGCTGTGATGCTAGAAATTACAACACAAATGGGTAATCTGACAATTATGGCGCAGCTCATTTGATACAGTTTAAGCATCAAGTATGCAGCCTCAGCATTCATTTACATTAAATAAAAACACTTCTTTATGTTAGTGTTTCTGTTTTATGCCTTGTAAACATTCATTTAAAAATAAAAAATATACGTCTTTACGTGTACCAGGCTCTTTCATATAGCCTATCTTGATGTTTTTGTCTCCCCATTTTGATGAATACTTTTAAAGAGAGAGAGAAAAATACCTTTGTTAGCTTTAAATGCAGAAACTACAAAGTTTGAGCTCAAATTGCAGCAAGCAACCTCACTGACACCCCAAAAAGATAGATTTATCTTCTTAGAACATGTATTAAATGACCTTTTCTTCATCCTGTTTATCCCCACAAACGGTTGGACATTTTGTGAAAATCAAACAGAGATGAAAAATGACGTATAGAATGATGAAGGACAGTTCAGTACAATAAATAAATAAATATATATATATATACACAGCCTTTGTTGCACTGCCTGGTCAAAGAAAGATTGTTTCACCTCTGATATGCTTTGTTTTCTTCAGGCACACACAGTGATTTGAGACAAAGTCGATGCACTGCGTTGCTTTAGTTACCTTTTGTGACTCCTATTCTGACACAGTCAGCTTTGGAATCACAACACATTTTTGAACAGCAGGTAAAAGTAGAGCAGTCATAACAATGACATCTTTATAATAATATAAGCTTTAAACTTCTTTTGTAAATACTACATTTCTTACATACTCACTACAAAAATCTGTTTATTCAGCCTGTATGGAGGTGTTTTTTTTTTTTTTTTTTTTTTTTTTTT
>JAUBOC010000037.1:18993158-19003901 GCA_032275365.1 Anablepsoides cearensis | reverse complement strand
TGACATGATGTTAGACTCTTGGTCTGAGGAATAAATTGGGGTCTCCATAGTATATATATATATATCTTTCCATGACAATAATAATGCCAGATATTGCCAGAAATCAAATTCAAGTTACTACAGTAAAATGTAGAGGTTGGTTAAGGCAGAATGTAAGACAGGGATTGTGTCTACTGTCTAAATTTGTTCCATTTTAGATGATCGTATCACCTTATTACACAGAACTTCAGCATTATTGAAGATCCTAAATTCAACTTGCGTCTGCAGATGCATGTAACAGTCAGTCATGTGCTGTATAATTTGGACTTAAAGGATAAAATAGGCCCAGCAACAAAATAAAACCCACAACATCACTCCTCAACAGACATAATCCTTGTTCTATGTAACCTTGAGAAGCATTTCAGTGCTAGTCCCACTTATTCGCCTGGATGGCCAGGGAAGTCAGACCAGGAATGCTGATGGCAGGTCATTCTCTGTGTGCATTACACCACCTTGTTTTCCTTTTTTACCCTGTCCTCCATCTTGCACCTTCTCAGTGGGCTGCAGTAATGACTCAATTTCCCCTCTGGCATTCCTTGCCCTCAGGGATCAATAAAGTTAATCTTATGTTGCCTTACCTTATCTCGTCTTGGATTCCAGCCTCATTAAGACAAGCTGGAACTTTTGCCATATGGGAGCTGAATAAATGGAGGCCCAGAACCAACAAATGAGCCCAAGGCATAGCAGCGGCAGTGTATTTTAATAATTTTGGATCTGAGATTAATATATGGTCCATCTCTAGTTTTTGTCTCTATAGATATATCCTCTCAGAAGGGTCGTTCAGAAAATATCACAAAATGTCTTTTTCTTGTTAAATGGTGTCTGATAGTTATAGAAGATAAGCCAAAGGCATTAAACCTGAAAGCAAGTTTATCTGAGAACAATGTCTATATTTGTCACAGTTGTATCTGAGAGCAAAATAAAATAAACTTGCTGAGCTTTATTCTACAAACCTGACAGAGCAAAAAATCAAAACTGTCAAGTGATTTTTACGTTTTGGTTTTATGTTGTTTCCTCTACTGGAAAAGGCAGCTTGATTCAAAAGATTTTGAACTGGACTTAACTCAATGACTAAGAATTTATTTATTTTCTCTTTTATTTTGAAAGTTGTTGAGGTCAGAACAGGTGAAGGTGAAAAACCTTAGAATATAAACAAGAAACCCTTTAAGGTTTAAGGAAATGGAACCCAATAAAATTAACTTACCAAACCCCCAAATTTTTAATACTTTTTAAATAATGAGAAATTACCTTTGAAATTAAATATAATATCTTAAAATTTAGGCACCCCAAATCAATTAAACACATTTAAAGTACTATATGCCCCTTTAAAGTATTTATATGTATATCATTATAGATTAATTTTAGCTTTAACACTTTTTTTTATGAATACACATAAAACTGTACTTTAATATATATATACCACTCAATGTTTTTTTTAATCACAGGACTTTAACAAATTACATCTTTAATCTGAGCATAAAAGCTTTAAAATGTTAGTCCACAGCTGCAAAGACGCTACAATTTAAAGCTCACTGGCTTCGTCTTCTGTTTTTTTCCCCCCAAGCCTTAGTCCTGCTGTATCATTTCCCAGCATGTCTCTCTTTTTTTTGCTTCTTGCTGCTCTGTGAGTGAATACCTCCTAAACTCCTCTAATCATCGGATCATCTCCACCTGGAACAAACAGTTTATTATGTTTTATATGCATTAACTCTGTGAAAAAACGTGACCAAATCTGACTTATAAAACCTTAAATTATCTTATAAACATGATATCCTACAATGCAGCATTTACTTCTTAACATGCAACAAAAATAAAATAGTGAAACTTGTTTTTTAGGGCTTTACTGCCAATGTGTAGCAAAAAACCATCAAGCAATAGTTCTTCAAAGCAAATGGTTTTGTTAATTAAACCCATAAGTCTTTGTAAAATATGTTTCCATGTCATTATTTATATGCAGACCATTCTTTTTAGGGTTTCTAAAGACTGATGATAAAGAAGAGGTGAATGCTCATTTCTGGTTCTTCCCTGTATGATCAATGTCTTTTTACCATTTGACCTTGTTTCTTTTGGCTGATCCCTACCATCACAGCAATAAGTCAAAAAGGCTAATTAACCGCCCGCCACACACACTCAGTTGCATACCTCCCCACACACACTCACGTAATGCATCTGTGAATAATCTCATCAGCATGATTGCTGTCTTTTGGGTGCAAATCCTGGGCAGCGCTTCTCGGGTCAGACAAACCTTGCCCTGCTGTCTTGGTGCAGAGTCAAGCAGCCTAATCTCCCACCTCCAGCTTCCCATGCAAAGTCAACACCGGCTGCCTCCTTCATTTACCTTGTTAGCTAACTGACAGTGGGCTGTCTGGCCCTGCAGCTTAACGGCTTTAATGAGCAGAGGGCCTCGTTTGCAACGTGCGGATGGCTGGAGACAAATGAGCTTGTTAAGTCCAGGCTATGCATATTCTTAATTGGCCTTTTTCAGTGTTTGATAGTACAAACCTTCTGAAGGTGTGCATGAAAGTGTGGGTGTTTCATAAAACAAGAAACATAAATTCTTGAATAATATCCTTCAGGCTGGTCAGGGAACTTACCTTTTTGTTCTTTTTACATATTGGATAATTTCCATTCGGGGGCAGTCTCCATTTAACAAAAACATCCTCATCACTTTTTGATCAAATAGTTAATTACATTTATGATATAAACTAGCCAATCAGTGTGAACTGTAGAAAAGTTTATAAAGCCCCTGATGATCAGGGGACTGACCACTGTTTTTAATTTCTTTGTTGATGAGCGCACTGATCACACATATGGGTCTTCAAAAGGCCTTTTTAAGAACATGTAGGCCTTTAAATTTAACCAAATTGGCATATATGTTGTGTAAAACCTTAACTTATCAGGTTTTGCATGCTTTTTTTGACATTCAAACATTTTCCCTCTTTGTTACTCTTTAAGGCAGGATTTGCTCCAAGCAACAAGATCAGTAAATCTCTTAGAAGTCCATTTCCTTACCAAATTAATCACTGGGGAAAAATGCCTCCAGTGTGTTAGTGGAGGAAAACCTTCCACACTTGCATCAACTCTAAAGACTTTACTATATGTTTTTGTCAGTTGATCTGACATTTTATGACTGTATTAGATGTCCCAATACAAAATAAATTGCTGCCACTTAAAGGCAACACACCCCAGTACAGGATATATCAGGTTAACTATTTCTTTTTCCTTTTTATTTTATAATTTTCCTTCATTTGTATTTTATTAATCCAAAAAGTAGGCAAAACAACTGTACATCACACATAAAACAAGCAACAAAATTAGGACCATATATTCTTTTCTATGCTTTGCTAAGATGTGAAGCAAGAATTATATATATATTTAAATATTTTATTTTAGACAGTTTTTAGTCACAGCAAAACATCCCCAGATTTTATAAAAAAGTAAAACTTACCAATGTCTTGCAATTTTGGAAACAATTAAACAATCAATTTAACTCACTGAAATAATTTTACTTTTCAAAAGCACTTGCCTTTATCTTATTGGTAATTTACCCACTATTTAGTTAATAACTTATACATCAAATTAAATAATTGATAATGAGACTTCATTACCATTTTCATGGATAATTGATAAAGCAATTAGCCATCTGCTGATGAGGCAGATCTTTTAACACATGCTGATGGGTGTAATCTATGCACACACACTGACAAAGATCAGAGGACACACACTCACAGCTGCCGCCACAAGTTTTATTTTAGACTGGGTGTCTACATTAACACCTCAAAACAAGGCTTTGCCGTGTGTTTTATTGTTGACCCAGTAAAACAGGAGCATGTGCAAGTGTGTGTATTAGTAAAAGGGTTTGCGTGTGGCAGTTTGCCATCTGCTCTTTGAGTTTTAGGGTAAAATGCATTTTAACATAAATGATTTTAAATCAATACAGCAGTTCACTCACCTGTGGTGAAGCCATCTGACTCCACTATGACACGAGTAAGTGCCATTTAATAGCCTCCACCTGCACCGCTGTGTGTTGCCATATTTTCAATTGCACTCCACCAAACACCATTACTTTTCCTGGATTTTAAGGAGTCTGGTGGGGAACATAATCGGCATAATGATAGTTAGGAGCTGCGTTTAACACTGACTAACATAAAACAGTTGTGTTTCTCTGGAACAATATCAAATATCAACCTCAAACACATCTCAAAAGTACGAGGCAAGTTGCAGTAAAGTTTTAAGAGTCACTCTGGAACTTCGTTTCAAATCCGAATAAAGTCTTTTAAAGGATTCTCACTTTGAAGTGACTTTTTTTTCCTTATTGAACACTTTCCCTGCATCCGGAAATCAACAGAGCAGGCATATGGAAAATACCTCTCAATGATTAGTCAACCTTCAAACTGAAGTCAGAGAGGTACCTTGCATAATTACACTGACACTAAGCGGCTTTGACTGCAAAAGTAAGATGCCGTTCACTTGGCTTCCTTAGCCTCCCATGGGTGATATTGTGAGGTATGAATGCAAGTCATCAAAACATGAGAAGTGAACAACCACCCCAATTAACACCAGAAGACAAGAGACGGCAGAGATGATTCTGATTTTGGCATGCATCGCCATGCAGGTGTTAACAATAAAGTGACCTTAAGGTGCGTCTGCAAAATTAGTTTTATTTACCTAAAAGGAGAAAATGAAAAATAGGCACAAATTCATGTATTTAAAAGGTTTTCATTGCAATGTAATGAAGACCAGTCAAAAAAAGCAAAAATCTTTAAGAAACAAAATATGCATTTTCTCCCTCATATTAATAGTAATGTGTCCTCGAATTAAAATATTTTAAGCAAAATTTGGGAGCAGCTGCGGTTATCATGGTTGTTTACTTATGGAAATAGCCAAAGTGACTGAAAGTCAGAGGTGGGTACCCAAAAGGTGGACGTGATGCTGTAATCCCAAACTTTCCTTAATTTTCCTTTTATGTTAAAAATTTTCCTAATCTCTTGGATAGTCAAGTCTTGGATTCAGGAAGAGCAGTGTGGTTTTTGTCCTGGTCGTGGAACACTGGACCGGATCTACACCCTCAGCAGGGTGCTGGAAGATGTGTGGTAGTTTGCTCAACCAGTCTACATGTGTTTTGTGGAATTGGAGAAGGTGTTCGACTGTGTACCTTGGGGAGTACTCCTGAAGTACGGGGTACCAGGCCATTTGATACGGGCTGTTAGGTCCCTGTACAACCGGTGTCAGAGCTTGGTCCGCATTGCCGCATTGTAAGTCTGGTTCATTTCCAGTGAGAGTTGGACTCTGCCAATGTAGCCCTTTATCACTGATTCTGCTCATAACCTTTATGGACAGAATTTCTATGGACCTCAGGTTTGCCTCTCTGCTTTTTGTGGATGATGTGATCTTATTGGCTTCATCAGATTGTGATCTCCAGCTCTCACTGGAGCAGTTTGAAGCAGAGTGTGAAGCTGCCAGGATGAGGATCAGTGCCTCCAAATCCAAGACCATGGTCTCCTCGGTGTCGGGGAAGAGGTCCTGCCCCATGTGGAGGAGTTTATGTTTATTGGGGTCTTGTTCACGAATGAGAGAAGAATGGAGCGGGAGATGGAGCGGCGGATTGGTACTGCATCTGCAGTTGTGCAGGCACTTTACCGATCTGTCATGGTGAAGCAATTTGGCTTCACTCTTGATTTATCAGTCGGTCTACGTTCCTTCCCTCATCTATGGTCACAAGCTTTTTGTAGTGACCGAAAGAACGAGATAGCATATAAGCAATCGAATGAGTTTCCTCCTTCTTAGGATGCCTCCTGGACGCCTCCCTGGTGAGGTGTTCGGGGCATGTCCCACTGGTAGGGGACCCAGAGAAGACCCAGGACACGCTGGGACTATATTTCGCTGGCCTGGGAACGCCTTGAGATTCCCCCAGAGGAGCTGGTCCAAGTGGCTGGGGAGAGGGAAGTCTGGGTCTGTCTGCTTAGGCTGCTGCCCCTGTGACTCCATCCCTGATAAGCCGAAGAAAATGGATGGATGGATTTTTTCCTAATAAAGCACATTTCAGATGACAACATCCAAGACAGGGTGTAAGAATTAGTTACTCGCTTGGTAAACACAAAAAACAGACATGTATGATTACTAAGTGAGATGATATTTTCCGTGTCTGTCAATCACAGTTGAATTTTCCCCAGGATTCCTCCTTGCTGTGCCCTGTATGTGCACACAAGCAGGTTACCACACAAAGTTAGACTTCATTTTCAATTCTCTCTGTGACTTTTTCTTTTTTTTTTTTTTTGCTTGCATGGAATTCATATGAACCTCCTAGTCCTGTGGTCCTTTTGGCTTGGCGGGCAAGCTGTTCCTTTCAGCAAAGCCCAATGCTAATAGAATATTCAGTTATGCTTTTAAAAAAAAATCCCACCTAGTTACATTGAATTTCAGGGTGGGTTGCATGGAATTTATATACCTGAATAAGTAAGTGAAAGTATTAAAAAAAAGCATTTTTAAACATTTTATTGTGATTCAGTGCAGACAAATTTTAAAAGACTTGTCTCCACTTGTCCGCAGGGAAGTTTTAAATTAGTCATCACAGCAAGTTTTTTAGTCGCTGACACTTTCTGCTACAAGAGTAGCGGGCTGATGAATGGCTGGCTAGTGAACAGAAAGAGGTTCTAATCCATCTTTAATGATAATGTGGACATTTGTTAATTTTCCTTTGGGTTTCCTTGAAGTGATTCAGAATTGAAAGTCTTGCCATGCATGTGCTTGTTTTTACAACTTTCATCTCTTTGTTCTGTCTTCCTCCCATCGCAAGTCTTTGTATTTTCTTCCAGCTTCATACATTTTATCACCTTTCAGTCAGTATCATCTTCTTTTTCCAGTTTTTTCTTGTCCATCCTTTGATATAGTTTTGTCATTTTTTTTTCCTCATTTGGTTTCAGTAATTTCTCCTCCAATCTCCTCTTCGCTCCTCTCCTCTCCAGGCAGCCAATTAATTTTGTCTAGTGCTAATTCCTCATGAGTGCCATGTAGTGGCAGCTCAGTGGGAGGATCCATAAGGATTTAACGTGTTTATTAAAAGTTTGACTGCCAGTCGATCTGAGACTTCTCTTCTCCCGGCGGCCTCCTTCCTATCTCTGTCTGCAGGACAATGCACAGCATGTGTTTGTGTTTGTTTATTCTCTCAGTTGGAATTCCTCTGGGCTGCAGCTTGGCGAATGATTTTCAATAACTGTGACATGTTGGGTGGTTTCAAATGAAACAAGCAGTCACAGGTGGTTGGGTAATGAAGGCTTTGCCTTCTGAAAATTATCCACTATTGATGATTTATTGTCACAGTGGTGAAATGGGGCATAAAATGAAACTATTTCCTACATCTTTTATTCTGTTTAACGATACACAAGTGCGCTGAGAGCTTTTAGAGGGAAACTACCTTGTGTTTCACATTTAGTGTGAGGAGTTTATTCTCTGGTGTAACACAGGTGTTATGAAACTCTTCAGCAGTTATTCCTTATGGGGTGGTTAATGCTGCAGGTGTGAGATTGTTTAACTTTTGGATGCTTGAGTCAGAATACCTTTTTACAAATGATAGAATGAAAATGTAGATTCAACTGAGCAGAATTATTGCATGGAAAAAGCTAAAGGTGAGGAAATTTGAAGATTTTATTGGTATGAATAACTGACAGTATTCTAATCATTCTAATATATTCAATATTTTTATCTTTAATATTTTAGTTAAATTATAAACATGTATATTACAAACATTTACTTAAAATGCAGGGACTTTCTGCGTTCAATTAAGTGCATTAACAAGTGCATACAAATAAGTTTATAAATTATTCATCAAATGATGGTTTCTTTTGTTTCAGAATTAGGTGCATAGCAGTATCCTGTGTCTGTAGTATAAATTTATCATTGTTATTATTGTAAATTATTAATTATTTTTTCAAGCTGATGAGGAAACAAAAAAACACACAATTATAATAATAGTAATTATAATAATAAAAAAACACTTTTAAGCATCAAATAACCTGTGCACTGTCCATTCACTGCAAACACCGTCCATCTAACCAAGTTTCAAATTCTTATATCAAGGCCAAATAAAATCCTTTTGGTCTTGTTTTCAGAATGATTTACTAAACAAGAACAGAATGTGTAAGAGTAATAATCTTGCTAGCAGAACATCTTGTTAGCCTGGAAATGACACAAATTAAGTAAAAAAGGAAATCTGCCAATTGAGTAAGATAATTTTACTTGGTAAGATTCTTAAAATCCCTTAATTTTACTCAAATTTGTCTTATTTCAAGAATCTACCAAGTGCAACTGTCTTACTCCATTTGCAGATTTTTTTTCAATTAATTTGTGTCATTGAGTCAAATTTCCAGGATAAGAAGATAAATCTTATGCATTCATGAACAAGATTATTGATCTTACACATTCTGTTGTTAAGCAAATCAGTCAAACAAGTCAATCAAACAAGATAGAAATGGTTTATTCTTTTATTTGGCTGGATACAAGCTTTTAAAACTTGGTTAGATGGACAGGTTTTTTTTCTACTCCTACTAATACTATTACTGCTACTCTTAATAATAATAATATTAATAATGGCAACAACTTTTAAATTTGTCTATGGACACAATTAGCTCAAATGCTCATATACATTTCTGAGATAATAACCAAGGTATGAGATAGATGTCTATCGAAGCCCATTTCCACCATGAAAGAAAAAATAAAAGCCCAACGGGAACTCATAATTTTGAATTTTAAAGTCGAAACTATGCCTTTTATTCTCATAATTACAACTTTAAAAGTCTAAATTATGACTTTTATTCTCGTAATTACGACTTTAAAAGTCAAAATTATGACTTTTATTCTCGTAATTACGACTTTAAGAGTCAAAATTATAAGTTCCTGTTGGTATTTTATTTTTTATTTCATGGTGGAAATAGGCTTTGATAGATGTCAGTGTCAGGAACTGAGGATCAGGTCTGAAGTGGAAGATTTCTGTTTGCATTTATTTTTGTTTGATGTATATGTTATGGAAATTAGCAGCATCACAGTCTAGAAAATTTGCCTCTGGATTTAAAGTCTGTGAAATTAAATATCCACTTTTCATATAATGATGTTCTTTGATCTTTAACTAGTAATCCTCTTTTCAGGTTGCACTTGTATGTCTTCACACTTTATTTTGGCACTGAAATAAAATCCAAACAAAACATGGCAGGAGAGATTGTTAAAATAAGAAAAATCTTAGAGTGGCTCGTTATAGGCTACATAGAACATTTTTCCTAATCAAAGAGAAAATGGGCTTGAACACTTGCTGTCATTTTTATCAGTGACAGAACTGACAGTTGATATTTTCTTCACTATGAGAAACTTCCTAAAAAATGTTCCTCCTCATAACAAACCTGCACATCATCACCTTGAAGCTCCTCTGCCGATGAACCCAAGATTGACCTTTGCACCAGAGAAGTGTGGAGCTGGATTGTTTGACGTGCCGTGTAGTTTCATCTTACTGCAGCCAAAAAAAAAAAAAAAAAAATCTGCCCTGCAGCAATTTGCAGTTGACAGAAAGTTTCACTTCTTATCTGTTGTACAATAACTTTCACTAAGCAAATAATAATAAAGTAAAAAAAAAAAGTTTCATAGAACCCCTATTCTGCAACTATCTTTTCCTGTTTGGAATAAAAAAAAGCAAATAATTTTTTTCATTTTCATGCACAAAAACTTCACGTCCACTATGAGCCAAACTGTCAAAGTCTTAGCAGGAAGCTCACTGAGGAGAACTGCTGGACAGTCCCACATATCAAAGATACCCACTGCCAAGAAAAACAAGACCTGGCAGTTGAAAAAGTAAAAGCAAAGATATGATTTGTTGCAGACGGGTGTTCTCTGACAGGCCAAAAAATTAAAAAAAGAAAAAAGAAAATGACAAAAAAAGAGACTTATTTTTTCTGTTGTGTGCCAGTCATCAATCAAAAATGATGCTGATGTGCAAAGACGGAATGAAATTTAGAAATGATTAGTTGGCAAAAATGTATATAGTGACACTTTTTAACCTTCTGATAAAAACAAATTTCTCAATATTTTTCCCTGAATTATTTTATGCAAAAACATCCAATGAATCAAATTTCCACAGTCATTCTACAACAATGCAAAAATATTACAATAACAATTTTTTTTGTTTTGTTTTTGATTTAGCATAAATCCAGGAAAAACTGTGTTGCCCAAAATAAATTATTTTAAACTGTAGAAAAAATGTGCTGCTTCAAAAGAATTACTGTAAATATGAGAAAATGTGAGCCAATAATACACATAATAAAAAATATATATAATATAATATACTTCATTCAGCTGGATTCTTACTACCAATATGGGTCTAGATAAAACCTAATTTAGGCCTGGATCCAGATTAAAGTCCAAAGTTGTCAAACCAAGTAAAAATGATTTCTTTGTTTTTTCTTTGCTAAGTTACTTTTAAAAGAAATATACAGTTGTGTTAATTCCAAATAAAAATAAAATCATCAAAAATGTGTGAAAATGTAAACTCTATTTAGGATTACTGATGCTGCTAATTGAATGCAGTTGTTTACCTGATAATCAGCTAGTGTGAGAAAGAAGCATACAGTTGTGGTCAAAAGTTTATATACACTTGTAAAGAAACATAATGTTATGGCTGTCTTGAGTTTTCAATAAGTTCTACAACTCTTATTTTTCTGTGAT
>JAUBOC010000037.1:18924635-18943632 GCA_032275365.1 Anablepsoides cearensis | reverse complement strand
ATAATAACAATAATAATAACAATAATAATAATAATAATAATAATAATAATAATAATAATAATAATAATAATAATAAAAAGGATTCTGACTTATCTCAGACTTCTGAGAAAAAAAAGTCAGAATTCTGAGAAAAAAAGTCAGACTTCTGAGATCAAAATCAAAATTATTATTATTATTATTATTATTATTATTATTATTATTATTATTATTATTATTATTAAACTCAACGAAAAATATTTTAATCATATATTTATATTTGACTTTTATTGGGCCAATAGTTAAGAACTACTGGTAGCAACATATCAAAAAGTAATACTTTGAAACATTGCAGAAACAGGTTTCAGCTGTAAAATCTACAGGAATCTCAGTCACATGACTGCACAGCTGGCTGCCTTTGTTGGAAAACAGAGGCTTCAACTTATACACTGCATTAACTTAATAACACTCCCAAAACTCGAGTAGATCGCATTGTGTATCAAATTTATTAAACACAAAGTTTGAAAATACTGGTAGTTTATTACAGCTTTTACAGCAAAATTGCTCAATATCCCGAATGAATGAAACTGTTTATTATTGTTGTTGTTTATTAGTATTATTTAATAAAAACGTACCTCTTGGGTCGAAACTGATACCCAGGTCCTCGCTCATTATAGCTAGTGTTGTTTGAGAGCTGCCACAATCAGCTGGACCAATGAACCAGCAGCAGGTTCAGAACTTTAGCTTTACCAACAACTCGATGCGCTGTGCCCCAATGCCCCTTAACCTACTTCCTGTTTCTAGACAGGCGAAAAGGGATGCCAAGTTAGGTCAACTCCTGGTAAATATGTAAACTCTTAAAACAAATATAAATGAGTTTAAGAACATTTTTATGGCTTTTAATTACTTGTAAATAGTGTATACATAGACTATATTGTATAAATTATGTTCTACAAATTTTATATTAAGGAAAATTGTGATTTTATTTAATTCGCTTATTTTTCGTGTTTTATTGTGTGCTGGCGACCCCAGAATAGCCGTCGCCTGAAAGACGAACACGGAACGCGATTGGTTGAGCAGCGTTCCGTCGCGATCACGTGACCAGAAAAACTTATTAGTTCAGCTGCTCGTCTGTCTGCACGCATGTAGCCTGCTGCCCCCGTCGCCTGTATCCGCGTTTTGTTTCATGTGAACCATGTCTTTTGTCAAAACGACTTTTAAACTGTTTGTGCTCGTCACGTTCACCGTCCTGCTCGTGCTGCTGCTGCAGCACTGGATGGCCACCAAGCAGTACGTTTTTAACAAAGAAGACGTCGCCAAGTTGGCTAAGCAGTACGCGGGTAAGTTTAACCGTGAATCCCTTTTTGTGTGTGCTCTTGTTTTGTTTAATCCACTCAGTTTAGTCAAAAACAACCTTTAAAACCACTGCCGTCCACAAATGTGCTCGTTCACAGGACAGGACCACGAGCAGGCGTTCTCCAAAGTGGTGGTGGAGCTCAGGAAGAGGTAACATGTTGCTTCAGAATATTTTTCAGACACATCAGTCTTAATGAGCGTGTGATTTCAGATCGGTTCATTATTGTTGTGAAAAAGGGTGAAAAGGCTTCTTTTCTTACATTTTGGTCTAAAATAAAACAATAAGTTTGTTGATTATTATTATTATTATTATTATTATTATTATTATTATTATTATTATTATTATCTTTTCATCTTGAACTACAAAACCACAAATTGTGCAAACTCAACTTCTACTGCTTTGAGTGATTTGTGTTTATTTATTTTTTTTGACATTGCATTGAGTTTTTATTCAAACTGAATACTTTAAGCCATTTATTTATTTTTACTAATGAGATTGCAACAGTTAATAAAGTGTCCCTGAACCAGGTATCCCGGTCACATTCTGCCAGATGAGGACTTGCAGTGGGTCTTTGTAAATGCTGGAGGCTGGATGGGCACCATGTGTCTCCTCCATGCCTCTCTCACAGAGTATGTGCTGCTGTTTGGTACTGCGGTGGACACAGGAGGACACTCGGGTAAGGAAGAAGGATTTGCACTTGGCTGCTTTGTGGATAACCCGTTAAACATCTCAAAACATGAGTCATGAAAAAAAACAAAACAAAAACGTTGCTTTTGTTTCATACTATAAAAGACATACAAATCTGTATTTTATTATTGGCACTTTCTGTTTTTGTCAGGCCGTTATTGGGCGGAAATTTCCGACACCATCATCTCTGGCACTTTCCGGCAGTGGAAGGAGGGCACTACCAAGAGTGAAGTATACTATCCAGGTAATGAATGAACACATTTTAATCGGTGCTACTATTATTTGGACATAAGGCATCAAAACTATGAATTAACTCATGTGGAATACTTAACAAAAAAGTGTGTCATCAAGAGAATACTCAGTGTGCGAAGCAGTAATCAAAGCAAAAGGTGGCTACTTGGAAGAACCTAGAAAATAAGACATATTTTCAGTTGTTAAGGAAATAATACTTTTTGGTTTATGCCAGTAATTCATGACACATTTTATTTATTCTTGATTAAAGTCAGAACAAGATTTCCTAACAACAATCTCTCTTAGATATGACTTGTGTTTATCTATGTGTTTTCCCTTAACCCAGCATTTCCTTAGGATGAAATCATGCTATATTAAGATGACATAATGGTGTTTGTTAAACAGTATATATATATATATATATATAATACATACAATACATACATACATATGCCTTCAGTGTGAATGTACCTACTACAACTCTAATGCCACAGGTGACACCCTCGTTCACGGAGTGGGAGAAGCCACGTCCGTCCAGTGGAGCACTGGGACCTGGATGGTGGAGTACGGCAGAGGTTTCATCCCGTCCACGCTTGGCTTTGCCCTGGCAGACACCCTGTTCAGCACCCATGACTTTGTCACGTTGTTTTACACCGCACGCGTGTACATGAAAGCTCTGCTGCTCGAGGCTGGGACGCTACTCACAGACGCCGGGGTTTTCTGAGGACCAGCTGCTGGCACATGGACTGTGATCTCAATATTCCCTTGACTAACATCTGGCATGAGGCTGGTGTAATGGGGTTCAACCTGTAATTTATGACAGTCAGATTTGCAAATAGTTTCATTCTGATTCATGTTTGTTTTCTACCATAAAGTAGAAAGAAACTTGTCAAGACATCAGAGGAACGCCACATATTCATAAATATTTTATTTAGACTCAAACACCAATCAATCATCCCTTTGTCCATTCTTATAAGAGCTCAAACTGCCTCTTTAGTCACCAAAGTCTTAACTATGGGAAAAAGATCTATATGATTTTGGATCAAGCTTAAAAAAACGATAAGGCCTTACTGCTTCTTTTGCCAAATTTGAGATTATAAAAAAAGATGGCATATGGTGTCTAACTAGGAACTAAAGAGTTAACATCTTTTCAGCAGCATTTGCAAACAACCTTAATTGCTGAAATAAAAAAAAGTAAATTTTATCACACATGAAACAAACCTAAAATATGCACAAACACTTATTTTTGTGTGTAATGCATGTGGGCTCTCGGAAAAAAAATTGGTAAATATTTGAATCTATTGGTAACTTTAAAGGTGCTAATTTCCACGTCATGTCTGGTTAAAGCAAATAACTAAATTTGCAGTTTTTTTTCCCCCTCATGCTTAGGGGAAACTTTAAAATTTCAAGCAACATTTGCAGATGGCTAACAACCATATACGGTTATCTATGGAAGCTGAAGTGACTGTTAATAGGCGAGCAATGCCAACTTCCATAGCTGTTACGCCTTTTAATTCAAACATGATTCTCTACTGCAGTTTTTATTTCAGCACACATCAAATGCTGGCAAGCCTACAAATTTTCAGAGAAAATTAGAAAATGCTTGGCAAGTTTGTGAAAAACCGAGATCTGCTGTTATGATGTTCTCCTGGAAGTGTAAACTGGTTTGCAAGAGAGAAATAGTTCTTAGAAACTTGGGACAAAATTGCTTCACTTTGTTCAACTAAAGCTTACATGTTTGTTTTTTCTCCTCTCAAATACACCTAGGAATTTAAAAAAACAAACAAAACACTATGTGTTCACACCTACACATTTTACAATGAAGAAATAATTCGTCCCAATCTCACTTGTACTCTTCTGCCTACTGAATCCATCATTTCTGACACCACTTTCTTTGTAGCTCAACTTTTAGAGAACCACGAAACATACTATACAGTTTAATCCATTAGTTTACATACAGCAATGTGTAAACGTGTTGCTGTACTTTTTGTGCAATTTACTGGGTAAATATTGACACTGACAGTGCCAGAATAAATAAATGTTTTTGAAGTAAAATGAAACTTTTTCGTGTGTTTTTCATGCTTTTTAATGAAGGAAAATTAAAACAAGCTGTGCGTACATGTTTAATCTTCAATATATGTAGGCAAGTCTTGCAATCTCTGGATCAGTTTGCTTAGCTCTTTAATGTCTGATACTGTTTTCTGATTGGCTGCTGGAAATGTGAAGCTTGCAAGAATTTCAAATGCATCCTAAATATATCCTCTAAACTGCAAATGAAAAGGCCTAGCAGTCCTTGAAGGAATGCCATCTGCTGCCTTGTATCATAGAGATTGTCCCCAATGTCTTCAGTTCTGTCTCCATGAAAAATGCCTCTTCTGTCCTCTAGTGGATACATTCGGTACTACCTTTTTTGGGCTTGATAATAAGTGGACCACTTCGAACACAGCTTGGAATTTCACCTTTTAATCGCTACAACGTGATTACAACAGCATTTCAAGTTATTTATTTATGTATTTATTTATTTATTTATTTTGGGGAGGGGGGGGGGGAACGTCGTGACAACATTCAAGCAACAAATTTGTATCGATATATCACGTAATTGACTCCACAAGGGAGTTTGAACGCTACACGCGATGGAGCTATCTTACCAATCCATGAAAATCGCTCATCAAGCTCGGGAGGCGGTGAGTAATATAGCCCGGGGATTAGTTTATTGTGGTTTCAGACATAGAACTGGTGGCGAGCTAACACCGGGTGCTAACAAACTAGCATGATACTTAGGAGAAAGCTGGCGTGCAGCCGATTATGATCAAACTAATCTCAAATTACAAGCAGCGCTATATGGTTCAAATTGAATTATTTTGCAACAAGTGATTTATTTTACACATAATGCAAACTAAACGGTCAACAACCATTTATTTAGCTAATTATGTTAGCTTTGCTTGCTTATATGTTGGCGTCTACTGGTTACCTAGATACATTGGTTGGTGTATTGAGTTTATGGTACTTTGTCTCCCTCTGGTGGCGAACTTTGTCTCGACACTACTTCGACGTACCTTCTTGTTTTGAATTTCTCATTAAAACAAACCTTTTAAAATCCTAAAACTCAAGCATTTTTGATTTATTATAACACAAGTGCATCTTTAAAAACCTGTGTTTTGTTATGAATGTTGAGTGCTGAATTTGTTTTTAAGATGCAGAAAACTGAACTGTAGAGCAAAAACTAAAATTAGCAAACCAAAAGCCTGAAATTGAAATGAACTGAAAATTGTAAATACCATTTACTTCAGTGCAACAAAAAGTTAAGGTTAAATATTTAAAAAAAAGTATTTAAAAAATATCAAAAGTCATAGCACCCATCTCTAATGACCCAACTTTGTGATACTGGAAAGCTTAAACTTGCTTAAGTAAGTAGATACTGAACATATAAAAAACTCTAAACATGAAAGCAGTGCTGAATCAGCAGTCTTGTTGAATAAAGCCACTCAAAGTTTGCTGCATTTACATTTACATTACATTACACACATTCTTGAAGGTTGGACTTGGTCGAAATAAAATGAATCAGTTTCAACTCTCCTCTTTTTTTGTTTCAGAAACTGAAGATTTTAGTAAAAACACAGATTTTCACAAAAAAGTTATACTCTGACGTTTTAGCCTTGGTTCTGTTTTGAACATACCCTCTTGTGGTGTTTTTACTCATAGTGTATCTAAGAACTGTCTGTTTTCTGGATTGTGGTTCCACAGGAGGAGCTGAGAACTGAGACGAGGAAGAAGAACCTTCTTGTTCTGATCTACCACCACTTGTTGGGACAGGGGTCAGTTACCAACCATTTTTCATTGATTTAATCCAGTAAAACTCATAAAAATAAACAGCAATTAAAATGTATTTATCGTTCTAGTTTATATTATACACATAGTATTAAACCTACAGTGGTCATAGATGTATTTTTACACGACATTTAAAAAAATACATTAAAATATATAAGACAGCAGCTGTTGTTGACCATGGTTGTTTTACTTTGTAGCTTTGTGTTCATTTGTGTTTGTCCACCAGCTACTTGGCAGCAGCCGTGGCCTTGGACCAGGAGACAAATGGTGCTATGAAGAAGTTCGAGGTTTGTGATAACATCGATCTGGAGATGATGCTGATAGAGTATGAGAGTTATCACTACGTCAAGTTCCAGAAATATCCCAAACTTGTCAGGAGAGCAGCAGAACCAGGCACAAAAACACTCTGCAGCCATTCCTCATTAAATCAATAATAACCAAAGTTTTCAGCCTTAGTCACTTTTTACTTCTTTTTTTATTCTATGTAGATGAAAACAAACCGACAAGGAATAGTGGAATCAAGAAGTGAGTCACTCCTTAGTCTTTTTTTAGTTTTAACATAGAGTTAACACATGAACTAACTGAGCCGCTTTATGCATTTTTGTCATCAGACGTTCCTGCTCAGCTGTGAAGCCTCTTCCCAAAATTGTCTCCCCCTCTGTTCCCAAGTCTGGAAATGCAGCCAAGAGAACAGCTCCCAGTGTATATGTGAGAGTGAAACACATGTAATACAAATCAAATGAGCTACCTAAAACATAAAAGCTATTATTCCAACTGTCATTTCTCAGGAAGACGACGTCTCTGTGGTGCCGGAGTCATCAGGGTTTGGGCTCAACATTTCCTCCATCAGAAATGAGCCAGCTGGGGATTCAGCCATGGGCAGGAAGGTAATGGAAAAGTTTTTTTTTTTTTTAAGAAAAATACAAATCAACTCACTCACTTTCATCCAAATTGAAACTTATATTTTGACAAAATAGTGTCCATCAGTTTTTCATATTGCTTTTAAAATTAATTACGTCATATTGGGAGAGTATGCATTTTCAATCTGATATCAGGAATCCTTTTATTTAAACACACAAAAAAATCACTTTTAACATCAATCTTTTTTGGAAGGACCAATACTGCTGTCAAAATCTTCTATATGTTTTCCTGCATTTTGAGACAAAAACACTAAAGCCACTAGCTTAATCTGTAAAAGTCATTTGTCTTTTTTATTTATTGTTTTGGTCCAGATGACTGACGGCAAAGCAACACAACATGATGCTGTCAGAGGATCAGGCTTTCACTCAGACCACATGGTAAATAAGATTAATGTACTTGTTAATGCTAAAGTTTTAAACAAAAAAAACTTGTGATTTGTTAGTGCTCACAGTATGTGTTGTGCATGACTCTCACCTACAAAAACTGCAATATTTTCGGACATCAAATTTCCTAAACAACTCCTGGTGGTTTGTTAGATATTTTGCTAACAGACACTTTCACAGACAAAGGCAATTAACATGATCACCTGCCTTTCATGGTGATGGGCAATATCTACCCTGAAACTTAAAAAAAAAAAACTCAAAATAATAAGATTTTCACAAGGAAAAACTGTTTTATAACGTTGTAACATTGTTTATTCCTAAGCAACAGTGTTTGTGTTATCGACAGTGTTTTTGTGTTGCAGGAGCGGCTGCTGAAGCCCCTCAGTGGCTTTTCTGGGATGAGTGGTGAATTGAAGGAACTGGCTGCAACCATCAGCCGGGTACTACAAACACTATAATTATAACATATCACACACAGACATCAAGAAACGTAAAAATGAAGCTAGAAACAGACGTTTATCTGAACTTGATCTGTAGGATTTTATATAGAAACATCGAATCTTGACTTTGTCCACTAGAGAGCAATAAAGAGCTTTAAAACGTAAAAGGATGCGGCGTATTAATGAAGGCCCAGGTTCTATCTATTTCACTTAAATGATGTTTCATTCTAAAGGACACCTATTTATGCCGGCCCAGTGACACCCACTCTTTGTGTTTGTGTGTGTCCACCCCTAAAGGACATCTATTTGCACAGCCCGAATGTGCGCTGGGAGGACATCATCGGTCTGGAGGACGCCAAGCGATTAGTCAAAGAGGCCGTCGTTTGTCCCATTAAGGTGAGGCGGGCACACGGGCGCGCTGGTATTTCAGCGCCAGCCGTCGCTCTTCGATTCTGAATACATCTCCTTTAAAGGCTTAAAGAGAAGATGGGCGGCGGGGTCAGGTCGGTCTATTAGGCTGACATTAAATCCATATCTGGGATCGCGTGGCAACGCGCATACACAGATGGATAGGCAGGAGAATTTACACAACCGGCCCTCACACAGTTTTGCAACTACAAACGGATATCGAACACACACACACTTTTTTATCATCATCATCATCCAGACCTTTCTCGTGACAAGAAATCAGGTTGTCTGCATCCTCTTGACATTTCCAGACAGAGATGAGGACTGATGTGTCCATTTTCTTACATATATTCTGCCGGCCTGCTTTATTGAATAACACCGCCCTTCCACCTTTCAGCTCCATTACTATTCATTCTCCAGCTTATAAGGTCAGCAGGATGATTTGAGTCAGCTTCGCCTTTTTGCCACCTAAAATTCGGACTAATTTGTGCTTTGTGGTATTTGGAGAACTGAATCAGCTTTTCATCTGGCTGATCAGTCTTCTTTGCAGACAGCGCTGCTTTTGATTGGTCTCTTTTAGTTAGAAAATATATTAAAATATAATGTGATTTACTGTAGAGTTCATGCTGTATTATTCATATGTCTGACTGCCTGGCCTCTACTTTTCTTATTATTTCCCCTTTCTCTAGTATCCATGGTTGTTCACAGGAGTCTTATCGCCATGGAAGGGCTTGCTGCTCTATGGCCCCCCAGGTAAAGTTTTTACTAAAGGGGACATGTGCAAAATTCACTTTTTTAGCTGTTAAATACATTTTTCTTGTTCAAAATTTCATTTTTTGTACTTTAAGCCTCTTCTACATCTTTTACTTGAATCGTAAATAAAACGTTTCTGCAAATTAGAAAACGTAACTCCCCCTCTCTCAAACTGGAGTGGACCGGTCTGGAAGCCAGAGGTGGGCGGGGCTTGAAGCATCTTAAAGGAACAGTATCAAATCCAGCTGTTTTGAGGCATATGCTGTGTCCAAAACGGTGGGCCGGGTCCTCCGAAGGACCCAGACTACCCGGTCGAGGTGGGCTGGGTCCTTGGTAGACCGGGAAGACCGGAAAAAAAAGTGTCTGTCAATTTGGATGGTCTAGCCTCCCGTCTGTACCCCGGCTTACGACATGTTACCTACCAACCATGGCGACGCTAAACAGAAGCAAAATTAGATCAAAATGAGAAAAATATCCATTTTTTAGCGTTATTAATATCACAAAACTCTAAAAACAATCAAATTAACTTGAAGAACTAATGGACCCGCCGTAGGTGAATGTTTATTTCGCTAAATAACTTCGTTTTTTTTCCTGACAAAAATAATATTTAGAATAATGTCTATACAAACGATAAAAGTAATAAAATTACAACCGCTTCAATTTTTTGATTTTTAAACCGCCAGATTTTTATTTAAAACATACTTTTCTCTCACTTTGTCTGACATTACTAGCCGAAAAATGCATTATGGGATATGCAAGGCCGGGAAGGCTCCATCGAACCACCCTTCAATTCGGGGAAAATGAAGGACGCATTTGCCGGCCGCATCGGAGGCGTCTTCGATTTGGGACGGCCTCCGTCGAGGCGTTGTGACATAAGCGGCCGACGAATTCGGCCTTCGGCCTTGCCATTTTGGACACCGCCATACACCAGAAAAGTGGTGAAAGAGGGGCTGGTAAAGTTTAAATAAGGAGGAATTCAGACCAAAGCATTGTAGTTCCACTTTAAAAAGACCCCAAATGAATGATTTAAATGTTAAAAGGAAGGATTTATAAGCATGAGATGTCTACTTTAAGTGATTTAGTTCAATATAGAAGTAAATTGTCAGATTTTTTAGGGGAAATTCATGTCTTACTCCCACAAAGGCACAGGGAAAACTCTGCTCGCCAAAGCTGTGGCAACCGAATGCAAGACGACCTTCTTCAACATTTCCGCCTCCAGCATCGTCAGCAAGTGGAGAGGAGACTCCGAGAAACTGGTCAGGGTAGGGTTACTGCTCAAAAAACCCAGGTGAACCAAACAGAAACCAAACCAAGTTTTACACACATGGCGCACGCCTGCAGGTTCTGTTCGAGCTGGCCAGGTACCACGCCCCCTCCACCATCTTCCTGGACGAGCTGGAGTCAGTGATGGGACAGAGGGGAACCAGTTTGGGGTGAGCTCATATTGAATGCTTCGTGGACGCAAAAAGTGAATAAAAACAAAAAAGCAACTGAAACTCGAATCTGTTTTTTTTTTTAGGGGGGAGCACGAGGGGAGCCGGAGAATGAAGACAGAGCTGCTGGTCCAAATGGATGGCCTTGCAAAATCTGAAGACCTAGTGTTTGTCCTTGCAGCCTCCAACTTGCCTTGGTACTGGGCTGTATTTTATATCAAAACAAAATCATTGAAGCATCTGAACTGTACTTGACTTGATTTTTTTATTTCTGCTGAAGCAACTTGTTTACATCTGCAGGAAACTACTTCCTACAACATATATGATTTTCTTTCCTTCACTCAAACACTATATGTTTGTTAAAGAGAAGTTAATGTCTGCCTTTAAATTCTAACTGTCTAATTCAGGGAGCTGGACCATGCCATGCTGCGGAGATTAGAGAAGAGGATTTTGGTGAACCTTCCCTCCTCAGCTGCACGCCAAGCCATGATGTCCCATTGGCTGCCTCCTCTCAGCTCCATAGGAAAGCTGGAGCTACGAACTGAGCTGGACTATGAAACGCTAGCAGAGGTTTGGGACAGCGCTGCACACAAACGAAGTCTCCATGTTTGTGTTTCTGTTCTGGTGATTTGAGGCATGTTTTACAGAAAATGGAGGGGTATTCTGGTTCTGATATCAGATTGGTGTGTAAAGAAGCTGCCATGAAACCTGTTCGTAAACTAATTAATGCCCTGGAGTCGCACCAGAATAGTAGGACTACACACACACACACACACAGATTCCTGTGCAGATAAGAGATCCGGTCCGACACTTCACTTCAGGCCTCACTGTGGTTCTTGTTTAAAGCAGACGCTGACACGCCTGTGATCCAGCTGGGAACTGTAACGAGGGCGGATTTCATGGAGGCGATTTCACGCACCAAACCCTCAGCCAGAAACCTGATGGACAGATACACAGCCTGGGACAGAGAATATGAGTCTGTCTGATGCCAATGCTTCCTTAGACTTTTAGTGAACTAAGAAAATATTTTTACTGTCAAAATGTGTCCACTCCAGAGTTTCTGAATAAAACAGGAGCGAAGAGGCGTTTTGCTAACTGCAGTTTAAAGAAGATTCTGCAGGATGTGTTCGACGGCATCTGGGAAACTGCTGCATGTCAGGTGAGGAGGCGGCTCGATTTTATTTTCATCTCCCTCTCTGTATTTACCTGCAGACAAAAGGGATGGACTATAATCAATCACTGAAACAGTAATACAACAGAAAAAAAATATTTCTATGGTTGTCAAAATCTTCAGGAAAAAAAAAAAAAGAATGATTTCAGTTTGCATGAAGATGAAATAGAAGAGAGGTGGCGTGAAGACTGGAGGATACCTGTTCGGACCAAAATACCCAGCATCCCTGCTTTCTGAGCTCCACCTACATCATCTCTGGCATCCTGCAAGGAGAAAACCACCAATCTTAAAGGGGACATATCATGAAAATCCACTTTTTTTAGCTGTTAAATACATTTTGTTTTGTCCTTGGCATCTCTAGGAGTGCAGAAAAGTTGGATTTAGTCTCTCCTGGTGCAGCAAAGATATTCTTTATATTCTTTTTGGGTCTTATTTTTCAGCCCGTTCAGTTTTCTCTTATTTCTATGATGTTTTCTGTTTGTGCAGCATTTTTTTTTGTTTGTTTGTGCCAATATTGTTTTTAAGATAATAAAAGTTTTGGTATTTCGGTAATGTAGAGGTTGACCTCAGATGACCTACCAAAAGGTTTATTATTATTTTAAAAAACAATAGCGGCAAAATCAAAAAAAAATTGTGGGGCAACTTGTGTCTTGCGTTGTTGACAGCTTTTAATTAATTTGTTAATATAATAACTCTGTACTGATAGAAAATGTAGCCCCCTCTGTCAAACCGAAGTGGACCGGTCTGGAAGCCATAGGGGGGCGGGGCTTGAAGCATCATAAAGGCACAGTATCAAATCCAGCTGCTTTGAGACACACATCAGAAAAGTGGGGGAAGAGGGGCTGGTAAAGTTTACATTAGGAGGAATTCAGACCAAAGCATTGTAGTTCCATTTTTTATAAAGACCCCAAATGAATGATATAAATGTGAAAAGGAAGGATTTAAAAGCATATGTCTACTTTAAATCCAGTATTATGACTATGCTTATCATCAAAAGCTGCTAAAAAGAGTTATTACTTTACTGTGTGAATGTGAAAAAGACCACCATTAAAGTAACTTCAACAAAAACACATATTAAAATCAAAGGCATTGAATTTCATGAGGAACTGAATATCTTCCCCTAACTTTCATGCCAGAAATTTAAACTAAAAGTTCCTGAGAAGAAGAGTTTGCTGCTTTGGCCAATTTTTTTTTTTTAAAGGACACAGTTTTGTGAGATCTCGCATGATGTGTTAGCACTCAGAAAATGTGTTGGAGATGTAGACAAACATATAGGGCGGCTGTGGTGGACTGGTTAAAGGAGTCATCGGAAGGTCGCCTGTTCGATCCTTTCTGGGCTTTCACTCCATTATTTCTAGTGGGTTGTGAGATAACAGACAGTGTCGATTTTTACAGTTAGGCAAAGATAACACAAAATACACTGCCTGGCCAAAAGAAAAGTTGCCACCAAAAAAATAGGTCACACATTCTAATATTTTGTTGGACTGCTTTTAGCTTTGGCTGCAATATCACAAGATTTATTTCAATCTAGTGTTGCATTCATTTTTCACCAAGACCTCGCATTGATGATGGTAGAGTCTAACCTGACATTGTCATCTTGGAATATGGCCGTGCCATCAGCGAAGAAAAAAATCCATTGATGGAATAACCTGGTCATTCAGTTTATTCAGCTGACCTCATTCTTTGAGCACATACTGTTGCTGAACATAGACCTGACCAACTGCAGCAGCCCCACATCACAGCACTTTGTTAAAGCCAGATTGAGACCTTTCTTTTTTTTGGCCAGGCAGTGTATGTAATGCCTAGAATGTGTGTTGAGGATGACTTTTAGCTACTACCACAACAAATGTTAGCTGAATATCTGCAAATTTGACTTAGTAGTAATCAATATTTGTGGCTAATGTCGATTAGATGGTTCACTATTACTTAAGAAATGGGGGTAAATTAGTTCATATCTGATTACCAACAGACTGATGACCATTTAGTAGGAAGAACAACCCGTGAATGTACTCACATCTCCTATCATGACAGCCTCACTGGGGCTACATCCTAAATCAGCCAATGCCTAAAAGTGAAAACCCAACAGAAAATTAGAAGATTAGAATAATTACAATAAAAATTAATTAAACCAATACATAAAAATAAGGACCTGAGTAAAAAATGTCTTTTCAGGTTTTCCCACTACAGTTGCTTTACAGTCTGCAGCGTATTCTAGTCCCGTTACGAAGGGCCCGGGGCCAAGGGCCAAACCATCCTTACGTTTATAATAGCGAGCCTTATGAATGGCAACAAGAGGAGCTCCATCCAGAATCATTCTAGGGAAAACCACAAGGTAATTTGAACATTAACACCACTTTTCAATATTATTCCATGGTTAAACATATTATTAGACCATTTAGATACAACATTATATATATATATATATAGGGCAAAAACAATAAATTAAGTTTAGCTTTTTTATTATCAAGAAAATTAACTTTGAAAAGCTTTCTACCTGAAAGCCTTGTTGAGCGTTTGATAATTAAAGTGATCCGGTGCGAGCCCAATAACGACAGCGTTCGGTTCTGACGTGTCAATACCTGCAATTTAAAAAGAAATAATGAATCATGTCATCAAATTGGCAAAAACAGACCAAAATTTACAATGTGGAGCAAAAACAAGGATTTAAAAGAAAACTAAAAAAGTACCGGTGAAGTCTTCCAGTGCGCTGTCCTCCACCAGCAGCAGTGGTCGGTGTTGTTTCTGCTCTATCAAACTTCTTGCTGCACTCAGGGAGGTGAAGATCTCTTTTTCCTGTACATTCAAAAAAAAAAAGCAAAATCCAGGTAAACCTTTTAATTCTTCAATAAACTATTTGGAAATTAAAAGAAAAAAATTACATTCATGTAAAGTTTTTCTGATGTTAATATACTTAAACATTTTCACGTTAAGTATATAAAGAACCAGTCAGTCCTGGATATTTCACCTGAAGATCAAAGTTTAGACGCTCCAGTCGTTCCAGAAGGTTCCTCTTACTTTCTTTGGTTGTGTTGGTCACAAACTTCACAGCTACAGAGGCCTGTCGTAACCTGATGACATCAGAGCACTAACAGTTAAAGCACATATTTTAAAAATAATACCTGTATGAAATTAAGAACTTAAAAATATGCTACAAAGCAGCATTCATTGCAGTTGTGGGCATTTTATTTTTGCAATGATAACCATACAGACATTGATGAAGCCCTCCACTTCTGTCACATATTTGCAGGTAGTTTCTCACCTGTTGAGGGCATCCTGCGCACCGGGCACTGCTGTATCTTCTATATGTAGAGTCCCACTGAGGTCAATGAGCACGGCCTTCAGGGCCCGTCTGCCTGCCATGATGGAGGCCTGTGAAGGACAACACTTCTGAGACAAAAGCTGCTGCATTTGGTTCATAAAACATCAGAAAACAGAAAAAGAGTAATTGACTATAATAATATTCCAAAGTTCAAAGTAGTACCATCAAATAGATTAGTTTGTCTATTCTTATTTTGAGTGATTATTTAAAAAAAAGTAAAACCAAGTATCATAAAAATATATATTTGTTAAGTTTAGATAACAGATAAGAGTAGCTTGTGGTCTCTGTGGATTTGCTGCTTTAAATGGAGCTTTATTCTGTTTCAAAATGCTTATTCTTCCAAAATAATTTATCTTTGCAGATCAAGCATTCATAATCATAATTCACAACAGTAATGGGAGAATTTATCAGATTATTGTGTTGATCAAACCTACATAGCAGGGACTATCTGAGAGGATTATTGAACCGTTTCATGTGTGGACTTCAGCCTAGAATACAGATTTATGGATCAGCTTTTATTGGATGCTTTTGAGTGGAGATCCCTTATTATTTAGACATGCACTTGGATTTCTGTCATGTAGGTATCAATTGGTAGATACATTTAATGCTCTTAAAAGGACACGCATGCAAAGTCAGTAGAAAGTGCAGAAGCTATGATCGGGTAAAAATCCAAAGCGTGTCTGTGTTCGTCACGGTATCTTGGGTGTATAGAAATACAATAAATAAATAAAAATAAGTTTGTCGTTATTCATATTTCTGTCATATTTTGTTCGCAACATTGAATGCTGATATTTTAGGTTGCTATTTTTGCAGGCTCTTTACAGATCCTATTTGCGTAGCAACTCGGTTTGTGATTAGCAGCATATACTGGGTTATCCTATACAACTGCAGCTGGTAAGTTCATTTTAATTCATAAACTGAAAATGAATAGCATAAATGTAGACAGCTAACCTTAGCAGCAGGTGTTTTCTCCCGCTTCCCGTTGTTTCTTCTTCGTTGGTTTTAAAGCGATTTGGTTCGTCACGTGATCGGTGCTGCCTCCTACCGCTCAAATGTACGTATTTGTTTTTTGACACTTTTATTACTCATTTCAGTGTTGTTTTTTTTACTTTTTTTTTTTTTTTTACCAGACATATAACTATAATCATTTAAGAGGGTAACTGTTAATCACTTAATCACATACTGAAATAATAATAATAATAATAATAATAAAAAAACATATGTGTTTCATCACACTAACAACCAACAGATGTGTTGCATTAGAAGGATTTTTGGATTTATCATGAAAGGATGTATTATCACATTGATAAATAAATCTTCTATCAGCATGAACCGGACAAAAAGGATCAAATCCTCTTTCCGTGTTACCTTCAGATTGTGAATAACAGTTTGAGTAAAAACACTGTTCGGATAACAGATATTTGAACAGTATAGTGTTGAGGACAGAAATGTAAAACAATTATATTTGCTATTTTCAGATTTATTAAATCACCATCTTCTTGTTTGTTTGTTTTTAGATTGGAAAAACTACATTTTTTACAATCTGCATAACAATTATTAAACTGAAATCAATTCAACAAATTTCAGCTTAATCCATTAGCACTCAACAATGACACTGCAATTTTACAGAAAATACATTTTTTTCTAGTTTATATTTTATTTCCATATCTGCAGAAAAACAGTTTTGGCCTTTTTTTGGTTTATTCAAAATTTACACAACATTCTTTCTTCTCCATTTTAACTTTAGTTATCTTCAAAGTGTGGATTCCATTTGACATGTATATCACACCACTACACTCCAGAACTGTATTAGTTTTCAATATCTACCTTTGTTTAACAAGATTCTGTTCACATTTCTTTACAAGTTGAAACACAACTCATAATTTATTATTACAAGGCCAGAGATCTGTGAATGTACACAGACATGCTCTTGTTTAGGACATGATCACTTTCAGCTTTTTCTGTTTGCCTCCACACATAAAACCAGACTAATCACGTATCAAAACGGCTTCCGTGTCCAAATCTCCCTGTTAAACATATGCTTTTAATTCCAGTAGAGCCTCTTTCCTCAAATCCTTATTTTTAGGGTCAAAACTAATGTGAATAAACATGGTTGTGGAACAACATGGAAGAAGATGGTGATAATTCACAACATATTGGGATTATTATTAAAGCAGAGTAAGAACAGAGAAATGGACCAACATGAAACATGTGGAAAGGATACATGTTCATGGAAAGGTGAAAATGGGCTTGTTTAAATTATGATTATGTAATGGTAATGTTTAAAAATGGCATCAAGTTCTTAAATCTAACAAACCTAAGAAAAAAATTCATGAAACTGAATTCTGAATTTAATTCAAAACAGAAAAACTGTCTGAAGAACTGAGGCAGTATAAACTTATAAACAGTACATTTGTCTGAGTTGTATTAAGAAATATGGTTTAAAATATATATTTTTTTCTTACAGTCACAAATAAACATCACAACATTTTACAGAGTGAATGGAGAAAACAGCCCTGACAAGGTTTGGAGCATTCCTAACTGTTGTCAAATTCACAAGATTCTAATATAATTTAGTTGATGGAGAGTCCAAACATGGACATTTAAGCACCTTTTTACTAACATATGGCACAAGTTCATCACCCAAACAGGGTCCTGTCATCTTGACCTGAAGCTTGTAGTAAACCTAATCTGTGCAGCATAGAGGTAAGATCATTACCATGTGTTATGACTTTAAGAAAATTATTTATCATTTTTTTTTGGACAAAGAAAAAGAATCTCATCATGACATGTCTAGACTATATATGACAACAAAATACTTCTTATGTTTGCATGTGAACATCTGCAAATATTATACTATTATTTTTTCTTTGTTTACTGGTTTTCCCGTCGAAAATCCTAACTCCCATATTGCAGAAACAGAAGTCCTAAATGACAAACTGCTTAACGTGTGAAGGCATAGGTTTGTGGGTTTCAGCGATTCTTTGTCAGGTGTTTAATCCTCCATGGCCGGTGGTCAACCAAAGAGCAACAACAGGATGATGGACGCAGAGTTGACGAGTATTAAAGGCACTGTAAAAACACAAAATGACAATTTCAAGAAAATTGACAATTACACATCTAACCTAAAGTTGGAATCTATATACATTTTTATTAAGCAACGGTTCTTCTGACCTCTCATGACGGTCCGAACTGAGCGGATGAGATTCAGGATCTGAGCTTTGACTCCTGGTTCATCTCCAAAACCTCCAACTCCTTGATCTACACCCCAGCCGACTGGAAACAGACAGTGATACAGACTGTTGTACCATAATCCAACCACACTCTTATCTTTGAATAATCATAATGTAATTTATTTTTAGTATGACATACTTGCATACTTATACAAACGGTATTTCAACAGGAACAATGATGTTTGAAATAGGAAACATGATAAAATACATAAATAGCCTTCTTCAAAGCTGAAGTATTTATTTTCATGAGGAAGTATCATGTAATTTCTCCATATAATATCTGGGAAAATTATTTGAAGTTTTTGTCTAACTATTATATGATACATCAGCTTGCCATATAGAGAAAGGGATGGATAGATAAAATAAAATGTGATATCTCATACACTTGTGTAAATATTAGTATACCTGTTTCTAAATCTCAACATATCATTCAATTTATCCAGTCAGTGTGGCTGAAAGACAAGCAGAGAGCTTCACTCTTGCTTAGCTCTTGTTAGCATGCAAAACGGCTTTACTTTAGAACAAATACATAACCTGGCTACTAGTTGCAGAACACTTACTTTTTTTGAGGAACCTCTCCTCATGAAGCACAGCGACAGCATTAGTACAAAGAATAGCGGTCTGGATAAGCGTATAAAGTGTAAACGCCATGCTGGCAACTAAACTGCCCTCCTTCTCCTCCTTTGTTGATAGGAATATAGAAATCTGTATATTTAGTAGTTCAGCACACTTTCAGCTAATCATAGTTATGTTTTTACTCAGTGTCACTTGTTCTGATTTGCTGTGTTTTTCCAGTGTGTTTTTTTTTCTAATGTGTTTTTATTTTTTCCGCATGTGATGATTTTTATTTTAGATAT
>JAUBOC010000037.1:18875189-18901187 GCA_032275365.1 Anablepsoides cearensis | reverse complement strand
TTCACTTTTTAAATGGAATTACTGAAATAAATCTACTTTTTCATGATATTCTAATTTTATGACCAGCACCTGTATTTGAACAGGAATGACTGTGTTGTTCTGCTAAGCTGGGGAAAGATATAACGCTTAGAATAAGAAATCAAATGATTATGTGGCTGTAATGTTTGTGTGTTTGCTTTCAGCCGCAGAAATATGTCACATGGTTGAACAACTCGAGTGCAACAGAAAATGTGAGATTGAGACACCATTATAAGCTGATCCTCACTGAGTGTCTGATCTCTAAATGAACGACACATATTTAAATCTCTCTTGCCGTCTCTTCCGTTTATGTTTTGCTCACTCTCTGAGTTTGACCTGCTCGTAAACCTCTAAGATGTATTTGAAAAACGGAGGCCATGGGATGGGGAGTAGATCTTTCAATGTTCCCTCTGCCGGCCTTCTCATCCCTTCGGGTGACCTTTGCTGACAGATTTCAGGCTGCAAATGGAAGCAACAAGTGATTTTATCTTTTTTTTTTTTTACATTAAATTGTGCTTATGCCAAATCTTTAAGCAGCGCGACAGGTTGTTTTTGTATAAATCACAACTATTAATAAAAGAAAAAGATGTTGATAATTGTGAAAATATGTCAACATTTCAGAAATGACTATTTAAAAAACACATGGCATAAATGGCTGGTGTAAAAAATCTAAATTCTGCTATGTTGCACTGTTTTCTAATAATGTAAAACTAAACTTATGTCTTGACAAAAAATACAAACAAACAAACAAAAAGTACTAATTCAGGAAACAATCTCACTCAAATGTTTACTTGTGGTATTAGAGATTTCCTGACCGTAAATCCTAAAGATGTGAGATTAGTTAAATATGGTTTCATCATTTCAGCTGATTCAGGTCACATTTATAAAAGCCTCTGAGTGTACTTCAAACGTTCATCCACAACCAAAAGCCACATAAGTTCCAGAAATAGCTCAGATTAACCTTTGATTTGCATACGCTTGTGTTTTGTACAGTAAGCGTCGTACCAACAGCAGGGAAATGAGGGCTGACTTAACACTAAAACAACCCAAAATTTTATTTATTTTTTCCTAAAAGCTGCTACGCTGAAAATTTTTTATATCAAAACTGTTAATGAAAGTTAAATTTGAACAGCTGACTTTTGCTGAAAGGACAACAAAAGTAGACAGTAGCAGAAACAATTTGAAATCAGCTGACAGATGAGAACAGAGTAAAAAAACCTCACATTGGCAGAAAAACAAGAGAAGTAGTACACAAATGTTGCAATTTCAAGTAAAACAGCCAAAGCGGCCAAAATTACTAGAAAAATTGCTAAAAAGTAGCTGAAGTTAGAGCAATGATGCAGAAAGAGCATACTTGCCGAATTAAACAGCTGAAATCATCACAAAAAAGTGAAAATATATGAAAAAGCTAAAATGAGCTTAAAATATAGCTAAAAAGCAGCTAAAAGAAGCTTTAAAAGCTTCAATTTGAAGAAATAATCTTGCAGAAGCCTAAATAAGTATACAGAATAGGTAAAAAAGACAAAAATATAAAATTAGCAAAAATAATAAATAAAAAAAGCTAAAAGAAGTTGAAATTAGCAAAAAGCAGTTGGAAAAAAAGCAGAACCAAAACACATGATAAAAAGTGCAGTAAAGATTTATAAATGTTTTAAAGGGTTTGAAGGATGTTGAAGATAACTTTATTCATTTTCAATAAGAAAAAAAAGGCAGAAAACGGTAAATTGAGTTGCTGAAATACCAAAAGTCATAGCACCCATGGGATAAATGAGCTGAATGTTTTGATACATGAATTACTTAAATAGCATAAAAATTGTGGAATGAGTTATTTTAAAAGAAACAAAACAAAAATGTTTGGAAGAAATATAGATCATCTCAATAGTGAGAATGCTCACTAGCATTCACAATGCATAGCCCTCATTTGATAAATAAATGTAAAGTCCTTTTCAAATCAGATTCTTCAGAACCAGAGACAGGAGTGAAGGAGTGGATGTGATGGTTCGGCAGAATGAGGTCCATGACCTACTTTAGTGCTTTTGACAAAATGATTGTAAGTGGTGGTAAAATTTTAACATATTTAACTATTTAAAAAAAAGGTTCCTGACGTGTTTTAATTATTTAAAATATTTAATCTATTTTTGTCACTGGGCGTTTCTCCGGAAGCTTTTGATAAGACTAGACTGATTGGTGACATCACGTTCCCTCATCTCTCCTCTTCCTCCTCCTCCGGCCCGTCCTTCACGTCACACACACAGTGTCTTGTGGGATCCGGGAAATGATTAAAGACGACAGTTTCAAATACCTTTCAAGTATCTCCCTGATGGCAACTCAAAGTATGGAGAAAGTGGCAGTTGGTAATGCCACCCTGCCCTTTGCAGACAAAAGAACTGAATATTTGACATTGTATACCCAGAATATTTGCCTTTTAGTTCTGATTTGGAGAGCAACAATTTCTCCCTGCTTTTGTGTATAAATGTGAGCCTAACAAATAATTAACAATATGAGAATGTTTTTGTTCCTCTGTTCACTTTCATACAAGTAAAAAAGTAAAAAGAAATGTACGTGGGCTCTCTGAAATAATGTTTTATCTCCTTTAAATCTGTAAAACACCCGAGTGTCTTGTTCACGGTGACATACATTCAAGGTCCCTCATTGTGGAACCCCGCTCACTGTGGCATGACAAAAGGTGTGCATGTGTGACTACACGTACGTGTGTGCATGTCCTTGTGCAGTATGCGACTTTATGTGTGTGTGCATAGGTCTGTGAGGGAGAGATAATGAGATCTTGCTCAGCTGAGGCCCGGTCTTGATCCCCAGAAGCCCTGGACTCATTTCTGTGAGAAACCTCTGTACGGAGTGAATCTGAGACTGAGCACTGCCGGCAGAAACATAAACCTGGTCTTTTAGAGGGTTCATAAACCCACGGAAGTCCAGGATGATTGCCTTTTGGTTTTTATAACCGGAAACCTTTTCATCAACTTCCTCCCCCATCGTTATTTAACATTACGCTTATTGCCAAAAAATAATAAAGGTTGGCAAAACCACGATCCCTGTGTGTTTTTGAAGGCAAAATATTAAAATCCTTTAATTCAGAGCAAATGCTTTTGTTCGCATAAAGAACATAATATTTCACATTCTACTCAGCACTTTATCATTTGTTTATCCAACAGACGGAAATATTGCAAACTTGTGATTGCACTGAATTCAGAGTTTTTAAACTGTTGTGCTTTGTTTCCCGTCCCTTCTCCATCCCTCCCTCTCCTCCCTCCTCCGCATACCTGTCAGCTAGACTCACCGTGCGAGTCAGCCAGAGCTATCACTGTTGCCTTTCCTTTTTGGCATTGTTCAAACTAAATGGAAACAAGGTAATTAGCTTGTTACAATTAAAGCGAGACAAGCGGATGAATTGTAATCACCCGCAATGAAGTTCCCGCTTTCTCCCCTGCAGCCTCCAAGAGGCCAGCTGAGCTATCCTCATTTGCATAATTAAAATATACAAATGATAATGGATTTTGTAGTCAATGTCCAGAGGCTGCAGAGACAGAGATGAGGGGGGAAAAAAAGAAAAAAAAAATGAAATCACAATAACAACCCACGATACTTTCGCCTAGAGGATAGGGAGAAAAGGTGGAGCGGAGACGGGAAGGAAAGGGAAACTATGGGTCCACTGGAGGAAAAAAAAGGAAAGAGAGAGAAGAAAGTGAAGATAATATGAGATAAATGAGTGAGAGAAGAGACGGGCGGACCATCAGAGGGAGCAGAATAAAGGTGAACCAATTACATTTGCAAATAGCATATGCCTGGCCCCGGCCTGCGATGCCCTCCCTCTGGGGAAGTCTTCTGCCTGATTACATGAAATTGGGATAGAATTAAACATCTAAGAATTGTCCTAAGACAAACCAAAATGAAATTAGAACCCAACTTCTGCTTTACCTTGCGGTGCCAAAGGGCCACGCGGCAGGGACAGGAGGGGAAACAGAAGGATTTTTGCAATTAGGCGAGGGACAATGTTGGTGAAATTAGGCCTTAGAGCTGAGTTCTTCCTCTGCCTTTCATTTTTCCACCTTTCCTCTGGTTTTTATATAGTTTTCTCTATTTTTGCCATCAGAAAGTTTTGAGGCATAACATCTGTCATCCTTTAAAGCTCATGCAGTAACATTTTGATACACACACAATAATGATATGGTACCCTGCTGTGTCAGAATACTCTTACACATATGTGAGTGTGATATTAGAGCAATGTGTGCTGTGGGTGGTCGGCAAAGCCCCAAAATCAACAAATGAAAAGCTTTTTAGTCACCAAACTTGCATCTCTACATTAAATATATAGGGGTGAGTGCACTTATAGAGAAGGGGTCTCCTCAAAAACATAAAGAGTTCATTTTCCTAAAGACAAAACAGCTTTATGACAAAAAAAGTCCTTCATACCTCTTCTAGTGTTCTTTTGTTCTTCATTTTCTGCTTCTCATCCTTCACTTGCGAAGAAAAAAAATAAAGAAAATATATATTTTGAGAGGCAACACATTTCATTCTAGAAAGTACCAAATTAGAGAGAATTGTGCTATTATTATGATAATAATACAAATAAGAAAAGGGCATATTTTCTCTTCTCTTCCACTTCATTTACCACTCCATTCAGCTATCCCACAGGGATCAAAAATAATACATTTAACTTGTAATCGGATCACATCTGATCTAAAGTGAAGATGCACATCATACAGTTATTCTCATTTTATTACCAACAACCACTTCACTTGTAATGGCAAGACAATGTTGTTTTCACTGCCTTTCAAACAGCAGGACGTTATACACTCCATGGTGCTTTCCACACCCTGCATGATTAATGAAAAAAAGGTTTTTAACCCTTAAAATAGTAGATATTTTTTAACCGTATTATTGTGATTGCTACCTTCCTCTCTCTTATAATAAAAATGTTTTGATGACATATTTTCACTTGTTTCATTAAGTCTTGATTAAAACTATAGTTTTAAAGCCTAAATTATAAACTACAAAGTGGAAAGATGTTCAACATTATAGTTTTACATTTCAGTTACAGTTACCTTATTAAAAACAAAACAATAAATACATGATTTAATCATAGAAAAAAAAGTCTACAATTTAAAGCTTGGCATTTTTTAAAGGAATACATCACCCTCTGCCTTTTACGGTGAGAGTTTATCTTCTCCTTCGCAAACTGTGTGAACAGTGTGAAATAAAAGAAAAATCAGTTTTCACTATTTCCTTCCTCCATCTCTTCTAATACACACATTTTTACTCTTATTGTCTTATCTTTCTTTATCTTACACATATTCACATTTGCATGCAACTTTCCTCTCGCAAACTTTGTTCCCACCGACTTTTATTTTTGTGCTCACGGTAATTGCATTTTTCTCTGTCTTTATATGTGCTTGCATAAATCTCTGTGAGTGCAGCTCCCTGTTAACATTAGCCGCATTGTCTTTTTTTCTGTATGTGTGTGTGAATGAAAGCAATAACAGAGGCAGAGCTGTAAGTAAATAATGAGGAGTAATCAAAGTTAATGGAACCCAATGGGAGACCCAGCTTGTGTGTGTGGCAATAATCTCATTTAGAGACAGAGGCAGATTTAGTGGATAATTGGGGCCTAAGTACACACTGATTCCCCTGCTAACTAACCAGCTAACTAACTGAGCTGCTGAAGCTCATTTTCTTCACACAGACAGAGATGGAACACAAACAAAGGAGCATTTGGAACACTTGATCATATTTGTTTGTGATTTTGAAAAAAAAAAGTGTTATATGTTCAACCAGTTTTTGCCTATTCTACAATCATGTTTCATATTTTAGTAAATCCTCTTGATTCCACACACTTCTTTAGTGAGGTAGTAGCTGAGACTGATCCTCAACTCCTCAGCACCAGTGTGTGAAGTTGGTGGCAGGCAGAATGACCCAGGTTCAAAAAGGCTAAACAAAGTCTTTAATGAGGCAAAAGGCAGTCAAAAACGTAGATACAGGTACTCCGGAGAGGAAAGCAACCACACTGGCAGGGGAAGCAGCACAATCAACAGACACCAGACTGAGGACGACACAGAATATAGAGACAACTAATTAAGGACAATAGGAAACACCTGGAGGGAACACAAGAGAAAACAGGTGAGCCTGCAGGGCTGGAGCAGGGCAGAGATACACTGAAACACTAGAAAACTAAGGCAGGAAAAACACGCAGACCATGACACAGTGTGGCACAAAGTACCTCAAAGCCATACTCCAGAGAAAGTAAAAATATCTTACCATAAAATTACTATGACAAATCAACTTTTTAAAACTTTATATTGTGTTATAATGCCATTCCCTTATCAAAACATACACATAGTGTTGCTTTGACTCATTCAAATTAGAGAAACCATTGAATATCCTGTAACCAGTAACCATGTGGAGCTGCCTACACACTTGCTGGTACAAAGCTCTGCCTATTTGTACAAAACTCCTCCCTGGAGTTCAGTCAGCAGTTCAGTTTGCACCCCACAGAGCACCCCTCCCCTGAAGCATTGTTTGAAAACACGCTGAAGTGGAAGTGTCAGAAATGGCAGGGTCTTAAAACAAACAAAAAAAAAAAAAAAACAGGCCAATTTTAAAGCATTAGACAGACTAGCGGTGTTTCCATCCAACTTTAATGCACATTTCCAACATATCAGATTTGTTTTCAACTCACTTGGAGCGAATCAACCAGGTTACATAAAGTGTAGTTACATCAGACGTTTACGTTACGTATGCCTGTAGTAAACAGAAGTAAAGTCACAAACTCCCAGGAACTACACATCTCAGAACAATGAAGAGAAGTTATCAGGAATGTGTTGCTACTATATCCACTGAGTAGAAAAGTCAACTGAAAAATAATTACTTAAATTTTTTTATTATAATTGTAATAATAATAAAATTTAAGTACAATTTAAGTTATTATTATTATTATTATTATTATTATTATTATTATTATTATTATTATTATTATTATAATAGATTACCAAAATTTCTGCTTAGGTGAAATAATGTAGTATTTGTACTTTTTTTTCTTACAACTCTGCTAAAAACTAATACAATACACAAAATCGTTTAGTTTTGTCATTTACGATTAGGAACTCTGTCTGTTAGCAAAACAGCTCCTGCACCACTGGATGGATTTTAATTAAACCTTCAGGGATTAATCACTGAACACACATCTACAACTGATTAACTTTTGGAGATGACTCAATTCAACATATCACAGCCAACTGATTTTAGAAAAAAGAAAAACTTACTATAATTCTGTTCATACGCGATATTGAGCTAAAACTTGGTGTGGTAGTAGTTAAGACCCATTCACCACACAAACTCTGAGCATGACATCTTTAAAAAAAAGTCTTGGTTTACTTTAACCTTTTACCTTCATTCAGTCTATTCCTTCTCCGCTCCTGTATGTGTGTCTATAACAGTACGATTCAGACATGTTCATACCGGTGTGTGTGTGTAGAGTTAATGGAGGATAGTGTCAGCCGCACAGCAGGGCAGCTCTCGCTTTTGGGAAAACCCCCAGCATGCTTTGCCCCACCTGAGCGTGCGAGTCTGTGAACAGCTCCGACTCGGAGATGTTCGGATGTCTTCAGGCGTGTGCTGCTCCCCTCGGTGATCATGCACACGAGTCCTCAACCTTCAGCTTGATAAGAGAGTCAAATCATTTACGCAGAGCGACGACTGGATCACCGCCAAAAAAATAAAAATAAAATAAAAATCCCACATATTACTATTATTTTCTTTTGCGGCTCTCTCGTGAACAATTTTTGCCTCAATTCTTTATTTTCTCCCAATTTATTGTGGTTCTTCATATTTAACTTCCTGTTGTTTATTGGCTTGAATCTCAGATGAACAGTATTAAACAATGATCTAAATACAGAAGGAAATTAGCTAGCAAAATAATTAACAAACAGATAAAACAAACCATCTGATTTCCCTTTTGTCTCTTCCTTCTGTTTACTCATGTCTATATTCTTTTTGTTCTTACTGCCTTTGCATCGTTTCTTCTTTCTACACTTTTTAATAGATGTTGGATCAATTATTTAAACAGCACATATCACTCTTCTGTATCAACACTGAATATTGCAACAGTGTGTTTACACAGTTATGAAACTATACAGTGTTGCATACAGCTGGTGTCTGGCTCGGTTGGTAATTAGGCCTACATATTAAGCAGCATTAATGGCTTGCTTGCCATTACTGCAACAGGTTCTTCTTCTCACATTGATGGCACACAAAAGAGTTCAGCGCTGCGCTGTTGCTCTGTACCCATCAAGCATAGTAAGCTTTTTTTTTTTCCTCCCCTTTCACCGCTAAAAGGACACTCAGTCCAGGTCATGCATTTAAGTGCAATTTGCAAAACCTTCTACAGCTACATTTAATATCTTTTAGTATGGTTATGACACTGTGATTATAAGCACAAGTGGAGTCTATGCATGAAAAGTGTCTGGGTCTGTTTGTGTGTGTGTGTGAGGACAGCTTAAAGAGATTCAGCAGGTCAAAGCCTGACTTTAAAAGATGTATTTAATCTAAAGATATTAGACCCAGGTTATTTTTACTTACCATCATTTGGTATTAAAAAAAGAACACAGTTACAGTTATTGTGCAGCCAGGAGGTGGTTGCGCTTATGGGGATGGGGGGGACTATGGGAAAGCAGGAAAGAGATTAAAGAGCCTCTTTAATCAAGGAGTGCACTCACACACAAGCTGTCAATAAAATTGTCTTACAGAAAGTGATTCATTTAGTAAACACATTTGGAAAATACATATTAAAATACTTTTACACCTGTTGTACGAGGCATTTCAAAAAACATTAACATGTTTTACACACACCTGGAGACATGCTAAAGCATTTTGGGCCTTTAGAGAAGGATGCTTAGAAGTGTTACAGCCTTCCATTATATAAATGAGCAGGATAAGATGCTTAGACATTATTTACACTCAGGGCAAGAGAGGATTAGGATCAACTTCTGTTTATCGCTTCTTTTATCTCAAAATGTGATGCTTAGTTCGTTTTATTATACTGAAGTTCCTCCCCTTTTCTAACCCTTTTTTTCTTTTTTCTTATTTGGGTTAATAAAATAAAACTTACAAGAAACCTGTGAATAATTGATAAAAGTAAAAACAATATATAGGAAAGACACAGGCAGAGTAGAGTTGATAAAAACCTTCCAACAGCATCACTAAGTGAGTCAGAGAGTGAATTGACCTACGCATCAGAGTGCTAACTGGAGTAACTAGTCATCTTGTCACAAGTCCTGATTGGCTCATTTAAATACCGCTCAGGTGTAATTGGATGGCAAATTAAACTGTCATTATTGGACAGGCAAAGAGGGAGGGGGCAAAAAGCAAGGAGAAGTGACAGAACGAAATAAATGCTGCTCTCCCATGGGAAAATATTGAGAAATAAGGGGATACAAAGCCCACATAACACACAGCAAGAGACCATAATCATAATAAAGTGCATATATAATCTAAAACATTTACAAACGATTGAAGATTTAATTATCGTTTTAATGAATTGGTGTAAAATTATAAGCAGTCGGTGTCTTACCTGCAGCAGAAACGTCAGAGTGTTTTTTCTATGCACAAGCATGATAAGATGGTCGAGCCTAAATGGGCACAGCTAAAATCAAGACATGAGAAGGGCTATGATTATATAATAAAACAACACAAATCACAAATGACATACATCAAAATGTTTTTTTTTTGCAAACAATAAAAAAACACTGTTTATATTAACATTAAATTGACCAAGAGAAAAAATAAAAAAGAATGCAACTGATAAACATACTACTGTTTTTTAACTTTACTAATTTACAACAATTTATTGGCAGCTATGATGACATAATTTTTACAGTGATCACAATGTGAAAACTTAGTTTATAAAATGTAATTTTTATAAAAAAATATGTATATGTATATGCATATGTATATTTATATGCACACAAAACTATTATTGAGTCTTTCCAATGAAAAGCTCACAAAGAAATTCTGATATTTTTCTTTTTTTCTTTTTGTTGTTTTCATGTCAACAATCAGCTGTCTCAGCTCTCGTCCTGTATTTCTGCTTCACCATTAGTAATAAAACTGATGGATGGAAAGTGACCAGAGCTTCTCCAGGTGAACCCTGACCTCCCAAAGCATGTGCACGTGTGTGTGTTTGTGTGAGCCTGTCTGCTTGACTGCAGCCCATCTGTGTGGCCTGTTAAGAGCCCCTTTCTGTCTTTGCCCTCTTCTTCTGACCCACATCCTCAGCGGTCAACACTCTGAGCACTCAGACCCTGAGGAATAGTATCTTTGTCTATGTGTGTGTGTCTGTGTGTGTGTTTATGAGTGTCAGCACATGCCGGGGTGAGTCTTCAGAGGGTAAATACACAAAAATACACACACAGAGTTTTTCATGATCTCATCAATGGATTGTGAATACAGTATTAACGATGGTTGGGTGGCCCCTGGCCACTACTTACTGAATCAGATATGTGACATCTGATACAAGTTCAATTTGAAATCCATTTGTAATGCAATATAGCAGCGTGCTCCATGTGGAGGTCAAGACCCAAAGTTGGGTTACTGAGAGATCATAATTATGTCCTCAAAAAAACATTTAGTGTATTTGGAAAAAATTAAAACCAAGAGATAAGCACTGTTCTTTCAACTTTAAATACCCTAATATTGCCCAAGAGTCATATCTGCTATACAAGTTTTCTTGTTATTTAAAAATGTACTGTTAAAAAATTTATTTTTTTAGTCCTGCTGAAAGATATTGAATGAGTTGATCTTTTTTGTTTTGTGTTTAATAATAATTTTTGAAATGTCAACACTTTTTCAATGCTATAGGCAAACACTGTTTTTGGCATTTTCTTTTCTTTTTTTTAATCCCGTCCCCTTAGCAGGCCCAATCCATACATAGTTTTGTTTTATTATTATTTTATTATAAAAAAAAAAATCAACTACAAGGTAACTCCAATACACACAATTTCTTGTGATAGTGATTTACATTTGCAACATGTTTGAATTGTCAGGAACAAACTTTCTATACTTAATGGACACTGAATAGGTAAAGATTATTTTCTATCACATGATTGTTCTATAAAAATAAAATTTTGAAATAATGATGTCATAACTACACCCAAACTATACGAAGTGAAAGTTTTTTTTTTACTTTTTTATATCATTTTACTCATTTTAGGGAGGATAAGTTGTATTTTCTTAACATATATTGTATTGAAAATGGCATTAAAAAGGTCAGCTGAGTTCTGCTAATGACAGGGTCCAGTGAACCATCTGTCTGGAGACTAAAAGGACAGCAGAGAGAACGTCTGTCAGAGGTGATACTCTGTGTGTGCGGAGACACATGAAAGTCTCACACAAGCACACTGGGTGCCATTAAATGCCGTTTAGGGCGGAGAGCCTTTACTTGGTGTGTGTGTGTGCGTTCTTTTTGCACACAGCTCAGACAAATGGATTCAATCCCTGGACAAACTGCGTGCGAGTCTCAAAGCCCCATGCCCCTGTTGTGACATCATCTATGAATGTCATAATTGAGGGTCGGTAAATTGCCGCTTTTCCCCGCTCAGCGTCGCCCCATGTGTCAATACTGAGGTTCAAGGTGACGAAGTGGATCAATACTCAGAGACAGGAGCCATCCGCTGAATTTACAGCCCAGTAACAAGAGAGCCATGAAACAACGCTGCAGTAGCCTTCAGCAAGATGCTGAACGCCACCGCTGCGCTGCCGGCCAGTATTTGTCAAACGTGCACACTGATGATCCTCGGAGGAATTTAGTGCTCTTGTTGTTGTTTTGGAGGGTAATTTTTGTTTTTTTGTTTGAGTTATGCATCATAGTAGCCTGGGTTTTTTTTTTGTCTTTTTGTGTAGCAGAGCAAACAATTTCTGCTTTCAAGTGATAGACAACTGTGCAAAAGTTTCAACTCAAAATACATATCTCTACATTTTAATCTGCAAACTTAATCCTAAAACTCAAGGCCAATAAATTATTACAACATGTATGTGCTACAAACTTCTGGCATCCATTTATATACATGCTTGGATGTGTACACGCATGCATTTAGGAATTCATCACAGCGTCCAGCAGGCGTGGACGTCAGAATGATAATAGTTGAGCTGTGAAGGTGACGATGCCTGCCGTGCGTGTGTGTTTGTGTTTCATGTGATGGATTAGCTTCATTTCCAGTCCAAGTCGTCTGTTGTGAGTGAGTGAGGGTCCGGATCCTTGGAACCAAAGCAGCAGGATAGTGTGCAAGCGATGTGTGTGCTTGCTTAATCATGTGTGTTTTTTAATCTGCGTTTCTGCCACTTTCAGTCCCGTTCGTATGTGTCTTTACCTGCACGTGTGTGTGTGTCTCAGTAAGTGTGTTTTTTACTGTGTGACAGTGGCTGAATGATGGGTCCAGTACAGCGTGTAGTACAGCGGACAGACAAGGGGTCTCTATTGCCGGAGGGAACGATGAGGAGTGTGTACAATCAAACGTGTGTTGACAGGCGCGATGGACATCACGCGGTTATGATGACCTCAACATGCTGCAGGTGACACCGCACCATCAACAAACTGAAGTAATTCTTGTTGTTTTTTTAACCACCTACTGTGGTTAAAAAGTACAATAAACATTTGACATAAAAATAACTAGGCTACACTTTGCAAACTGCATCATCACTATACTGACCAACCCTGGACTGAGCTCAGTGTTTTGTTTTTCTCTTCTGCGGACTCAGTGGTGTTTGAGTCTCTATGTGTTTTAACTGTGTTTTTAACTGTAACTGTGTTTTTGTAGTTTTCTACTTCTATGTGTGTCATATACTGTGTCTGAATAATGAAAGTGAAAAAAAGAAAAGAAAATGACTTCAATTAAAATTCAAAACTAAAGATGTTCTTATAAGTTTGCATGACAAAGGGCAAGTAACAAGTCCATCACAGGAGTTCCCAAATCTCCAAAGTTAACCTTGTTTCATTAATCTGTTCCAACAATTGAGCAAACTTTTAAAATGATGCAAAAAAAAAAAAAAAGAAAGAAAGAAATGCACATCAGATCTGTTTCCATCAGCTGACTTGGAGTCAATCAACAGGAATGTGTTGCTATTATCAGGAAAGTTGTAATTATTGTCATATCAACTAGTATTGATGTTACATGCTGTCTGGAAACAAGAAATGCAATTCTCTTCACGTTATGAGAAGATGCCGACAGCAGGAGAAGGGTGCAGTGTTTATATCTCCACTTTTGTGCATAAACTCTTTTTCGGAAATCCAAAAACCACCTCTAGCGAGCGTAAAATTGCGTTTTTTTTTGTTTTTTTTTTGCAAAATTAAAGATGTTTTTGCACCATTTCTAATGCAATAATTCAAAACGTGTATAAAAAAAGTTGATGGAAACATGACTATTGTCTGCTGCTGCTTATTTTGCAACAGTAACACCCCTTGTTGTTGGTACTTTAACATGGCTTTTACTTTAACATGAGTAATGAGTAATTGATCTGCTCAGTTCTGAACACTAACTGATTTTTAATAGTTGGTAATAAAAAGTACGCTAGTTTCTGTGTGTCGGTGAGTTTTGTGTCTTTTTTTTTTTGGTGCCCCTGTGAGTCCAAAACAAGGTAAACATATAATAATAACATCTTCAGAATGTATCTCCCCATCATTCTCCCTTAAGCCAAACAGTCCACACCACACACCCCTCCCCCCCACCGCCTCCTCCTCCCGGCGGTGCGAGGAGCGTCCGGGTGTGAAATGTAAAAGGGAGAATGCTGTCGTTCAAACTGTCCCAACCACCAGTATCACCCGCGCTCTCCCGCCCCTGTGCTCGCGCTTTCTCCTGGCGACTCTTACTTCTCCTCTGTCACAGTCGTTGTGCTGCTCCCTACCCGTCCCCCCCCTCTCGACATCCCTATCCCACCTCCCTCTCTCAGGTGGGCTCGGCGCTGCAGGTTGCAGGTGCGCGGGACCCCGCAGCCAATGAAAAATGAGTGCCTCTTCATATCTTGACTTTGATGAACTTCACTGTACGTCAGCCTATCACTCTTCTCCATTTGGCTTCCCCTGTAAAAACTGCACACACGTACGCACACACACACACGCACAGAAGTGGTGAACGCTCTGGACCAAATATTTGTCTTGTTGAAGGAAGATGCCTCGCTCGGGTAAATACACGATCAAAAGGGCCTTTTTGTCTGCATGTGTGTGTGGTCACCAAAAAAGGGGAGAATATTAATATTGGAACTTTACTGAAAAGCTGAAAAGTTTACAAAAACAAATTTAAATATTTAATGGAGAAATGTCACATGGAGAGTTTGTTGCCTTATTTAGGCGTAGTTTTGCAATTTAAAACTGGAATATTTTTCCTCCTAATGTGGCTTTTATCAAGAAAACACTTATATTTATTGTATATGAATACACATACAATGAACATGTGCAATACTCCAAACAAACTCCTATCAGCAGAAAACACTCTTGATGTATGTGTGTGTGTGGATCGCGCAAACCTTCTGTGTCTGAAAACTGTGTGAGCAGCCATAAGAGTCGAGGGGGGAGTAATCCCTCCTCGTTGGTCCCTAATCCGGTTCTAATCCCTTTAAAAGTCTCCATCAGCCTCTGAGGACCTCGACAGGGTTAATTCTTGTCAAATCAAACCCCAAATAAAACGCCCCCCTTCGTAATCAATCACACATAATGTTTGTGAGTGTTAACAAGACATTCTCAGTAAGTGAAACAAGATTAGCGGCACTTGTTATATGAGATCATGTCGATGTGTTTTCACAGCAGGTTGATGGTGAATCTTGCCTCTTTGTTTTTTCCTCCCTCCCATCTACCACCTGTGTCTTTTAAATGAAAAGACAAGGTGTGTGGGTGGAACAAATTTAAAACGAGTCCTTTATTTGCCTTGCACAATGCTCGCAATCCTTGAGAGGATAAAAACTTTCATCAGAACTCATCCCAGAAGAGTTGACGGCTGAATGACGGTATGATCCAAACGTTCATTAGCCGACTCGTAATGTTCATTTAAATCTAAGAAAACAGCAGATTAAAAATTACTTTTGTGAGTGCGTGTTATGTTCTTTTCACGCTTGCAGGAAACGCTCACACTAAAGGAAATTTGTTACAATGCTGGCAACATTTTGTAGCAGGTTTTAACAGGTAGTTAATACAATTATACATATGATGCAAGAACAATGCGTTCATTTTCTGACTCTGTGTGTTTGTGCAACTCTATGCCAATTTTTGTGAAACGCAAACAACGATACTTTCATTCCAAATACACACACTCCCTTTAATCCTCTTGCTCCCTTCAGCTCCTTTCCTCTGCTTCCCAAACAGACAAATGCATTACACAAATGAAAAACAAGCGAGAGGCTGGAGGAGAGGCAGGGAGTGGAGGGGGGGAGGCAGGAGGGGGGGAAGTGAGATTTTATTTAAGTGTTCTTGTAAGCCATCTAAGATATTAATGTTGCAAAGCTACTTATCAATATTTAAGAACATAAAAGGAGTGTGAGGGCGGGGTGTGGAGCTGTGTGTGTGTGTGTAGAGAGGAAAAAAAAAAAAAAGGGCAAACCAGGAGGGACATGCACTCTCGAGGTGTGTGTTGTGTGCGTTTGCCAGAACCATAGAGCAACTAACAGGGACGAGATGAGGTCTCTCTGGCAGTTAGAGAAGAGGAATTGCTCGGTTCTCCATCGCCCTAAAAGCTTTCCCACACAAAATGTGCGTTCACACACACACACACACACACACACACACACACACACACATACGCACATTATGTGAGTTCTGTTAAGTGATGGTCAGGATGGTAAATACAACTGCTAATGCCCCATAACCGCAACATGCCTTTTTTATGTTGTGGTTAAAATGTGATGATTTGTATCTAAGTATGTTACAAATGTACATGTAAACCTATATACATGTACGTGATGTGTAAGCTGCCAAAACTGCTTTGATTGAAATCCTTTTCATTCATTTGTTAATATGCATGTAGAAAAGTATACATGTGCCAAATTTTCTCAAACATTTTAAATTGTTGATGAATACATTTGTTTAACTGAGGCCTTGTGGATCATTTTGACCAAAGGGCAGCAGGAGGGTTTATCACTATTAGGTTTCAAAGGTTTTTCTTTTCTTTTTTTGTTTGAGCCAAAGTATTTTTTATTGCTCAATGGTGCATAGTTCTGATGTTAAAAAGACCTATGTCCTCAACATTCAAGCTATTCCACCTGTAGATATGTATGTCCTGAAGGACCAAGACTGCTTTAATAATTAACAGTTTGCCACTGATCTCATAACCACTTAGGTCATTGTTCCGGAGGCTGAAGGCACTGTAGCTTGATGCAACGGTCCTAAAATTATGTGCCAGCTGGGCATCTTCACTTCTTTGATAAATAAGATAAAAATGGTAGAGGATAAAGAACGGTAAAATAAAATTTAACCTCCTTTTACAGGGCAACCGAGTGGCTATAATGGGTTCAAGATGGATTCAAAAGGTTCACTGGAAGCAGCAGTTCTCATGGTTGAATGAAGAAAACTGGAAATGTTTTAGAACAAAAAAAAGAACAAGCAATATGTTTGTCCCAGGGTGCATGGCAAGACAAAACTGGGAATGAATGCTAAAAATATTTAATTTCTATCTAAATTCTGAAGATGGATAATCAGGGTCAATATGTGCTTATTTTGTTTTTAAGCTGGATTATCATTTTTGTGTCACAGTTCCATCCAAAATCAAAGGAAATCACAAAGGAAGATGATACAAGTACTAACGCTGAAGTTCTTCTATGTTGGATGGGGAAAGAAACCAACAAAAAACGGTTTCAGTTTGCATATTTAAAATTGTTAAAATAACAAGTACACAACAAGAGGTTGTGTGAAAATACATTAAGAGGCAAAGAGTATGAGCTGCATACCACAGATGTCCTGCACACACACAGCCACAAACACTCCCACACACACTGACCTCTGGACAGTGTTTTGTCTTCCTGTGTCTTTTCATGTCATTTCTAGTGTTACACATCCAAAAACACTCTCTGAACACAAACCACTAAATGATGGCTGCAGGGTGGAAGAGGTGTGTGTGCAATCAGGTTGGTCTGAGAGCGCAGGGAAAACAAAAAGGAGCGAGATTCCACGTCTCTGCGTGCGATGACCTCAGGCAGGGGGAGATGGATGGACGCGCTGACCTCCCTGCAGGGGTACAGGTACGCTTATTTACACACTGCACCCTCAGGTGTGCATCTGTGTGTTTGCTCACATGTGGGTGGGTGTGTTACAAACCTCATAAGTGGACCTTTTTTTATTTGTATTAATTTTTTTTTTAGAAAAACACAAAAATAATGGTCATTTCCAAGACAATAAAATTAAGAATATAGTTGATTAGTTTGGATTAGATACTTCACTTTAAGACGTGTGGGCTTTCGCAGAATGACACTATTTGTTCATTAAGGTGCACTAATGATTATTTATTGGACTGAAGTTTAAAGAAACAAACAGTTGCACAAAAACACTCAATTAAACTAGCATAAAATAAAGAAATCAAACTTTGCTTCCTGGGTGTATCCTTACTCAGTATTATCCTTTTCCCTTTGCAACAAATGTGTAAATTTAACTTAAGCCCTTACAATATCATTCAGCTCAGCGGCAGCCCTGCTTGAGATATAAAGTATGCTTGAATAACAACCTTGTCTTTTTTTTTTTTTTTTTTTATAACGCTGTATTGGAGAAAATTTCTGCTCCAAGCCAACAAATCACATTGATTTGCCTTTAAAAGGTGAATAAATTGTGCATGTGTTTTATGGAAACAAAAATCCATGCTGCTGTTTACAGTGCTTGCTGCTTCTGTAAATCAGAAGGTGATCAATGTATGTATTGACTGATCCATTGCCAGGGTGTGAGTATATACTACTTGTATGCAGAAGTGAGTACCCAAGTGGTTGTGAATAAGAACATTACAATTATAGGCTTTGTTTTCAGTTTTGTTTTTTTGTCTCTTTTTATTTGGATATAATCCTCCAGGCGTGTGGTGTTATTCTCCTATTTGTGTGAAAGTTTGTATGTGTGCGTCCTTCCAGCCCCGCAGCGGGGTCATTTCTGTATTGACAACCTGCTTGTCCCTGTCATGCAGAGAACATGAGTAGAAAGGCCATTCTCATTTAGCATTGTAAAGCGTTCACAGTGTCATAATGACCTCTAGCCATTTATAAATCATACTTTAACATGAGGGAGATGGACCTATAACCGCTGACTGATTGCAGAATTGATCAGAATTACTCATTCATGAATCAGACTTTTTTTTTCTTGCAGCACGCTGAGCACATTCTCACAGCAATTTTTAAAAAGGTGAGATGTCCGCATGGGAAATAACAGTGGTTATGATACAGCAAAAGTTGTATTTATATTTTGTCTGATCTTTGCTTCTTGTTTTTATGAGTTTATCCACTGTATAAGTCTGGAGTCTATTCAGTTTTTTTTTTTTCCACTTTCTCTCGCTTACTCCAAGTTCATCTTCCCTCTCCTCATTTCAATCAACCGCCTCATATTAATCTGCATAGGAACAATCAGCAGCTCATGTTTACTGATTCGCTCAATCAGTTATCAGTTATCCCTGAGGGCTTAAGGTCCCCGCCGGGAAGCATTGTGTGTGTATTGCAGCCAAAAAAGAGAAAAATTCCTGGGAGAACCAAGCAGAACGTGTTGATCGATCCTCAGCAATTACCAGCCAATCGAAATGTGATTTATTTCCCCAGAAATTATTTCAATATGAACAGAGCTGGGCTGTTGGGAGGGTTTGCATGTATGCGTGTGCGTTTCAAGGGAGATCTTCTGTCAATAAGGTACCACTTACTTTTCTGTTCTTCTTCCTATCTCCATCTCTTTGCATTTTTGTTTCTTCTTTTTCAGATTTACTCCTTCTTACTACAACTTTCCTTTCTGCACATATCTCCTTGTTTCAACTCAAACTTATTATTTCTTTCTCTTCCACTACTTCTCTTACTTTATTTTTTTCTTTTTACTTATATTTCCAAACTTGACTTATCACCATTTCTTTTATGGCTCTTCCTCGCACCACTTTTTTTTTTTGTTTCTGTGACCCATTCCCTCCCTTCTGGTCTCCCGCTTCTCCCTGACCGCTCCCCAGTGAGGCTATCATTCTGAGGCCTTGTCAATACAATCAGTCAACCAAACAAAAAGACCAACTGACCAATTGAGATATTTTCACTCCTAATCCCCCCCTTCACCCCTCCCCTCCCCCTTCGCTCCTTTTTCTACCACCGCCCTCCTCTTTCTCCTCTTCTCTTCCCTTTTTTTTTTGTTGCACTTAATTAAGTCGCCAAGTGGCTGTCAGGAATAATTTTTTGCTGCAGCGTAGGGCTGGGGGCCGCGGCGGACTTGACATTTGATAATATTGCGTCTCCACGTTGATTGAAATTGATTTTACGGGGGAGAGAGGCCCCCTACTCGCCACCATTGTGATTGTTTGACAACTCTCAGCCAATCAGCCCCAAGGACACCCCGTGAACCCCCCCCTTCTCCTCGTTTTCTCTCCTCCACAGCTTTGGCGTGGCAACTCATATTCCAACGAGTGATGGCTGGCCTCCTGCTTGTGTGTGTGTGATATAGAGTGTGTGTGTGTCAGGAGGGTCGGACATGAAGTACCGTCGCAGGGTCATGCAACTGGCAGTCACAGTTCCCATAAATCAGCAAAGCAGTGCAAATACGTAAATTTTTTTTCTCTATATTGTTGCAACTTGTGTACCTTTGTCTATATACACAAGAAATACTCATAAACATTTAATGTTTGATTTTTGTTTTCTCTTTAGCGACCCATGCTTCTTTCCCCCCTTGCGAGCTAATAGAGGGTATAATGTTAGATGCAAATGGCTGCTTTAATTGTTGCCTTATTAGTGCAGAGTGGGGGTGTTAACTAAAGAACGTCATGATGAAATGCCACTCAAAAGCAAGCTGCAGTCAGAATCAATCATGGTAATTAATTACTAAGACGAACACTAATGTCAGTGTTGCCATGATGTTTACAGACTCTTCAGTGTTTCCACCTCACATCCCTCACACTCCAGCGTCTCATGTCATGTTTTGGTTACCAGCGTATTTACTGCTGCTTTTCAATTAGTTGCTGTCCCAGGGCAAAACTTAATTGTTTTTTTAAATTTTTTCAAAGATAAGTTATTTTGGAGCACCCCGCCTAGAGAGCGCAGACAGGCAACGCACTGACCAGAATTGTTTGAAAGCAGGGTTTTAATTAGTTTTAACCAATTTTACGTGTTGTTTGATAAATTGTTTAGTGTTCAATTATAATTATAGAAAGCAGCGTTCTTTTGTTTACTGTTTATCTGTTGGATCGTTTTTACTGCAACTTTATTGAAAACACAGAAACGCAGAAAAGAATCATCACTTCATCAAGCAGCATTTTTAGGTTTTAATGCAATGTTTTGTTTTCCTTTTTGGAACCAGCACTTTGTAATGGTGATGTTATAAAGTTGTAGAAAATGTTATATATATACTGAGATGCAACAGTTAGTTTTTTTTATGACCCCCACACGCAAAGCAGAGGTCATGTTGTTTTTGTGTCATTTTTGTTTTTTCAAGATATTTGGTTAAGCATAGCACGTAAACAGCTGCACCGATCAACATGGAATTTGGTAGGAATAGAGATGTGTCTGACCTGCACTGCACCAGCCAACAGATTTATGATAGACCCCATATTTGAGGAGGGGGCTGCATCTGAAAAGGGGGTCTCTGGACATACAAAAATGCTTATGACTCAAAAACTATTCAGCTAGAAGCTTCAGCTATTTTTATTTTATTTTGAATTTTTTTGTCTAGCTCTGATGAGGGGCTGTCCGATCAGCCCCCCCCCCCCCGCCACCCTCAACTCATTTGAAGAGGGGGTGTCTTGACATACAAAATGCTTATAACTTCAAAACTAGGAGCTTCAGATTTATTTTGTTGTTTAGCTCTGATAAAGGGCTATCAATTGGGTCCACCAATGAGCCCACCACACCTCACACCTCCAGAACTACACCCAAAAATAAAAATTTGGAATGCACCTAGCAGCATGAAATTTGGTATGAATGTGTCCGACCTACAATGCGCTGGCCAACTGTTTTACGATAGACCCTATATTTGAGGAGGGGGCTCCATCTAAAAAGGAGTGTCTGGCCAAACAAAAATGCTTATAACTTAAAAACTATTCAGCATGGGTGCTTCAGATTTATTTATTTATTTTTTTGTTTACCTCTGATCAAGGGCTATCCATCGGGTCCACCAATGAGCATCCCTCCCACCCCCTCCTGACCCCCACCCAATATAAATAATCTGAAATCTGAATTCTGGTGCATTGGTGCTTTGCAAATGTGCAGGGATCATATATGCTACCGCTATGTAGTATCTAGTAAAGTTTTATTTTTCATATATTTATTTATTTTTTGTTACACAGTCCTTGTTCTCCTACCAGCCCCACCATAAATCTTAAAATGTGCAGTTTGACAATTAGAACAAAACACTTAAAGCTCTTTAAAAACTTTAGCTCTAATTTTAATTAGCTTTCCTGTATTAAAAATGTGTCTGATAATTATGCCTGGAGACAAAATAGTCATTTACTTTAATCAGATGCACATTTGCTTGTGTAACACATGAACTCTATTTAACATTCTTAACAATTTCCACCTAATTACTACATTTTACCAAGTTGCTTGACATTTTTAGATCTGTACCTCTGTTTGAATAGAACTGTACACAAACACTCTTAAATAGTTTATTTAAAGGACAACTCCAGAGTTTGATGTAAGCTAATGATGTATATTTAGAATATGCTCATGTCCATAATAAATATATGTGTATACACAAACAGACACACACACATCTTAGCCTAAACACACACCAGGGTTGACAGAACTGGGCAATGAGCTGTCAGAACAGTTTCTCTGCATCACACAGGTCATTGCCTGATCTCTGTCTGTCTCTTTCAAAATGTCTTTGTATCTACTTTCTTTCCTCTCTGTCCCCCCCCCCCCCGTCTCTCCCCTCTGTCTCATTAAACACAAAATACAATTAAGGTGTGTATATCAGTGTCAGAGCCTCGCTATTAGCACCTCAACCTAAATGGCACTTGGCAGAGGAGTGAATCTGAGCTTCCTCCTGCGAGTCCAACAATTAGAGGCCTCACACATACAATCACCATCACAGCACATTACCACCTAACTAACTTGACGCGGCAGATTACAGTCCAGTTGAAGAGTTTTGCTGTGCTGACCCTGCATGCTCAGTGCACAAACAGGACAACAGTTTTTATTTTTTCACGTGTTATATTATTAACTGCTATTAAGTGATTAACAGTTATGTACATTGCAATGTCAGAGATTAATGTCTTTTCTGTAGCTAATGTTGCCAGAATACTTTGGCTTACAGATGGTCAGTGTGCAAATGAAGAACATAAAGTTATATGGCAAGACCTCATTGGATCTGTTAGTGCTTAAAATGGGTGTTGAGGATAACTCACAACTACTTTACCAAATTGTAGCCCATATTTACTTTATTTATTGTTTTATCTTTTTTTTTGTGCTGAAGCAGCTGATTACCTGTCTTAAATTAAGTTGATTCCCAAAGTTAATCAGTTGTATGCACAGCCAGCGACTCCTTTTTAAGTTTCAGTAAAATTCACCCAGTGGTTTATAAGATATTTTGCTAATACAACAAAACATATGAGCCCACACTCAGACACAACCAAAAAATATTGTCAGTTGCAATACCAGTTCAGCATTTACATAAATTCATAATTATTTTCTAAATAAAATAATAATAATTAAAAAAAAACTAGATACCCAAAGCGGTAACATATATGACCCCCATACATTTGCAAAGCACCAATGCACCAGAAGTCACCAGAACAGATTTATTGTTTTGTGTGGGGGTCCCGAAGGGGTGGTGGGTGCTCATTGGTGGGCCCGATGGATAGCCCTTCATCAAAGCTAAAAAAAACAACATGAACAATCTGAAGCTCCTATGTTGATAGGTTTGAGTTATAAGCATTTTTGCATGTCTGGACACCCAATTTTCAGATGGAGCCCCCTTCTCAAATATGGGGTCTATCGAAAAAAACGTTTGTTGGCACAGAGTAAGTTGAACATATCTGCATTATTGCCAAATTTTATATTGATCAGTGTTGCTGTTTCTGTGCTATAGTTGACCAAAACTCTTGAAAAATAAAAAATAAAAAAAAACAGTACTAAAACAATATGACCCCCACTTCACATACAGTTAGCTTCTGTAGCTCTTGTACACATCCAATACTGTCTCACAAACACACACACACACACACACACACCCTCTCTGACAAGTGCAGCAGTAAATATCTAAGATCTAAATCCTCTTCACAACATTGCCTAATTACTCCCAACAACATGGTAGCTGATTAACTTGTAATTGCTGCTCTGAACGCAGCCTGTCCCTCTCTCCTCGTTAGAGTTATTACTGACTATAATTACCGCTAATGTGCTAATGTTAACACACACTTCTTGCAAATCCTTGCAAGAGCGCAATCATTTATGCAGCGGAAGGCTTTTATGCGAACACCTGAACACACACATTCTTACAAACCCACGGACGCACCTCACCAGGGCGATACTTAGTTTCTTGGAAACTGTGACTGTAGCACAAAACATTAACAGTGAAATTTAGGCAAACCAAATTCATTTTCACCATGTTGCCTCATTTAACCAATACTATTCACAGCAGCCAAACCGCGTAATGGTCTTCATATGTCACTTTGTGTCTCACTGGTGTCCTTTAAGTATCATCAGTTATACAAATCTGAATCCTTTTCCTTTTTTGATCCTGTGAGTGATGTGCATATAAGATTTTAAACTAAAAAACAAAAAACAAAACACTTTTGATGGCATCAGCAAGCACATTAAAGCTTAAATAAGTAAATTATTATGACCCCTGCATGCAAAGCAGGGGTCATATTGTTTATTTTTATTGTTTATTTTTATTTTTTTTATATTTAATTTTATTCTTATTTTTATTTTTAATTAACTAATTAAATTTAATGTTATTTTATCTTTTAGGGATTTTTGGTCAACCAACAGAAACACAAAATACATAAAAAAGATATATTTAAAAATATATATAAAATAATACACATCATAATGATATCTCATATCACATCAAAACATCATTTTAATGTTCATAAAAGAAAGCAGAACAGAAACAAAACCTTATATTTCTTGTTTTGAAACAAGCATCCACATAAATCTCCGGCTAAGAAATGATTATGAAATGTATTTTTAATGTTTTAAGTATATCTTGTCATCACAGAGATCATATGCCAAATTGTTTTGATATCCTGCAGGAAATCAGATAAGTAGCGACATATGTTTTGCATTTCCATAAAAGCAACATTTGGGGAATTAACTGTCTGAGCAGAAACCCTAACAGGGAATTTAGAGACGCTCATCTGTTTGTTCCCTCACTCCGTTCTTAGGAACAAGGTTTTGTTTAGTGCGTACAGTAATAGAAGGTTACCTTTAAGGGGGAGATTTCTGGCTGGAAGTGTCTTTATTTCTGAACACATACTCCAGATGTTAATTGTGCTTAATGTCAAACAAGCGTGAGCTGGAATCTGAAAGCAGAATCCCACCATTGTCTGAATTTCTGTTCTCACTCTGTAGCACAAAAAGGGCTTCCTTCCTAACCCCTCTTGTGTGCAGAAAGGCTTTTGCCCGGGTTTAAATCCGGCTTAATCATAATTCTCCAACTAAACTTGCTAGAGAGAAAGCTATGAGCACAAAGCTCCTTTTAAGTTCATAATCACTTTCTCCTTTGGCCAGAGATAATGGGACTACTTGTGAGAGATTTTCTCTCCCCTGCCCTGCCTCATTTGTCTCTTTGTGTTTCCCCCCCACACACACTATCTCTCTTTCTTCGGACCATTAGAGATATTGCCGGGCCGCAGACCTCTGTGTTAAGTCACTTAATCAAAAGCAATGGGTTGAAAATCTTGTTTGGCTTCTTATGTCTGATTCATTCCTGCAGACAGGAGCAGCAGAGAGACAGTGAGAAGGCCTGGGGAAATACACGAGGAGGGAGACAGATACAATAAGGCAGAGGAAGAAAGTGGGGAAGTGAGTGCTGATAGTAAAGAGAGATGCTGAGGGAAATGTGCAAAAAGATGGTCCTATGTGTTATCAGCTAAGCAGCAGCAGAAAGCCCTCTGGGTAATGAAGAGGCCACTGTTTCTCTAACCCCTGCTGACTACTGTACACAAACACAAACACACACACGTACACAAACACACATACACAATATTCCTAGTTGTTTTTTATATTACACTTTTGATAAAATGGCACTCACAACAAAATGATTTTCTACACGCAGAACACCTTTGAGGCCCTCTAACCTTTTCAAAACAATTCAAAGCAAACTTATAGAAAACTTGTCAAACATATATAGTTTTGGTAAATTACAGATCAGGCAGCTCTAAATTGTCTGTAGGTGTAATTGAGGGAGTGAATGGTGCCCATATGACCCAAATTTGTGCCCATAATAAAATTATTCCTTCGTTATGCTGCTATAGAATTAGACTGCTGGAGGACAAACTGACCACATATCCTCACTCTGCTTTTATTGTGTTTTCTTTGTCTGTCTTTCACAGAAAAATACACCTGGACAAGTCCTTCTGTGTTTGTCTGTGTTTCTTTCTTGTTCCTTCAAACCCAGCCATTCGAGGCAGAAGGCCGCCTGTCCTGAGCCTGGTTCTGCTGGAGGTTCCTTCCTGTTAAAAGGGAGATTTTCCTCTCCACTGTTACCAATGTGCTGCACAGGGTGGAAGACGTGAAGGTTCAACACAATCTGCTGCTTCTTTAGATTTATTGTTTGTGTGTGTGTGTGTGTGTGTGTGTGTGTGTGTGTGTGTGTGTGTGTGTGTGTGTGTGTGTGTGTGT